>VZSR01000393.1:5655495-5958988 GCA_013398615.1 Brachypodius melanocephalos
CAGAGCAGAATAGGAGAGACAGGAGGTGAGGCTCAGCTCCTGCCCTGAGCCCTGGGATGCACACTGAAGAACAAGCCACATCTCAAACCCTTCCCAGACACCATCACTGAAGAGAGGATCATGTTTCTGATACCAGCTCTCCCCAAAAGAAAGGGCCCTGGCTAAAGTCTCAGGCTGTCAAAACTCCCACAGCTCAGGAATGCTAAACTAGCACAAGCCAGGTTTACTCTTCAGAAACTGTTTAAGGGTTCCTCCTTTGTGCCATGTAGGAGGAACTGCAGACCTGATTTATTTCAGCTGAAAACAAGCCAGCACAGACAACATTTAAAAGTTTTGCTTCCCAGCCCTGATGGCCTGACTGACTGAGGGAAATGAGCCAAGGTGATCTATCACCAGTGCTGCCAGCCCTACCAACACAGGCCTGGAAAGAGGAGGTTCATCAGTGCTTGGGCACTGAACCTTCTGCTCACATGGTTGTGAGCACAGGTAGAAAAAGGCTGGTGCCTTTCAGGCTGTTTGGACGAGGCAGAATGACCACAGCAAAAAGCAGCAGGTAACTGCTTTAACAAACAACCAGCTGCCAGAGCTGGTCAGTCTGCCCTGCCACCCCTGCAGCTAAAACCATGAGGGCTGTCTTGAAAACTCATCAGGTTGACACCAAATACACAACATAAATAACGAATGAAAGTCAACTGGAACGAGATCTAAACGCCTCTAACCCTGTATTTGAAGTGTCCAGGTGACAGTTCTGGTGGTGACTCTGTGGAATTAAGCTGGGTGATTTTGAGCTGCTCAGAGAGGACAGGATGGGATGGGAGCACTGTGACCAGTGCCAGGTCTGACTCTCTGGGACCCCTCCTCAGCACCGTGGGTGCATCTCACAGGACAACATCTGTCCTAGCAAGAACACATCCCATGTGGCTGCCTTCAGATCCCTCTCACTGATTATTCAGAAAGAAATTGTGAGTTGTCAGCAAGAGGTGAGGCCATCCCTCACTTCTATATGGCCTCCAGGATATCAGTGCCAGGGGGCTCTTTGAGGAATCCTCCCACCCTGTTAACACCGAGCTGGGAACTCACTCAAGGATCAGGAAGTTGTAAAGTTGGGGTAAGAAGCTCTCTGCATTACTCTGCCATTTCTGGAGACAGAGCAGAGACCCAGGAGCAGCTGGACTGGGACAGCATCATCCAAGTGACAGGTACAATTAACACAGAGGTCAGTGGCAAAGCAGGGAGAGCTCAGAGCTGTTTCTGAGGCTGTAGTGAGGGCAGAGCAGCCAGGCACTGCACATCCTGTGAGTCAGGAGCACGCAGGGGGCTGCCCTCTCTGGACATGGGAATTAGAAGTGGCCTGTGTTCCAGACACTGAGCACGCTGGACAGAAGCATTTCCTTCCTGCAGTGCACAGACATGTGAGGAGCATCCCAGAGATCTAACAGATGTGAAAAGAAAGAGAACCTGCACAGAGCAGAAAAGAAATTCTGAATTTGCCCCATGGCAAATTACTGTGTAATACACTCCTTACACTCTGGTCCTCTTTGTTATTGTTCACTAAAATTCTTCTATGAGATTCATCATCTTTTTTGAAACGTGGAAATCTGCTCAGCACGGTGAACAGAAACAAGACAGAAAGAACGAAATTTCACAAATTATTTCTCTGTGTAAGTGGTCAGCTTCCTCTTACTCAGGGTGATTAATCTGAGATGTGCACCACCACAGCCCTCAGAAGAGAAACCTCACAAATCTCCTTTCTCACAAAACAAAGGCTGCTCACTGGAGTGTTCAGGTACTCAGTTACATTCAACACAAGCTAATTCACTTATCTTCAACAAGTGGGCTATTGATTTTTTGCCTGATTTCTAAGCTGCCCGGGGCTTTCTGAACTACAATAGCATCCTGCATTTAAAAAAAAAAAAGAAAAGAAAAGAAAAAAAAAAAGGAAGAAACTCAGTGGAAAACATCTCTTTGCTCATCAGTAATTAGGATGACTTCTCGTTTGCTTAGTTCTGTCAGTATATTCAGCACAGCCACAATTTAGGAAACTTTCACAATACTGTTTCATTTGTCTCTGCTTTATAACTTCACACCATAAACTGCATTCTACTTATTTCTGGGCTGAAAATATTGCAGGTTATTTTTGTCCATGAAGAGAAATCACCCAGTTTCTAGTAGTTATTTGTTAATTGTGCTGCCAGAGTCACAGAGCTGGAGTCTTGTGGCTTTTGTGATTGCCACACACAGTCAAGAATGAAATGGCACAGCTCAGGCTTTTGGGGTAAAAATGCTAAAAATATAAAATAGGTTCAACCTCACAAGTCATATCTGCTGTTGTGATATGAGCAAATCAACCGCACTGCATTCCATAATTCAGCCCCCTAGATGTTGATTTTAGTGTGATGTTGTTTTTGTGTCATTGCTTTTGCCCCACTGGTACACAGAGAGGCTGAAACGCATATTTGCAATTTCAGGATCTAGATACAAACGAACCACAGGAAAACTCAGAGTTTTTGAATGTGTTAAATTACCTTTGTTCATTTGCAAAATGAAACATGCTTGTGTGCTTCTGCATCAGAGCTTTAAGATACATTTAGCCTGTTTTAGTAAGCTGTTGTCAGTGAAGGTCATGTACTGTTATTATAAAGTCCACAACAGAAAAAGAACTTAATTTACAGAATTAAGCCTTAATAAAGATGACTGGATATTGTATTGCTGAAAACAGATTTATAACTGGACTAGTAAACCAACATACTGTAACTAAAGTAATTTTCCTTTAAGTAAGAATAATCTTAAGAGTAGAATGTAATTCTGAGGGATGGGTTCCTACAGAGGCAAAACAGAGTCCTAATATTCCATACCCAAGAGGACACCAGAACCACAGCCCTTGGTCACAGCCCTGTGGTCACAGCACCAGCCTGACAGAGCTCCAGGAAGGTTTGGACAATGCTCTCGGGCATGGGGTGAAATTGTTGGGGTGTCCTGTGCAGGGCCAGAAGTTGGACTCAATGACTCTGGTGGGTCCCTTCCAAATCAGCATATTTTGTGATTCTAAACTGCAACTAAGGAAAAAAAAAAAATTCCCCCTTCATGTCTTAGCAGAGAGGGATGATGCTGCATTTTGGGTCACAAAGATGGTGATTTCAGAAAGGCTGAAGGGCTGTGACTGTGAGAGCTCTGCCAGCACCACACAGGAGTTTTGCACTGGAGAAGCTCCGCTCATCCCACCTTTCCTCCACCCTTGCATTGAGAATTTTCTGCAGCATGAAGGGGCATTCAAAGAGGACAGGCTTTCCACTTGCCCATGGGATGAATATCTTCCTCCCAGTCATCTATCCTTGTGAGTTAGCTCAGATCTGCCTCCAGCAGTTCCCGTTGCCTCTTAAAACGCGTATTTTCCAGATAAGAACCACAAAATTCAAGTGTGCATTCCCACTGTTCCATAGGAGAAGGATGCACTCATCCTGCAGCTGAAGCAATTCCTGGTCCCCCCATGCTCTGTCAATACCTGCAGGTGGGGGGAGGAATCTGTCAAGTGCAATACAATTCCAGTAAAGATATCTCCTCTGTTCTCTTTGTCAAATTGACACACACAGATATTTTAATCTATACTTGGTGGTTAAAATTGATCCTGGTGAGAGGATATGTAGCTTGATCAAACTTCTGTAGGGCTGAATCAAACGGGATTGATGACACAAAATACCTGCTTTAAAAAAGAAGGAAGTTTTTCTTGTGATAGTGAGGAGCTGGAGTCTTAGTGAGGGACAGACAGGACAAGAAAAAAGCTCTAACCTGACCAGTCATCTCTACCACTAAATCCACAAAACATATAAACAAAAATAAAACATCTCTATCTATAATTCTGTCCCTTTCAAAATGGTGACCTTTTACATCATATTAAAAGTCCATGTATTATCAAAAATCCATGTGTTTTCAATTCCTGTCCTACAGGAGGGATGGGAAAGTGTGAGTGTGCAGGTCCTTTAAAACCTAACAATCTTTGCTCATTTAGGATAAAGTCCTAAAATAAATAGAATTGTAAGCACAATAGAGTTTTTTGGAGTGGAGACCCAAGGTAATTCTGATCAACAGCACTCAGGTGAGATAAAAAGGTAAAATTCAGTATCATATAAATATATCTATGTAAGCACTGTACTTAGATTAAATTTAATATAGAAAAAATGTTATCCCTATGTAGTCAGTACATAATGTTAACTGGATCATAATTTCCACGTTATAAAGAATCCTACCAGACAATGAATGGGTATTAGTTTGGCAAACAGAATTAAATATAGTGATTTTTTCAGAGCCAAGATTCACATGTACCTGCTAGTAAAGAATTAACTCCCCAAAAATGGTTTGGGGGATCAGACCACTACATTACATTACTGTACATCTGAGTTTAAAAGATAAATTTAACAACATCTTCTGTAACTAAGGCAGATTCTGAAAACAATTTGAATAATTGCCATAAGGGAAAACCAGGGTTGCCAATCCAGTTTCAATATTCTTTCTGTCACAAATTTGCTTGCTTCAGCTTCTTCTTCCCCTGAACTGTACTTGGCTGTTGTTTGACAATAATTTTGTATTTTCATGCCAAAGAAAACAATTAATTTAAATCATAAAAAACCCCCAAAATGCTGATGTCAAAAAGTCATTTCACGTTGGTTGCAGACCTAGCCTAAGATGTGCTGGTTTTGGCCAAAATGCTGAAAGCAGCATACCATTGCAGCACTACAGCAGGGTGCAGGAATCTAAGGCTTATCCAGGGAAATATCGAGAAAAATATGGGAGGATAAAATAAAGATTCTGTAACAACCAATAGGACCAAGTGGAAAACAAACAAAGAAGCAAAAGTACATATGATATTGTATTGTTTAATGATAAATTTTGTACTAATGATAAAATTAACACCTTGACCTACATGTATTCTGAATCCCCTCCTTTAAAATTAAGGCTGGGATTCTGAATTGCTGCTGAAAATCTGACATGAGAGCACTGGGACTGGTTCACCATCTCCAAACACCCAGGACTGATGGCCAGTGACCAGCTCCCACTTCTTCGAGAATAATTACAATTTTCCCTCTATATTCTTCCTGTAGTCTCAAAATTGCTATCCCACTTTAGTCAGAAAACAGGTGAGCACATCAAATATTTGGTATAAATATAAATGTTATTAAGCAATTTATTATTTGTCCTTTCATGAGGATTTCTAGATTAAAAACCCTTCAAGACTCAGTCCTAGAACTTTCAGTTCATTAATCATCAGCAGGAGCGCTAATGATAGATAGAAAAATGTGATTTATAGGCATATGACTAACCAGTATGGATTTTGGCAAAATAAAAACCCATAAGATGCTCTTCAATCCATTATTGCCCACAAATGCAGGAAAAAACAATACAATGTCAACATTTGCCAACCATATACCACAGAAACTTCCTGTAATACAGAGAGAAAAATGAGAGCAATTGGAGATTCTAATCCCTATAAACCCATTGAAAAATGCAGTTTTATTAACAGCCTCTACAGTGTGCCCAAAAAGATTCAAAAATGGATAGGAAACAATGACCCTTGAAGGGCTAAAAGTGCTGCATGGAGATAGTTCAGGTAATCATTGAAGCCCATAGAGCAAAACTCAATGAGGAACCTCAACACCCACAGTGCATCATCCAAAGCAGCCTGTCACAGCCAGCTCAGCCAGGAACATTTACTCCACGTGCATGAATCAGGATTTGACATCAGGCAGGTAAACTGTGTGCACAGTTCAGCTGAGTAAAGGCTATTTCAATTTCTGGAAATCTAGAACAAGGAGTCTCTGTTCTCACTCTGCCCCTGGGGCAGGAGCGAGCCCAGGCTATGAAAAGGGCTCTAAGGAAAAATGTGGCACTTCAAAACACACATCTCATTTTCATAAAGTGGCTGAGGCACTTGGAAGTGTACATACCACTGAAATTTGATAAGATTTGAGAACTTAAGTTTTCAATTAGCAATTAGGCTCTTAGGTGACTTAAGTTTTAGGCATCACTGAGTGTATTTGCAAAGGATTTTGAAAACCTGAAAGGGAAGCCATGGGCCTATTTGTATTTTCAAAAGCACCTGTGCAGAGCAGTGACCTTCTTGGGCTACTCGAATTTCGTTTTGAAAATCATGAGATGTTTCTCTGTACCTCCAAGTGTCTAAACCATTTATTTGATAACATAATACCTACTAATTTAGGTATATCTGCTCTGTCTATTTTCAAAAGAACACCAAAAGCACCATAAGGAAGGCAAAGACTAGCAGATAACTATTTTCTGAGGCTTTTATTGTAGTTGAAGGAACTATCAAATAGACCCTCATAACCCTTACACCTATGCTAACATGTTATTTGTGCAAGTTTTAGAAAGGGGTTATCAAGTTAATAGCAAGTTTTACAAAACAGCACCAACTTTCTGGGCAGAATGCAAAACTAAAATTCTAAATTTTCCAGTGTCTGAAAGAGAGCCTCCCAACCAGCTCCCTCTGTCTGAACCTGTGTTTGGCTGATGCTGCAAATTTATCACACAAAGTGAAACATGGGATGTTTTCTCTAGCAAAACAACTGAATGACATAGCAAAGCACAGCAGGGCAATTTAACCCAGCAGTGCACTCAAGAGCTGAGATCTGCATAGTCCAAAACTCCTGGTATTCATCTCACCTGTCTCTACTGTTCCAAACAGATAATAATTTAAACCACAGTTAATGAAACCACGATTCTGTGCCTACCTCAGTCTTTTGTTCCAACAACTGATGCTGGCCACCACTCCAGTTTGCAGCTTACATCACTATTATTTTATTCTGTTCTTAGCAGTGTATGAATTCATCCTTTCACTTTCTATTGAACTATTACACACTTCTGCATTATGAATTCTGTGTAATTAATTGAGGATTTCTGTTTATTGCTCTACTTTTCTGTGGTTAAACAGATGTCAAGGAAGGACAAACCCTACTTTACTACAACCTTTGGACTGGCTGATTCCTGGCTGCAAAGTGCAGGGAAATGGTAAAACATGAGCATGGATTTGGTTTCTGATTCAGGCAGGCAGGATGCAAAGCAACTCATTCTACCAGCAGGAAATATTTTCCAGACTCTCTGCCATCTGAAGTGGGTGCTTCACTGCCACAGTTCCTGTGTCCAGCACTGACCATCACATCTGCAGCCTCCAGAGAGACATCTCCAAAGCCTCTGCCTTGCTGGCAGCTTTCTACCACATTTCTGACAATCACAAGCCAGAACTAACACCACTGTCCTGCTTATGGCTCTCCTTGACTTTATAGGGAATACAGAAGGATGAAGGTTGGTATTCAATGTTTGGCACAATTTATGTCCAGCTGTAGGTCTCATTTTCTTTTTAGGAATGCTGTAATAGTGCTGAAAAAGAACACAGAGCTCTTGTCTGATGCTGTTTCTCCCGTCTAAATAATTAGTGTAGCAAATAGCCTGCAAATCTGAGACAGATTTTCTGTTTCCTGTAATTTCTCTCAACTACATAATGTTTGATTAAGAATAACTTTCACAATTGAAAATGTATTAAATATTTAAAAAATAACAAAATAAAATCCAGCATTTAGCCTTTTTTTTCTTTTCCCTAGATAAGCATATCACATGGTTAGTAGATATTTGGATGTGTGCGTATCGCACAGGATGGAAAAATTCTTCTCTTCCAAAAAACACAACAAATATTTAACCAAACACAAGCAAACAAAAAGCAATGCCAGCACCTCATATTATTTATGATTTACCAAAAGTGGGAAAAATACCATGTTTGGTAGAATGACTTAATACAGTAGAAGAGAGATGGAGAAAGGACAATTAAAAACACTCATGAACACACAGAGCCTCAACCTCACACATCTGTGGGGAAGGGGCAGGGGTGATGGGATTCATCACACCCCGCTGTCTCCTTCAGGCAGAAAGGATCCCATTTGCATCCAGACAAGTTACAACTGTCCTTTCATTCCTCAATGACTAAACATTGCAGTGTATTAATTCTCAGTGTAATTACAGCAGGAACTACAAAGTGCTGTATACCAGCAATGTTCATTAGTATAGAAAAATGCCCAAAAATGAAAGGCTACTTTCCCATTTTCTCCTTAACTACTCATTTTGCAAGAAATGCATCCACTCTAGGACCATATTGCAGCTTCCTAAGCCAAGAGTTACACTGTTCAGTCCAAGAGAGAACTATGAAAACACTGGGGTTTTTTGACTAAAACCAGTCTTTTATATTAAAAAAGTGACTGTGATCAAACTAAAACTGCCTGGATACCCTCCTTCCTCTCAAAAGCCAAAAATCATTATTAAGGTTGAGCTCTGTGTGTACCAACAGGTGACATTTCCCAGTGAGGTGAAGGTTGTTTATAGTTCTCTCAAGTCTGACTGATTTCTTGCAGGTCTTCCTCAAGATGATGAGCTCATGAATCAACTTTGAACCTATACTCCACAAAAATCAAGATGATGAGCCTCACCCAGAAACTAAAGATGATTAAGGCCACAAGTGAGCACCCAGGGGTCAGACTGGGTGCCATTATGAATACATATTTGTGTATTTTTCTGTATGATTTTGCTTAATTTGGACTTTGCCTTCAGCGAGAGCTAAAGCAGCAGGGCAGAATTTAAATTCTGTTTATATGTTCCAATTTACACCACCTTCACTTGCCTCCCTTGGCCAGACCTCACCTGCTGTGTGTGAAAAGATGAAACAGAGAAGTGTCCATCGGTGAGTTTAGGTTAATACCACTAAACCAAGTCAACTTTGGTGTGGCTTGTTTTTTAACCCACAACTCAGGAGGTGTCTACGTGGTATCTAATATGTATGAGCCCCCATACACCACACAGCACATACAGTGCATTTTAAAAAGCTACTCCTCTTAGAAGTTAAAACCTACAATACATTTTTAACCAGTTCTTGAGTATTCTAAAAGGAAATGTTTCTGGTTTCCAAGCCAGAAACGGTCATTTTTTTCTACAGAATATGATGTTTGAAAATCAGTTCTTCCTATTATAGATTTCTCCCTCAGCTTGTAGAAAATCCATGATTCCCTAAACATTGGTCTTTGAAAACACATTGACTAAAATCTTCATGCCTAATTCATGAAGTGTAGTCTGGAGATTAGTGGAGCTGGACATAGACCAGGAATACTTTATCATATTCTAATAAGCGGAGGCTGAAAATTGCATTTCTAAAGCTACAGTATTAAAGGGCACACTGCAAAACATGACCCAAACATAACTCAGTAGTTCTACACTGTCTGTAAAGGCTTTGATATGATAAAGTATGCTGACGAGGGGAATAAACACAACTAGAAATTTCTGTATTTAAGGAGAGGGGGAAAACCAGCAAACACTACATGTATACATCAAAGCATATATTGTATATTATAAACTCATATAATGTGATCCCAATGGAACAACCCTTGTACTGCTATCGATTATTTGAACACACCACGGAACATCATTGCAATAACATAAAATTAAGCTTATGTAGCAAATGTGACAGTAAAAAAAGCTAGTAAAAAATAGTCTGCAAGGCCAACGTAATCATTACCATAAAACTCTTAATGACATCTCACCATACAATACACCAGAAAAATGTGAAGATTAAAATTGCCAGAGGAGAAACATGAATTTTTTTTCACTTGTGGTGCTTATGTTATTTTAAAGGTAAACTGCTCCCCACTCCCTCTTTTTGTTTGGTTGGGGTTTTTTGTTAGAGCATAACTAGATTAAAGAAGGAATGATATAGGCCAAGGTTTCTAATTCCTCTACAGCAGGATCTGTGGTTAGCAAATGATCTTAGAAAATATCTTTTCATATAACAGGTTTTTCTTCTCATGTAGAAGGGTGAAGACAGACAGCTCTCCCATCACGTTATATTGCCAGGATCTATTTTGGGAAGAAGGCAGACACTGAATATTGCTGGGTCAGGGAAATACCCCCAATTGTACTGCAAAGAAAGAGAAAATCCTAGGGAACTGCATTATCCTGTGTCTTTTCCACCCCTACAAGTGCTGAGACAGAACATTTCCAGGAGAGGAGCCCCAGCAGAGGCAGGGCTCTTGAGCAGGGGGACACTCACCCTGATTCCCACTCATCCACCTCTCCCCACATCACACCATCTCTGAAAACTGGTTATGTTCCCTGTTCCCAGCCTCTTCCCTGTTTCTCCACAGATTAAAAATCTCTGCAGAAGTCCAGCCCCATTTACAGGCTAAGCATGGTCCCTCAATTTGGTACCTTGGTCTGGTGGTGGGAGATTTACAAATTAAGTGAGTAATGAGTGGCTGCTCATTGCACAGATAATTGGATTGGGCAAAGTATGAAAAATAGCCTACATACTACCTATAAACCAAAACTAAGGAGTATAAACTGAGAAAACAGGTAAAATTATCAGTACCTATGTCCATAGCAGTCATCTGTGGTCATGTTACATGGAAAACTTGAACAGGCAGGGATGGTGTATCAAGAAAAAATAAAGAAAATAAACAAAGGACGATTTGATCAGAGCTGCAAGACTTGGAATGAGTGAAAACCATCAGTCACAGTGACCAACAAACCCTGGCAGTGTAAACAAGGTAGAAATGATAGTCAATAAAATCACAATTAGGTACACCGAGTGTCAGCATTCCTGTGTGCTCACAATCAAGGAAATCAATAACTAACACTGAAAATTGTCCACTATTTGCTTTCAGTTTCTATTTTCAATTTTTTTTTTTTATTTGGCTTCCCCAGTTGATTCCATGAAGAATATCTTTAATAAAAAACAGTTCCAATACTGGCAATGGTGCAACAGGAACCAAGTGCAAGAGAACTAGAAGGGCCCAGCTACTACTGAAATGTAAGTGGGGAGAATAAAAACAACAGGTTTGCAAATAACTCAAGAGATTGAATGCTCTTCTTCACACCCACACAGTTCACAGAAAGAAAGTGTAAAAGGCAGAACTTTTCCTGCTCCAAATCCCCTTGCCATTGAAGAGTCCTTAGTGCTAGAAACTTAGAATTAATGTACCTGCTAAAAAGTTAGAAGTCTCAAATCTCATGACAAAAAAAATAAAATCACCAGAAATTCACAGCAAAGACAACAACTGTTGCTACCTCCCAGAAAACCATTTCTCATTTGGCTTCCTGCAGGCAGCATACCAGGTTTTTCTGAGTCCTTTCCAAACACAGATACAGCCAAAGGAATTCAAGCATCTCCGCAGTTTGCCAAGAATGTGCACAACAACGCTGGGTAATTTATTGAAAAACGACCCTTTTAGTAATTCTTCAATATTACCTCTGGGAATTTTCAAACACACCTACACACGACTCACAGCGATGATTTAGTCAGGGTAACAGTTTGCCAACAAACACAAGCTTTCTTACTCTGTCTTCTAAATTTACTGGTTTCATTCCTGCAGTGATATAGAGCACAAACTTCTTTAGGTCTCCTCATTGTGAGCATCCATCGTTCAGAGCCATATCAAAGAGCTCCTCCATGAGTGTGTAAGGCCTGAAGTGCTGAAAATGGATGGGTCCTTAATTACCAGAGGAGTGAAAAATGGAGGCTCCTTTAACACTTCCTCAGGTATATTTTTATTAGCAGTGGGTGTGCACCACCCACCTGTAAAAATTGATTCAAATCTTTTGGAAACAGCCATTTCTCGACAGGCATCGTATCTTATATAAGGTAATACATGTAAATGCACATGTAAGACAGGAACTTAATGATTTGAGTGGCAGTGAGCTCCATTTTTTAGAATATTTTACAATTATATAACAAAGGCTTTGGCAGAAGTTCTGTAACACAACATAGACCAAGAAGTGTCCTGCCTTTTGCACAGGTATAAAATCCTTAATCCTGCACTGTATAAACATAAGATATCCCCCATGATAAATGCCCTTCTCTATCTGTGACATTTTCCTTATGCTGTTTTCCATGCATAATGGCACAAATCACACAATACATGAAAAGAAAAAAACCAGCATTTTGCCTGATCAGTGTCTGTTTACAGTAATCAGAGAGAAAAAGTGAATTACTCTTATAATGACATTTTATAGCTTGTTTCCAATCAATAATACAGTTATTTTGAAAGATTCACATAACTTTAGAATCAATTACGAATGGAAAGGAAAATGAAAAAGGTGAATATTACTGGCTTGAGATTTGTTCATTTGAGAGCTGTATTTTTTCTATCTTGCCAGACTCCTGTAAGTGATGCAGTCTGGGTGAGCTCTGCAATAAATGCTTCTACAGAATTATTCCATCCTCAGGAATCAATCTGGCAACTTGAGCATATTTATTTTTGAAACACATCTACCATGTTTTCTGTGAATACTAGATGTTAAGGATATTATTTTTATTATAGCAGATACTACTACGGTACCATATACTACTACACTACTATGAAATACAACTCTTGCTACAAGTAATTTTCCTTCTTTTAAGGTATGAAAGATGTGTCTTCTAAAAATGCAGCGTACACAAATAAAAAGCAGGAAATATTGAAAGAGATAAACAACAAAAACCTTACTTCCTCACATTTTTGTGGATAAATTTGTCTCACAAACCAGAACTCCAGAAACTCCACTATTAAACACAACTCACACAGGTATCACTCCTATGAAAACAAATTGGTTCCTGGTCTAGCATGACATTTTAAGTTTTACAGCATCCCTGACAATTCACATAGATTTAGGTCGATGTCATATCAAAATCCTCTCCCTCTGTAACAATTCTTACATTTCATATTTAAATGAGGAGTTAAAACAAATATAAATGGGCTCTCTTCATCAAAAATTAATAACAAAACTTTGATTAAAATTTATAATTATTTTGCCTCTCCCCAAAAGAATGAAATATTTTATAGATAGAAAAAATAGGTAATGCCCTAGCAAGTTCTGCTTCAAGAAAATCCACATTGGAGTCTTAAGGATCACCATAAACACAGGAAAAAAATGCAAATTGAAGAACCAAATAACAATGCCTCTGTTTTTCAATATGCTTAGTGATAAACCCAAAAATAAATCACAAATGGAAAGTAAAATGTCTGTATGTCTTTTGAACTCTTTCTATTTGGGAATGTGCCTGAGCCCTCTGCCTTCTCAAGATACTCCCCCCATTCACATTACTTGCAATGAGAATTAACCTGAACTGCATGGCTGCAGGAGCTGCTGTTCAATATAAATATCAAACAGCAAAATACCCACAATGCAGCTTTAAGATATGGCAAAATCAGAGCCATAAAACTTTGTCTGTCCACAGACATTTGAACACATTGTTTATGCTCAGACTTCTTCCTCTGCACAATCCCTCACAACCCCAGAGATAGATTGGGATAGAAAATTTCTGGCAGTTCAGTCTCCTGATACATGTCTTTTCACTAAATTCTCTCCATATGCCTCTTAAAGGAACATATGAGCTATAAATCCAGCCTGAGTGGAAACATTTCTGTATTTTACTATGAAAATTTATATCACATTAACAACACAAACGTGCAATATTTATTCCTTTCCTGATTCCTGTTTGTACTTCTCCTAATCTTTCAGCTGCTTTGGCATTAACCACTAAAATGCCAGAGCAAGGACCATGCCATGGAGCAACTTGGGTGAAGCAGAATTTATTCCATAACGTGCAAATGCATCCCTGACAGAATTTCCAGGGTGAACTGAGACCTCAAAGGACTTCCAACAATGTCAAAAGAGCACTTGTGTGCAGAAGACACACAGCACCTCCCTGTTTGGCAATGAGACACTAACCAGCTTTAGTTCTGATAAGATGCTTTACCTGAGGTATTCAATTACATCCCTACCAGACTGTGCTGAAGGAATATTTAAAGTCTGCTTTGCCCTTGACTCTTGATTCTGCATGTCAAAAACACTTAACTCAAACCCTTTTGGATTACCAATACTGCATTAAGTTCATTGACTCCTGTACCAGATTATCCAGGACCAGATGAACTGATATCACACACACAGATATTGATGCTCTTTTATTATTAGACAGAACCAGCACAGCTTTATAAACATTTTAATCTGGGAGGAGGAGGTGGGGTGGGCTGAGAGAGAATAAACAGCTCTCTCACACAACCTGCAGTCAAATATTTTATGGAAACCTCCCTTGAAATTACTGTGAAAATTCAGAAATTTAGTCAAATAGACAGACCCTCAAGAAAATGCTCTGATTTGAGAATTTCTGGTGCATGAAACCACAGAACTGTCCACACTAATCTACAGCTCCCCTTGCTGGGACAGCTGCTGAATTGCATTCACGCAGTGGCAAACAAATAATATATGTGGAATCTTTAGACTTAAAAAATGGGCATCACACCCGTGTGCTGCTGTGCATGAGCAGCCTCTGTGCTGGACACGCTGCTCAGGGATGAAGCTTCACCAAGGAAAGACAAATTCCAGACTTTTCAGTGCTGAAACTCAAGAGACAACTTAGTCAAAAGCCAGGAATATGCACCCATCTCCCTCTGCTTTCTAGGCTTCTACCAACTTCCTTTATCATCACAGGAAATCCTTACTTTTCTTCCTTATTCTTCCCACTCTGAAAATCATCAGTAGACTGGTATCCAAAACAGTGATGAATGAATCTCTGGTAACAGCTTTACTCAAAAGCACACCCAGTCCTTGCTGGCTTACGTGGAATGCCACATTTTGTTCAGGCCACTTGCAAAGAAACATTTTGGGCTCTTTCACAGACCTAGGCATTGATAGTTTTGCCATTTGCCAAGTCCATGGGCTTTTTTACTTCAATAAAATTTAGGTATCTCAGTAATTCTGGGGGATTTTTTTGCCAAGTACATTTCATCTGCCATCCATTCTTCACACACACCCATAAACACACTTTGCATCTTTTTCTTTCTTGAAACATCTTGACAATTTTCATAGGAAAGGGTAAAGTACACTCTATATCTCAGTTAACTGCTCTCTAAAGCTACATCCACTACTTAGACAAATAATTCATCTCAATTCCTCAATTCCAAACACACAATACTCAGACAGCAGCACCCAACCAAGTTCGGATGGAATTCCATCTACAGAAACACTTTTTCTTTCCTTGACCTCTTCAGATGCAATTTGCATTTTCAGTTAATTCAGAGTGTCTCTTATTCTTTTGTCTGGACAAGTTTATCTTCATTATTTATTTTGACATGACTGCATAATAAAACAGGAAATGCCCAGATTGGAGTGGAAGTGGTGCTGCAGTTTTGACACAAATATCAGAATATCCCTTGTATTGGTTTGGGTATGAACACAAAAACAGGTGTACAATGCACAAAAGTTTTGAAATCCTATCCACGAAAAATAAGGCAACCGTGCCTTCTAATTACAATTTTTAGTTGACCTTAGTGAAAATTTGGAAGTATGATATATTTTTGTGGTTAAAACCAATTAATAGAAAGTGTAACTATGATTATTTGCCTGGATTAAAAGTATTCCTATATTCCTTCCACCTCACTGATTTTGCATTCCTGTCATTAAAATAATTTTTACAACTGATTTAAAGAAAATAATATGAAAGCATAAACAAAGCAAGTCACAAAACAAACAAATAAAAACCACAATCTATTTTTTCATGCCTCTGACACCCTTTTGACTATGTATTGACCATTTGCGAACCTTTTTCTCAGACTAAACCAATCAATAAATTGCTCATCCAGAATTTTTTATGCTTACAAAATTGATAATTCATAATAAAATAAGAAGAAGATTATACTGCTGTAAACTCACAGTGTAGATATCAACAAAGCAGTAAGACCAAATCACACTGGAAAAATGAATACTAACTTAAGAATTATTATTGCTCCTAGCAGATGAAATACTTTTAAAATGTTTTGATAGTCAAAGGTAAATTTGACATATTTGTCAATTTTTAAAGGAGTCTGGAGTGATTGGATTTAGGGGTCAGTCACTTTAAGGTCATTTTGAGACCACAGATTTTACTTTCAAATTAAGAACAAGGAGAATAATAACCAAAAGTTCACAAACACACACACACAAAAAAAAAAAAAAAAAAGAAAATAAGAAAAAAATGACAGGTTGGCACAGGGTTGTGCAGCTTGTGTGTCACCCACTGAAAGAAATCCCAGTTACCAAACATAATTTTCCTGACAAATAACCTTGATAGGTAAAGGTAAAGCACACAGACAATTTACTGCTATTACAAAGTTCTTCAAACCGAGTGCCAACACTCATCCTCTTCAAAATAAACCAGGGAGCGCTAGGTCTCATGTTACAGAGTATCAACAATTACAGAACGCTTTCCAAAATGCTAACAATAAATCTAAAACAAAAATCAATACTATTAATTTGTGAGATGGATGCTAAAAAAATCAAAGTTGCCACCGTTCAAAAGTGTTAAAACATAAACACAATGGAAATCATGAATGTGTTTTAAAACTCAATTTAAAAATAAGAAGGTTTTCTAATCTAAATTTAAGACCCTCGTTGCTTATTTATTTTTATGAAAAAGGATCCAGCGTGTTAACAGACCTTTTTCCAGCCACAGAAACTGTTGGCATAATGCCCAAGGAATACAATAGCCACATGTTCGCAATCTTTAATTATCCAATTAATGTAGAGTCGTTTTAGCAATTAGTCCAGATGACCATATGTAACTTTTTACAAATAGCTCTTTCTTTCTATGACCAGAATGCCAAATGTACCATGATGTGTTTTTATAAAACACACGATCTGAACGGGAGAAGGCCTCCCAGAATTATCTGTTTAACACAACGTGAGGTTTTGTGTTGGACTCTAAAATTCAGCTTCTTACACAAGGCTGATTTCTGCAGACTTGTTCTTTCGAACGTGCAACCCAAACTCCGTATTTTGTTATCTCCTGTAATGGTAAAACAGGAGAAGGCCTTCCAGAATTATCTAGGTTTAACATAATGTGACTTTTTCTGTTGGACTTTGTCTAAAATTTATTCAGCTTCTTACACAAGGCTGATTTCTGCAGATTTGTTCTTTCGAACCTGCGCCCAAACTCTTTATTTTGTTATCTCCTGTAATGGTAAAACAACACAGCCACGATGAGGTCGCAGCAGAGCTATCAAAAACCAGCTTGGTTGAGTTTTGGTGGTTTCTCCAGACAAAAACCAGAACCCAGCCTGGCATAACATAAATGTAGGCACTGCAAACCCTCCATCCCCGCATTTCCTGCAAAGGAGCAGCTCCTTGCAGTGACCCCTTGTGCCAGCCCAGCAGGACAAGGGGAAGGAGAGGCAGCTCCGCGTTCCGCAGCCACACCACGGCATCACCCCGGTGTCCTGCATGCCCTGGCAGTGCCATGGGCTGCCAGGTCATCCTTGGAGGGCAAGGAGGCACCGCCAGGGCACCGTGTCCCCTGCTGGCCCCGCGGCGCCGGCAGGAAGGGAGGGATGTGAGCAGAGCAGGGGAACCCGGGGAGACACCGCGGCTCCTTCCCGCAGAGCCGCTCCCTTATCGAACCCCCGAGCCCCGCACGGCACCGCTCAGCCTCTCTTATCTCCTGCTGTACAGCTTAGGTTACACCCTGCAGGAAAGGAACCGGGGATGCTCATTACATTACAGCCTCCCTTTCTGAAGGATGTGGCACTGGCCGTGGTTGGAGTGAAGAAATTGGCTCACGCGGAACCTATGTGAAAATTAGCTTGCCTAAAAAGTTTAGATTCAGCACGTAAAAGCTTTTATTCCTCACATAAAGAACATTCCCATATTACTTCTCCTTGCAGTAAGAAGTGCTATACATGTGTTCACCGATTTAGGATCTGGTCCCAAATACAACTTCTCCTTCCTCTGTTACAAACAACATAAAAATACCAACAAAAAAAGAGACTGGCGGAGCCTATTCCTGAATTCAGTACAACAGAATACAACAGAAAGCTGAAGATGAAAGCAGAACATCTGCCTGAAATTATTACAAAATACTTTATTATCTGGACACCAAGGCATTAAGCATTGAACAAGTTCAGAGAAAACTACTTTCTGTCACAGTATTTCTCTGCAGAAAATAGATGCTATTTTCTCCATATAAACCTCAAATTATAATCATTAGCATACAGGTAATTGTTGAGGAAGGGAAAGGGAGAAGCAATTGCTGCATAAACACCTTGATTTTCTATTGTTTATATGACTACATTTAGATGAAGGTATACATACAGAAAGACACACAGGTCTTTATTTCTCCTTAATTGGCTTCATTTCTCTCTAAGGGCTCTTTTAATGTATAAAAACTGTAAGCATTTTAATGTAAAATTCATACCAACCTAAATGAATAGGTTAGCATTACATCCTTCTGTCACTGTAATTTATGAATACCAAAACCATGGAATTATAAGGCACACTGTTTGTAGATAATTTTATTCATAATAAAGATGTTCTATTCCGCATCCTTTGTTTTGACTCACCTGCCCACAGGGCCTGCTTTACTCTGGGGGTTTTTTAGGAAAACAAAAGCAACGGGATGACCTCTGGTCTGTGATACAAAAGGGAACTTCCCAAAGTTTCATGGCACAGATCTGCTGTAATCTCATTAAGGACCCCTCCAATTCTGCACATACAGAGGAGCACGTTTCCTCTGACAACAAGGGGAGTTCAGTCCCAAAAAACAATCGGGCTGTCCTGAGGGATGAAAACTTCTGTGGGGATGTCAAAAAAAGCCATTAAAAATGGCTTTTTAAATTTGACTTCTACCTTCCGTTCTCAGACAAAAAGCAATAAACCCTTTAAACACTGGAGCCATTTACCACTAGCTTCGAACTCTGATTAAAATCCATCCCTCTGCTCTGATTAGGTTCCCTTAGGAGAATAAAAAGCAGTAGAAATGAGTGTGTTTAGGCCACATCAGTGAACTCCTGAATGCAAACACACTGGGACAGTGAAAAACACCTGGACATTTCCCTTGATGGCAAAAGCTGCTACAGCCCAGTCTTTTGTCCGGAAGTTTGTTTGAAGAACGAAGGGGCAGATGAGGCACATTTATAAGATTCTTCAAGATTACCCTGATTACTTCCCTGCTTTAAAACACACAGAATATTGAAGCCTCTTTGAAAAATTCATACAGTGAAATCTTGCTATGCAACTGTAAGAAGCAAACTGTCAGACAACATTCCCAATTCAATATTACATTGTGCTTCAAGAAAAGATTTCCATATATTCTAGATTAAAAAAAAGTCTCATAAATAAATGATAATCCATTGCTTGCACTGAAAAATGAAAAATAATTTTCTGCTTGCATTTTACTCTGCAGAGTAAAATTTAATCTCTCTTTTAATATACTTTCTGTATATACAGAGAAGTAAAAAGATGTAACCTTATGAAAACTGATTTTTTTTTATACATGGTCAAAAATATTTCTATTGGTGTTTATCTAAAAATCTTACTTTTATGAGCACTGAAATATATCATATATTGATAGTTTACACACGTTATTTCCAACAAATTATGATAATGTCCATATTTTTAAAGAGAAGGGAAAAAAATCAAGCTTTTTAACATTAAGCAGCAAAGAGACAATGATGAAGAAAAGGGAAGCTCCTCAGAGGTTACTACATCTGGCCACAGTTCAACAGAAATCTGTCAGTAATTTTATAGAATTTATTGTAACTAGACATCAACGTATTTTACATAAATCTAAAATAATATAAACATATAGTATCTACATGTGCATATTTATAAATAAATTTACATTTTAAGTATGTGATATGTTAGTGATGCACAGAATATAAATTACATGGTACAAATTACCTGTGCCTAAATTCATTGACCAGATTTGAAGTATACTGAGCTTCTTCTAGCTGACACAAGAAAACCAAATAAAATGCTGGTTCTCATAAAACAACTTTTTAAAAAAATATTAAATAAAATTCCCTTATAATGTTTAATTTTTCAGGGAAAAAAAAAACAAAACCAAAAACACTACAGAGTTCACAATAAAACGTTCTGTGTTTGGCTTGTTTATAGAAAACAAGGTTAGAGTCACAATTCTGTCAGAGGCACCTGCCTCTTACTGGTGAGGTGGGAGTAACCTGGTTTAATTCCCTTCCCAGCCTGGGGGGATTGGAACACGGTGGCTGTGCTGTGGCTCAGGGCTGCTCACACTCCTCTCCTCCTCCAATCCCACTTTCTGTAAGTAATTAAAGTCTCAGCGAAGCAGGTTCTGAACCCCAGTGACCCACTTCCCCAGCAACAGCCACAATCACCAGCCAGAAGGGTCATTCTCACTTACTTTATCTCTCAATTAGTACTTACTTCATACAAGATAAAACAGGAAAAAACACAGTCCTATCGCTGAAACACTACTTTGGCACAGCCATTTAGAGACTTTTCTGGGAGAGGCAGGCTGCAAGACAGAAATTGTGAGCTTGAGGTAGCAGCTAGGATGTCATCTGGTATTTGTTTAGTAGGGAATAACTGAATGTTCAGTGTGATGGAGAATGAAAGTGATTCCCTGCCCTGGTAGTAACCTGGGAGTATTTATCTAACAACCCACCTCTGACGTGGGAGCAGTTCTGGAATCACTGAAAATGTGGTGGTTCCTTCCACCCTAGAATAATTTACTATCTTTCTTTAAAGGTGTTCACTTGCTGTAAAAATATATTCACTTGCCATCAGTTACTTCTACCACTGGCAAGGAAAGGAGTTGCATTGTCCTGTAGAATTGCATTAACACTCCTTAGCCAGACAAGTACAGGCTGAGAAAGCTGCAAAAAGCCTCCAAAACTCAGAAATTCTACAATGACAATTGTCTGGTCTGAGATTTAGCCCCATAAATGACTTTAAGTAAAATACGCAGATAGGTATATGTGTAGTTTAAACTGTGATTGTGTTACATCAGCATTTATCAAACCTGGAGCCACATCAGGAAGAGAATTTACAAAATAAAATGTAATCAGCTCCTAACAGGATGCTGTCAGTATGCAGATGTGGCAGCAACGTTCTTGTAGGGGACTTGCACACAGCTACAAGAACATTTCCAGAAGTGTGAGAATCATTTCTAAAATGGCACAGAAATTCCACATTTTACATGGGAATTCTCATTAATGGAATTGCTCCCATCACTTTAGGAAGTGCTGATTCTGCTACTCACTGAACCCTTGACAGAAGTTTTGTATTTGGTCCCCGTATTTGGCGATTAATCAGTGCAGCACCGCAAACAGCCACCGCTCCTTTTCAAACACAGCAACTTCCAAAATTTGGCAAAGGGTACTTCACACAAATTACTTCATAATTGTACTGCCTGCTCAGAGAAAGGTGCAGAACTCCCAGCAGAACAAACCCAACAGTTCTGCAGGAGAAGGAGCACTCTGGCCAATGCCAGGCACAGGGAAATGACACAATTGCCAACAGCAGCAGCCAGCTGAGAACACCAAAACTTTGTGTCTGCCCCCAGTTCATGGCACTCAGAAGCCCAGCACTGTTATTGCTGATGCTACACCAGGATACAGGGAGTGACAGTGGATCCATCAGGAGGGAGAATCAGCAGAGATCCCAGCACATCTTTGTCCTTACCCATCTCCCATCCCCATCCCAGTATCCCAAATCCTTCTTCTGTGCCTCTCATGGTGGGGAAGAAGATTCCCAACCCTGGGGTTTTGCGAACCATTGTGAGGCTTCCAGCAGGCTCTAACCAAACTTAAACGACTCCAGAAACTTTTGGGAAGTGTGGCTGCAATGTCCACACACAGTTCGTTCTTTATGAAACTTGTATCAACACATACCTTGCTGATAAACACAGTCTGCTGGAAAATAAAAGGCAAAAAAGAGAGAACAAAAAGGAGAAAAATCGTTGCTTACACAATGGATATGCCAAAGGCAAATTAATTCCACTGCTTCTAATAAACACATGATATTCATGTTTAATCTTAAAAATTTCCAAAGCTGTGCAAGTAAGCTGCAATGTCACTGGGCTATTAATTCCTTAAGCAAAATTAAAATATCCTTATAATTATTATTAAAATATAAAATAGTATTCAGAGATGTGACATCTCTCAGAAGCACCATTTTGCAATGCTTTCTCATCCCTAGTCATCCCCAGCCTGTACAAAAATCCTGGCAAGTGACACATGCTGAAAATAAGGCACAAGAATCTCATTTTAGTGGCACATCCTAGATGAAGTGTCACCATATGGTCCAGCTTAGCTGGATATCAGGAAAAAGTTCTTCCCCCAGAGGGCGGCTGAGCACTGGAACAGATTCCCCAGGGAAGGAGTCACAGCCTCAAGCTTGACAGATTTCAGGAAGCATTTGGAGAACGCTCTCAGGCATGTGGGGTGGGATTGTTGGGCTGTCCTCTCCACGGCCAAGAGTTGCACTCAGTCCTTGCGGGTCCCTCCCAGCTCAGGAGATTCTGTGTGTCTGTGATTCTATGAACTTGGGTTATTTTTCTGTCCTTGGCAGCTAGGATTTTTTTCCCTAACGGGCATAACAGCTTTTGGGTTTTTTTTCTAGCTAATAAAGAACAACAGTAACTAGAACTCAAGTGTAAACACAAGATTGTCAGAGCTTATTTGAAATTGGCCCTCTATTCAAAAAATAAAAGGAATCATGAAAGTTTATGACATACTTAGTGAAATTGGTATTTTACAATAATACCATTTACCCATTCCTTTTTTACTCCTGAGAGCCTGAAAGCTCGCCTTCAGAAACAAGGAAACCTTCATTTTGGGGTGCACAAAAATGCGATCAATTTGGTATTTTTTTGTAGCTGCAAATCTCCAAGCTCCGTAGTGTGCGTTGACAGTGTTTCTCAAAAGGGGGTTTCTGATCATTACTTCAGGTTAAAATGACTTACCACGGAGCCATCTGGCTGCATGCACTAGGACACACTTCAGAAAGCCACAAACATTTTAGGACTCCTCTCTGCACTGCGCTCGGGCAGCACGCGCCCCAGCGCAGCATGTAAATAAGACAAAGACTAATAACGCCTTCAATCCTGCAGCACAAAGGCTGCTGTCCTGTGTAACACAGCAACACATTTTCCATCACACCCTGCGATTAATAAGCCTCATGGAGACCTGGAAAATCTGACAGAAAACAAGGGCAATACGATGTTCATTTCTGTTTCATTAAACACGGGATGAGCTGATGGATCTCTCCACACTTTGTCACTCCGCGCTGCTAATGGCTCTTTGACATTATTATTCACCACGGGTGAGATTGTGTAACCTCTGCTCACATTGGGGAACAGGTACAAAAGTGGTCCCACTGGCAACTGCTTCAGAGAGGTTACCTGGAGCATATGGTGCTTCTCAGCTCCTGTCAGAGTGGCCTGAATCTGACCATAAAAAAGTGTTTGTGAAGGATTTTAGCAACGTGCAGATAGTTGGGGAAGGGCACTTGAGTGGATACAAAGGCTTAATGCCGTTAAAAACTCGGTTTTCTAGCAGGCTCAATAGTTGAGTGATACTTCTTCATCCTCTTTATTTTTATCTGCATAGTTTTTGCTCTCATGGACCAGCTTTGCAACGCTACTTTTTCAAAGCCAGCAAATAACATACCTCAAACAAGGACAGACTGTGGGAAATAGGAACACGACATGGGCAGCCAAAACGTGCCTGCACAGAGACCCAACACCTCCCTGTGGATAAAACATGGAACATGAAAAGCCCTGGGAGAGACTAAATCAATTCAACACAAGAAAGTTTATTCTTTTTTATTAATCCCCTATTGAGAGTTTTGCTTGCTGCAGTGCAGTTATAGAACACAATCATACTTTCCATTACCTTTCCTTTAGGACTGAGTTACATCATATTGAAATGGAAAATAAACAGCAGGACTGAACACAACCATGGATGCCACAGCAAGGAACCAGGAATGAGCCATTTCTGGGTACCTTCCCTATGCTCATTGGAAATTCCTCTAATGAACGACAATTCTTTTCCTTTATTCAAAGGTCTCTCCTTTGTGAATGAAACATGAACCAACATTATCATCCTTGTTTTACAAATAGTCCAAATAGGCACAAAATATGATGTGGTTTCTATTTCCAGCTCACCTGAAGTTTATAGAGACTATGAAGAGCTGCTAGTCATCTCCCTGCACCAATTTACCTACTTCTAGGCTCACTACACATTAATCTTTTGGGTTTAAATTTTTATTTTAATTTGGCAACTAAGAAAAAAAATATACCAATAAAGTCCTTAAAATGAAGACACTGGGGATGGGGATGTTGCAGTCATACAGAAGTTATAACACTTCATAACTGTGCAAGTGAGTAGAGATGTCCGAGTGTTCCTTGAGGACAGTTTGCATGTGTTTGAATTCAGACTTTCATGAGAGTTTTCCATCCAACTGTAAGTGAACAGCAAAGACTTAGAATTTCATATAATAGAGATCAATACGTAAGTTACAAAACAATAACAAAGGACATCCATCCAATAAATCTAATTAATGAACCAGCTTGAGAAAATGACTATCTGCCTGTAGATATTACACAAATAGGAAAATGGAATATTATGTAAAAAATAAATCACTGTGGATTATGTGTTCAACTACAGTTTCAGGTTAAAAAAGCAAAATTAATATCACCAATCATTCCAATTCATATCTGAAAACAGATTTTAAAGAAAGCTTTGGCAGAGTGATGCATAAATTATATGTTCAAAATTATAAATTAGATTTCCCCAGACAATCATGGTAATTCCACAAATAGCTTCAGAAATAACTCTGGGTAAGTGATGAGCTTTCTGAAGACTTACCAGACAATTTGAAAACAAGAATTTTTATAAACAACGCAATTCATTATATGAGGACTGCTGCATGAGCTGCAATATAAATTCTGCTCTGTCTTGAGCAGAATCCAAAACTAAAGTGGATACTAAAACCATTGTGGGACATATAAATAATAGGCCTTGTGCTACAGCACCAAGATGTCTTTAAAAATCTGAGATGGAAGCGGAGGTTCAAGGGTTTGACTAAGTCAGATGCTTGAAACCTAGAGCATGAATGGCAGCATGCCAAGAAATTAAAGTTACTAAATTAAAAATGGGGCATACACCAACACCACTCAATTCTGTGTAACACTGGAGACATCTGAGATTCCTCAGATACACCTAAACCAGTTTGATTTTGTGAAAAACAGTATTAATCAAAGCATAAAAAATACTAAGGTCCATTGGTTAGAGTTGTCAGGAAGCAAGCAAAGTCCCTAAACACATGTTTTGGGAACCTTAAGTCTTCCATAACACTGCTCTAGAAGATAAATCTATCTGCCAAGGACTGAGACAAGGGAGAAGCAGCCAGAGCCATCCCAAATCAAAAACAAACATACAAAGGCCTAATAAGCAGTCAGTTCAAGGAACACAGCACCTCCAGTCCAGAGTTTTCAGACATGACACAAATTCCCACAATGAAAATGCAAAAAGGGGAAGATTTTTCTTACATGCAGGTCCTGAGTACAAACAGTGGATGCTGTATAAGCAAATTTGGTGCCCATCTAAGATCTGAAATTGTATTTCAGTAATCAACGTGTGTAAAACCCCTTCAAAGCTCACTGAGTTGCCTCCCATATTTTTACATCCACAGAACAAGACCAGCTCTGCTCCTGAAAACAGAATAGTAAAATAATCCCAACCTTCAACGTGAAAGGACACAGTATAAAAACTGGAAAAGGTTTTAAAACTTTAAAAGCAGGTGGAAAAAAAAAGTTAAAAAAATGAATTAACCGATTTCTTGCATAAAGAATCTGAAAGTGATAATGCTGAAAGTAAAATGTGAGAGCAGAATGAAAGACTGATGCAGAGAGGAGAGACCTGTTCTGTTCACACATGGGCAAAAAGCCTCCTCCCATCACACTGTCACAGAGCAAAAGTGCGATGCAAGCCCACCTCTCCTCTCTCTGTGTACCTGTACGTATTAAACCACTTCCCAGACATGCACTCACACATCTATCTTCGTCTTCTCTCTTTGCAAACTAATTCCCTATGGAATACGAACAAGGCTGCTCATGTACCATCATTTCCCAGGGAAAGAAAAAAAAAACACCTTTTACAAGTGTCTGTTTTTAATGCTATTTAAAGAAACACTCACTTCAATGTCACTAATTTCACTGAAGCACCATAATAGCAAACTTCTGAAGACAGAACAACATAAAAAATGTAGACCCAAGTGACAGCTGAAGAATTAGGATGATCTACAAGAACCAGCACAAACTCAGCGAAGAGAAAAGCAGGTGGATTGGTATCACGTTCCTGCATGCTTGGGGTCACTAAGATGAATGTGCATGAGATTCCTTTGTCCATTTGTGCCACAATTTCACAGGCTAAGAACGAAATTGTGTTCTCTGATATGCTCACAGAAGTCCCCCTGGAATCAGTGAGAATTACACGCCTGCATTGAAGGGCAGAATTTGGCCCTGAGTCATTAGTTAGAACTCTCTGCTGAAACCCTACAGAGAATAGGGGGTTTCAGAGGACGATGAGGATCAAACTGATGCAGCACACTCAGAGATTTACTCTCGCAGGAGCCCATCAAATACTCAGGCATTCCAAAAACCCTGTTTGTAAAGATAAAAATCTTTCCAAGACTAACACACCATAGTCATAAGGGCTGCTTTGGGTTACAACAGACTTAAGCAGCATTAAGAACAGTGGCAATGTAATTAAATGAAAGTTTAGAGAAAAAAAAGCCCAAGATTTTCAGACCTATATAGAAGAGAATGCCAACCAACAAGCATTTCTCATGGAAAGAGACATTGAAAGAAAAATAACTTCAATACAGCTACTGTAGATATTGTACACGTGTTCACAGGAGTCTTAAATCTGCTGAAGACTTGTTCTGTCCTCAGCTAAGGCAGGTGATTTCATCAAAATTTCTTGCTAGTTTGGAAGAGTTTTGGGGTGTGTGTAGATATATATATACATAGATATGTATAGAGATACATACATACATGTGTCTGTGAATTTAAAGTGCGGATATATATAAATATATATATTTGTTTTAATTCTTTTTGATTCTAAAAGACCTTCCTATGCCTGACTGAATGCCCCTGCTGCTGTTTATGCTAAGATCTCATATCTATTATTGATTTGGAGCTTTAAGTGAGCAGTTGATGCCAAAATGATTACAAACAGTATTCTGCCTCAAATGCTTTTAAATTTTAAACAGAAGTATTCAGCAATATTATTTGTATCTGGTTGTACTTTCAGAGAAATTATTCACATCTGTGATAAGTACAGACTGTTTTAACTCAGATATTTCCTGGGTACTTCCAGTACTCGGATTCAAAACCAAATCTGTGCTTCTCATCAACTCAGTGATAATTTTTTTTTCTTTTGTTTTGATCAAGGACTGACAAGACTCCAATTCAAACCAGCTGCAAAGTAACAGCTTTAAAAAAAAAATCATCCTCACTATTTAATTCTAACCTCCACCGTATCTGTTGCAGGATAGGCTGGCATTTGCTGTTAAAGCAGAAAATTACAAGAAGGGCCTAATTGACCCTCTTGTGTCTTTGAAAAATCCTGTATGTTGTCTCTAATTGACCCTCTAGATACCTTTATGGAACAATGAATGAATCCTCTGTAAATAATGGACGGTGATGATTAATAGCCAAGGTTTGGCTGGACCTCTGCCTCATGGAGTTGTGCTACAGAACATTTTTTTGTTTGGGTTTTTTCTTGCCATCACAGTTCTCTGTACTTTATAAAAAAACCAGTCTCAAGGTAACAAATATCCTTCCGTAAATAACATGAAAAGTTAAATAAAATTAAATGCTATCTCATATAATGGAATGAAAAATAGGATTATTGGCATTCTTTCCATCACCACCTTTTTCCCTGTTTCAGTAACATGTCATCATAACATATGCTTGATTTAGAAAGCAGGAAAATTTAGCATAATTTATTTCTTTATTATGCATTGTAGTCAATAATAGCAATGCCATATTTCTTTCTCTTGACTCTTCATTGCAATAAAAATCTATGATACTAAGATACTTCTAGATTTGGCTTCATTATAATGCTGTCAAAAAACATTATGAAAACATCTCCAAATGTCTCCTCTCTTATTTAATAACTCTAATGTTTAATGTTTCCAAGCTTGTCAAATTATAAACACAAATGTGTTAAGTTACACCATTACTCTGAAATGCCACAAGGAAATCTTGCTGTTTTGAAAATAATATCTGCAACTTAGCAAAACAACTGGCTCCATGCCAGCCCAAGACATCACATGCAGCAGCACAAGAACATTTGGTGATGCCATCGAAATTCACTTTCTAAAATTCAGCATCCCATAGTGAATGTGTCAAGAAAATAAAGGACAAGTCAACACGATCTTGCAATATATATAACTAAAAAATAGGAAGCTCAAACAAACCCACTTTTCCAGATTTAACAAACATAACAAAGATGAGCACCCGTCTTTAAATGTGAAAAGCACGAGTGTGGAGTGTGGAGATTTCATTAGACGGCCAGTCCTGACATAGTTTGAAGTTCAACCTTTCGAAAAGAACCAACTCAGAAAGTTCAATAAGATCTCAAACAAAAAGAAGCATCCCAGGGAAGAAATAGATCACGATTATCTAGTTTTCCACATCCTAAGTTCTCTTGGATACAAGCAGGGACTTGTTGGCCTGTTTGTGAACCTTCCATAACTCTGAAGATAAATGTAGGACCTGAGGTTCATTAAGCAGCTTTGAACTGTTCTTAACAACACGCAGAGAACTTAAGTAAATACCACAATAATTTTATCATGGGAAAACTGACTTGACCAAGGTCACAGAGAATATCTGTGAATTTAGCCTTTAGCCAACCCCAGGTATCTAAAATAGATGGGTATTTTAAATCCAACAGCAACAGTTTTCACAGCAGATACCACAATTCATCGTGACTACATTGAAACACGAGAAAAGGTTTTTCTAAGGCTCAGATTAACACAGTACATATTTAATCATGAAAACAAATCTTTGCTTGCTGAAATCTGCCCTTCTTTCTAGTGCAGTTTAGTTTCTTAAAGGCATTTATCCTGCTCTCCCAGATGATGTGGCTCACTGCTGATTCACTGACAGCTGCCCCCAACAAAAATGGAAATTCTTTTAGAAAGATTGTAGAGCTTGGACAAGCTTGATGATGACTGTACTAAAGCAATATTATGGGGAGAGGCTAACTGGGAAAGAAGAATATTCTTGAAGTTCATTGATTTAGTGTAGGTGCAGCAACCTTATGAGAATGGTCTAAAGAAGCAGTTGAAGTGAACTTGTTTTTGGTGTCAAGAAGATACTGGATGTAGCACCTTTTTCAGTGATTTAGGTACATAAACAGACAAGTCTCTGAATTTCACAGAGTCACAGAACAGCTGAGGTTGGAAGACACCTCTGGAGTTCATCCAGTCCACAGTGCTCAGAGGAGAATCACTGGAGCAAGTTGCTCAGGACCATATCCAGTTTGGTTCTGAGTAACTCCAAGAATAGAGAATCCACAACCTGCCCAGACAAACTGTTCTAATGCTTTACCACCCTCCAAATAAAACGTTGGTTTCATTGTTGAAATGAAATTTTGTGTTTAATTTCTCATCCATTTCTTCTTGTCCTGTCATTAGACAAGAGTGAGAAGATCACTTCTGTCTTCTTTACTAACACCATTGGATATTTTACAGTTTAAATTCATCCAAAAGAAACCTAAGCACATGATATATATTTAGATAGATAGATAGATAGATAGATAGATAGATAGATGGCCTCGCATCTAAATAAAAGCAATTTATCCACACACAGTTGTCCAGTTTACTTAACAGCAGTAGCCACTAATTCAAAATAAAATATTTCCCATGCATATTTGATATGAACTTGCTTCAGACCCCGAAACCTGCATCCTAAAACACCCAGTGCTCAGTGTTACTGGTCTGGGGCAAACAGGAGAATGGGACTGAGTGTGTTGTCTGTAAATACAAACACAAGGGCTGGAATTTCATGCCCTGCACTCATTACCCACCAGCAGGTGGACTCTGTACCATGTGCCTGGAATTCAAGTCCTATCAGCTGCTTTTTTGGTTACTATTAAAGGTTCAAAATCCAAGCAGAGAAGTTATTTTCCTTGTCTGAATAACTGAATATTTGAAGCAAATTCCTGCAATAATAGACTTCATCAAAATCTAAGTATAATTATAGAAATGTACTTTGAAAGTTCTTATTATGATTGAGTGGAAGATATATTTGCTGCACAGAAACCCCTGTGACTGGGTAAATTCATATAAATCACAACACAATTTACAGTAGGAAGTTGTTTGTCTAAATAGTAGAAAACAGTAACATTTGTACAACTGGGGTTAAACTAATTGTGCCTTAATGAAAAGCAAAATTTACATACAGCTTTGTTACCACCATAAATAGGGGTCTCTGTGTCTTTCATAATCATTCCCATTGTGACTCCATAGCCTCATCTGCTTTCACTAAAACCCTGGTTAAAAGCATATTTTTCTATTAATATCAGAGAGCACACAGCAATTCAGCCATCAGGTCTGTTTCAGTGCATTAAGATCATGACTATAACAGACTCTCATATTTCAAATAATTTTTTGTTCCCAACAGCATATTCTGAGCCCAAACATTAAACACTTGATTCAGTCAGAAACCTGACTGCTAAAACTCCACACACTGTTTCAGTTACAAGCCCGAGCAAAGAAACCAAAACTGATTATTTCTCTTCTTTAAAAATATATTTTTAGCTCCAACCATTCTCTCAGAAAAATAACATGGCATACACACAAGTGTTTTCACAGTCAGTCACCCAGAACAGTCATAAATGGATTTCCAGCAATGAAGACTCAATAGGATAATTTTTATTCGTCTCTTAAATTAAAACTTGTTACTTATGGTGATGATTGTGACACAGCCTCTAGTTTGGGGTGTCTGGCAATTACCATTTCAAGGCCACAGTACAGTTGCTCATAACTTTAGCAAGCTCTAATTGTTCTCACCGAGGTTTCCTGTTACAGATGTCCATGTGGGGCACAGCTTACGTGGGAAAGTTCAGCAAACGTGCTTTCATAATTTCCAAAAAGCCAACCAGGGAAAAATACATTATATTCAGAAGTTTCAAAAAAATTCTTTCAAGTGTTTTCTGGGAAACTTCCAAATCCCTAAGGCAGAGAAGGACCTCATAAGTCACCAATTCCAGCCCAGCACTGCAGGCACAGACCACGTAGCTGCTTTTAAGATGCAGTTTGCTGAAGTGACTGAATAGACAGAGTGGGAAAGGCAGGAGCTCACTCCCACTACTCTAATATTAAATTCAGGAAATTAGAGCTGTGGCCAAGAAAAAAAAATAGTAAAAGAAAATTAGAAGAAAAAGTTTTATGGGTAAGAAGAGTGAAACAAAATGTGTAGGAGATTGAAGTTGAAAGAGGTAAACTTAGGATGGGAAAGACAGAAGGGAGCTGAGAGAAGACAGGACAAAAGAAGGGGTCAGAGGGAGTCTAGGAAAAAGAAATCAGCCTTTTGGGAAAAAGGAGTGAAACAGGAGAGGGAACAGCACTCAATTTAAAAAATTGAAAAGAATACACAATTCAGTTTTCACGCATTTCACAAATATTTTAAAGATCGATTTCAATATGTCACTAATGACACATTTAGCTTGTTGAGAAAGAAGAAGCAACCTCTTGGTACGGTTAGAAGTGATTCGTTAAGTTCAAAGGACAGTATCAGTACTTCAAAGAAAAGAATCCAAACAGAGCTAATAACTCTAAGGTTTTCAATCCTTCCCTCCATCTTCCTACATCCACTGAATATTAAAATAATAAAAGAATAAAAGAAAACCCTTAAATTTTAGAAAATACCAGATTTAGCTTGTTTATGAAATCTTAATTCATTCCCTTGATGTATGCAGATCGGTAGAAAATTTTTAATTACAAGGGAATACTTGACTACATCATTTTGTCTCATTTTTTTTGTATTAGCCCAGGTGTTTTTAGCTAATTATTCTACTAAACATATGTCATCATTTAATATCCTTATCCATGCCTATGATTCCAGTGGAAACACCAAGAGGATCTTATTTAATGATTATGCTAATATTTCTATCACTTTCTTTTCAGCATGCCACACATCACACAAATCTATACGTTCTGTAGCAAGAAACAGGTTTAATAACGAGGCCTCTTCAGCCAAACACCTTGGACTATCCCCAGATCTCTGCTGCTGCCAAGTGACTGATTTAAGAGATGGACAAGCAGACAAAAGCACAGATACTATGATTAATGGATGATCCAAATTTTCCTGAACTGCATATCACGACTTAATGTGAAACTCTCAAGAGATTAAAGGCAGGAATTACATTACCATGAATAATATAAAAAAGTGATATTCTGGTTAAAAGGAAGCTGAACAAATATATTAACACAGCTTCCAAAGTTTCAATCAGGTTGAATGCTACCCAGAATTTATTTTGAAATAAGCTTTATGTATCTCATATGTGAAGTGCAAGTCTGTTTCTGACTGGCACTAAAGCTATTAGCATGTAGATTTTAATTCTTTCTTCACTTCCACAGAGCTTACACTGTGTGCATTGTCCTTCTTTTAATAATGGAAACTCCTCCAAAGCACATCTCAATGCTGCAAGTATATAAGACACAGACAAAGATATATACAGAGACACCTAAATCATTATTCTGTCCTTTATTATAATTTGAAAAAGTGTCTCCTTGTTACAGTGGCACAGTAATGTGGCTGTTGCACATACTTATTTCTCAGTATTGAATTCATAAACAGGGGTTTGGAGGGCATTTAGTGTTTCATATCATTTCAATCATATCACTTGAAGATTTGTATCGAGATTATTCAGGCAGTATGTAAAGCCCTTCTATAAAAGATAGCTGTACATTAACTTACAATTAAATGATGGTTTTAATGAAATTATAGTGTGTGACAGGTTAACGGACTGATGCTGAGAGGCAAATGTCGAAATGAAGCCAAGACGTTTATTTTCAAACTGACAAATCTTAACTCAACCATAACATATAGTTCCATTAACATTATAGTTATTACACAAAAGAGTTTGGTTGGGAAAAAAATATGTAATAGCCCAAGCTGCCAGATCATCAGAGAAAGCCTAACCTCACCTGTCCCATGAAAGACAAACCAAACAGCTTTTGTTTCAAACTTGGAGAAAGAACTACAGACTTAGAACCAACCAGTCAAAGCCCTGCTTTCTCCCGAACAATGTTTCTAATCTTTATTTCCATTTGCTTTTCTCAGTACTAAGGTCAAGACAGCAGCCTCAGCTCTGCTTAAACACATCAGAAACTGAGTCCCAACCTCTGCTTGTTATTTTCAACTTCTGTGTTCACAAAGTGGCACAAAACTGTTACCACTGGAGTGAGTGATTTCCCTCTTGGAGCAGCATCTCTGGATGGCATTAAAGACATCATTCCTACAGCTTCCAGCCAGTTAATATTTTAGACTGTCAAGATAGGATCTTGCTGCTATATACAATTCCACATACAGGAGTGAGATGCTTAAAAGAGCAAAATCCTTCCCTCTGAGAAAGTCCTTCTACCAAAACTGTTTAAGCACAGGCAACCCAGAAAGTGTGACTGAAGGACTGGCAGGACACGCAGAGGTGAAACTGAGGATCTTTCTCTTGAAACGAGTAATGGCACAGGACTAAGCTGATGTCTGATTTCTGGCATGGCCAGAAAAACAAAGAAACAACAGAGGTGAGAAGAATTCTTCTGTAGGAGTTTTTCAGTGACTGGAAACATTGTGAACCACCGCAAGAAGGGAAATGTTGAAAGTCTGCTGAAGTATATTATTCACCATCATCAAGGAAACAGCTCATGGAACCAGGCCTGGGACAGAGACCTTCCCTCCTCATCAGGGGCTCAAATTCCCCAAGTGGCCCCTGACCAAAAGGGATGAGTGCACAGCAGAGGGAATTTTGCTGCTGTAACAGGAGTTATGGTGTCAGCTCTTCACATCCCAAAAAAATCAGGTTCAGGCTGTTGGGGAGGCAGGGAATGGGCACGGAGGCTTTACCCTTTCACCCCTTCAGGTCAGAATGAAATTGCAGTGCTGGGGAGCCTGCACTGTGCTTCAAAAATTTATAGTTGTTGAGGCCCAAAGAGGCTATTTATGAACAGCTAATCTGACCTGCTGCTTAACTCAGATCATAGAATTTCAGACAGCTACTCCTATCCACACTACATTTTTCCCCCTCTCTACAATCTGAGTCTTTTTCCTGTTTTGTTTGGTTTTTAAGTACAAGGAAGCTTCAAATACCCCAGCTGCCAGTTCACCATTTTTTTAAAAAAATTTTTTTTTCTAAAATCAAAACAAAATCTTGAAAGGCAGCAGCCCATGCTTTTACCCTGTTGCCTACATCTTGTTAGCAAATCAATGTCATACACTGGGTAAAAGTAATAGAGATTATATGATCCAAAGCACACTTCAGGCATCTCACTGTGTGTAAGGCATTAAACACTAAAATACAATTTATCTTACAGATTACCTTGAAGTAATTTTCAGCCTAGTGCCACCTGAGCTCAAGGAGCTTCCTCCACCTGTAACAACTACAGACACTCAGTCTCTCAGTACAGGCATCCAGAGGGGCATTTTCTGGGTTACTAATTGTCCATATACTGCTCCAAGGAATATTTTTCTTTTTCCACTGAGCTGCTAATAAAGCCTGTGAATATTTCTACTGGATATGTAGATGAACCTACTCATTTAGCCGAGTCATGTTAGGAACATATGAGATATTTAATCAAAAAAACAAAACAAACCCATAGAAGATGCATTAGATTCTTGCTTTGGAGGAAAGAACTCCATGTATCTAGTGACCTTTTCTTTCTTTTTTTTTTTTTTTTTTTTTTTTTCATTGAAACCAAGTATGTCACCAGCTGCCCCCAGCAATGAAGAAAATGAAGCAGTGCCAAGTGGTCAGGGAGGGAGTCAAGAAATCACATCCCCCAATGGAAGGATCTGGTGCTGCACAGTCCAGGAATTGAGCACATTCAGCCTACATTGCTTCACATACTGAACTAAGACACTTGAATCTTAGATGTGCTGAACTGTCTTTGGAAAATTAAAGAACCCTAGAGGAAGATAAAGTCTTTAAGGTACCTCAGTTAAATTTCTAAAAATACATGGAATTCATCACCACTGTTCCCATAGTGGGCACATCAGGGCCTATGGGGTGGCACTACCAAAGGGTGTTGCAGTAGAATACATTAAAAAAAAAAAACACATTAACACTGTTTAGTCATAGCCTTTTCCTTATTCTAATGCTCACCCTTCTTTGAGGGAATCTGAAGAGAAGTTCCATGTAATTGCCACATCAGTAATTACCACTCCTTAGGCACTGAATTTCCTTCCGTTTTTGACAAGACATGTAACGAGGTACACCACACTTCAACAAGCAGTCACAAATGGAACCACAAAATACCAAGCAGCAGCTCAGTGCCTTCTGCCTGTGCTACAAGGCAGAAGGTGCATGGCAGAACTGATGCATTCCTGACTAAAGGAGAGACATTTCCCTCATGTTCTTTCCAACTTCTCCTAACTCTGCCTTTGCTCCAAACCCAGCATATCTATTGAGGGAGTTACTTCATCATTTACAAGTTAAGACAGGACTCTTACTAGCTCCACTGTGCTTCATCCCAGCCATGTGTTGTTTCATGAGAGCAAGCAGAATGTGGCTTGGAAGAACAAAGTGAAACCACAAATATAATGGAGCATAATTCCGAAACGTACGAAGCATAATGATCCGTATAATGTTAAAATGTTGGTAATGTCTCTTGATATTATTTCATCACATGCTAGCTGCTATTTCCTGAAAACCCTTTGAAGGATTAAATAAAAACATATGCTGTGAACACCCACTGTGTGCTGTAACAAATCAAAAGTAACTTCTTAGGTTTGATGAAAGTTTCCACAGTGCTCAGTACTGTAAATTAATGTCACAGCGGTAAAACTGCTTTGGAAACAGTGAATGCCAGTTAGTTTCGTATTAGTAATATGAGAAGTCTCTGCAGTATTTAGAAGTGAAACACAAGTGTCTTCTACACCTAAATTTTGAGAAATACAGTCATAAAAGGCTATCAACAGCTGGGTTGATGGAAAAGGGCAGTAAGACAATTAACAAGTCTATATTTCCAAAATAAACATATCATCTGCCTCTGGTGTAAACAGGCTAAAGCAGAGATGGACAGGACTCATAAGGATTTAACCAGTCAGTGCTTTACTATGAAAATAAACAGGATTTTCTCCAAAAATGACTAGGTTTGGAAGCAGTATTCAGTTAAAGTAGTATTTTTCAAAAGTAAGTGCAAAATATTTTTAAAAACAATTTGGTGCGGTTTGACTACCAATATTTAATTTGTTTATGAGATTACTAAATGCTTGGCCTTCTACATAGCCAGGAGGTCCACAGTCAGACAGATCTTTTTGAGCCTTTTCTTTTCCTTTCAACAGTTTTAAATCTGCATCTCCCAGCTTCTTTTAGGGATAAAAATATAGATGAAACATTTCCAATTAGTCTTTCCAACACTGTTTTGAAAATCATCCTGATGCTCCCAACTATCAGCTGCTTCCCAGATAAGCAATCCTACTGTTTTCAGACTTTCTTCGTAAATAATTTCTCCCTTTCCCTAAGCGTTCTCCTGGTTCACTATATTCACTTTTCCTCTGCACTGTAAACCTATTCTTATTAAGCGCCGGCAAAAATTTATGATCATTTAAAAATGAAGTATCTAACGTATCAGCAGGTAATATCTCCCTCTACCTTAACAGAGCATCAAAGAGGCAGGAGACAAAGTGCCAGAGTCTCTGCTCACACCCATCCTCTCCTGGCCTGGAACAAAGGCTGAAATGGTTCCTGACAAACACGGGACATTTTCTCATCCCCACCTGGTCAGACTCAGTTGTTCTGTCCCTCAGGTCCTCCTCTCACAGCTGATTTCCTAGTGTGATCCTATCCCTTGCTATTGTTTCTACTAACCGTGCACAGGTACAGCTGCAGACACAGGTTAGGAAAAGTATAATGATAATCTTCATTACCTGCAGTTTTAAAATACATATATTTAAAAGGGTTTGGGGTGGTTTGGGCAGCAGTGAAGCAATGAATCAATAAATGAAAAGAGTAAACCAGAAGAAAATCAGCAGAATAATGTCCAAATAGCATTAAAATTTTCCTAAAGAGAAAACTAGAGCTAGGATAAGATAAACCTAAGAGTTTCTAAAAGCCTCAGCCTTTATGTATGATACTAGCTGACATGAACTACATTTGAATGAACAAATAAAAATCTGAAATGCCCAGAGTAGAATGTGGGGGCTTATGACATTGAGATGAAGAATTACATCTTGCCATTCTCAGTGTCAGAGTTCAAGTCATTGATGGAGTTTAGGGATGGAGGGATCATAAAAGAGGTCAAGGAACAACTCAAGATTTTTCATTTTCTACAACCAGTCTGACATTTCTGAGGCTTTTGGAGAAGGAAGGCTAAAAAGGTTTATTTGTTAAAGAAATAAATGGGTGTTGCTTAAATACAGTCCTTTTTACGTAAGTAATATATAAGTTTTAGTCTTAATTTATGCCTCAAGTATTCTGCTTTCTGCATATTATAAATAGGTTTTAACAATTCAATTTGTGGTAGGAACCACCTTCCTATTTTGAGGATCTGGGCACCATTATCTCAATACAGAGCAGCTAGATAATTCTCAGGATATCAAATATTTTTGATTTCTCAAATTTATCACACAGTTTATATCACAGGATATTTAGTTTTCCAGCAAAAAACTTCTTTGAAGTAATTAAACAAAAGAATATTACCCACAATATTACCACTAGACAACAGGAAGATCAAAAGCACTGTTAAAAATATGTTGGCTTTTTGTTGCCCTATTTTCATTTTTAATACGAGCTGTTAATTGGTTAATAAAAAGTACATAAATCATTAGGAGTACCTTCTAATAAAGAAACCAAAAGGTGAGTTACGACTAACACACCACAACAGTTTTCTGCAAGTAGTAAGTCATTTTTTCCTGTTTCCCCTCCCAATGGAACAAGAAAAATACACATTCTTCTGCATTCCATTCACTGACACACTGCTTATCTGATGAGACACTGCTTTGGGTCATTTTCAGAGGTTGCTATTTAGATAGAAAGGAAGAAAGAGCAATATGGGAAAAACATGACAAAACAACTTTTCAAGTGTACCTCTTAGGTACTATTCACTTCAAAATGAGCAGAAATAAATAATTCCAGCGATACAGAATCTTATGGCATTAAGGAGGTTTTTTTTCCATTCTTGCAGATTGGAGAGTAACAAATAAAGAAACCTCTCTAAATTAGGGCTTTAAAAATCTGAGTCTACTATAAAGAAACAAGATTAACTTAATCCCCTAACAATCCAATTTATGACTAGTAAAGGGTTATGAAAAATTCCATCTAGATGTCAAATATAAGGAAACACAAAGTCTTTGGAGACACATAATGATAAACTGCAGATTGAGCAATAAGCTCAGTGAACAGAATGAACAGTTCAAGAGTTCAGAACATGTTCATTTGAAAGGTGTTCAGTTAAAGAGAAGGGCATGGTATAGACAAAGGCACAGAAAGGTCATCATTACAGTCATTTCATCTTCATTACAATGGTGCAGTCACAGCATTGGTGCACACACTGCAGCTCACACTTGCATGTCAATGCATTGCTTTGGAAATGAAACAAAAATATTTTTAAGAGCTTAGTGAATCCTGGAAGCTATAGGCAGGTGTAGAACTTGAACTTTATTAACTGATTTGAAATGTAAATAGACTGAAATATCTGTATTTTCAATCCATTAAAATTACAGTCTATTGAGAATGGTCACATTCTCCTTCAAACAAACACAAAGCATGTCCTGAACATAGTGCTGCTACCTGTCAGACTGCAGCCCAGAACTGACTGCTGCAAGCCAGTTGTCATCTCAAATGCAGTGGTCTATAAAGAGCAGAAGTAAACAGATACTTAAAAGGTTTCAATAACATAATGAACTCTGGCTTTTGAAATCAAGAGTATCTGCTCCTGTCAAAAATTCAGGGGAAAAAATGGCATGGTACATCCAATAAACCAAAATACAATCTTGGCTAGAGCAGGTGACTCTGCTCTCAAAAACAAGACTAATTACCAATCCAAGAAAGCCAAAATCCTGATTATAAACCCTCAGAACTCATTCAGCACTGAGCATTATGTCTGAATAAATCCCTTTAGCTACCGGGAATGGATTTCAGGTCTTCATGGGAGGTGCCCAAACCAAGCACTGCCCCAGCCAAGCTTGTCTCTGTCAGGAGATTAAGCTGCAGCATAGGAACAAAGACATTAAAACTTTTTCTGCTTTAGTATTTACACAGTACTTTTCATTAATAATTAACAGGGACTGGAAGCTCTGGCTCTATCTTGTCTCTGATTTCTAATTCTCTAGAATAAAAATGGGATTTTTTTTCCACAAGATCATTAGAATGAATATAAACTGGAATATTTTAGATCTTATCTTTACCTATATAAACTAAGCAATTTAAGACCCTCTTGTACTGATACATACATATATATATGTACATAAATACACACACATACAGGAAAACACACTGACAAAATAAATTGCTCTATCTCAAATAGACTCTCAATTTTAGACAGCAGCATTGGGGCAGGAGAGTCATTAAAATTTGGCTCGCAGCAACCCAAAATGTACTTTGCAGCTTTCAAGAGCAGTTACTGAACATTTCACAATTAAGCATAATTCCCACAGACTCTCGTATCAATTATAGATGACCTGCTCTCTTCAAAATCTATGTCAAATTTGGTAGGAAAAAGTCTTTTGTGTAGGAAATAGTGATTTTGCCAGATTGGTGTCCAAACTAACTCACACACAAACCCTTCTGGGATGCTTCTTAGAATCTTATGGAAATGCTAAGATTATACCCTTCCAATAGAAGCTAGGAAAATTCTATTTTAAATATCGTTCATTCGATGTTACTTACAACAGGTTTGGTAAAAAAGCAAATATTTATGTATTTGATTGTAACATTCTACAGGAATAGAAGATTTAAAAGTCGTTAAAGGAAAGGAGGAAGTGTCTGCAACACACTCCATCAATATCCCATGGAGCCCTGACACTCATTGGATAGTCTGGTGTGTAGCACCACAGGGTAGTGTAGTTACAAGTCAGAAACCACACCAATTAACTACAACTAATCAATTCTTTCTCATAACAATGAGAAGCATAATTCTTCTCTCATCTATTGTTCTTGTTAATTCTCCTTCCAGTAACTGTGACAGAATAGGTAAAGTGTAGTAAAGTAGAAAAAAAAAAAATAAAGGATGTTATTTGAAAGCAACACAAACATCAAACTCGTGAGTTATCTTGATTAATTTTCTTCATCATATCTAATTCACGGCTGTGAGAGATCACATTATTTTCAAATATATAAATAAACCCAAACCTAACTTAAGCCTTATCTAGATTATGGCACACTGGGGAGAAAACAGAGGAGGTCATGAAATCTGAGACTGCTGTTTCTTCTCATAATGTAATTACACTTTTGGCTAATGAAATTACTGCAGTCTCAGGGTAAGGGCTTGCAAGTCAGAGCTCTCACATGCTTGTGAGAGAGGGGGTAAAGGAGCACTGTTTACCATTTATATCTGAGGGATGCACACAAATCCCCAAGATCCAAGCACAACTTTGTTTCTGAACTCTGAGCAAGACTACATTTGTGATCAAAGCCCTTTTCTAATTACTACAATAAAAGGAAAATTAACTTAAGAGGGAGGGAAGTCTGGAAGAGAGAGAAAGAGCATCTCATTTTGCACTGCTGGTACCTTCCAAACAGCTGAAAATAAACACAGCTTAGCTCAGTGGGTGGAGCAGCAACAGAGCAAAGCAGTCTAAGAGCATGGCTGAGCACTCCAGGCCTCTGCTGGCACCATTCAGGCATTTCAGCCCTGCTCCAAACCATTCCAAATCATTTCAATCCCTGCTCCCACTCACACCAGGCGGAGATCCCCAAGTCTGTAAGGGACACACAGCTCAGTGTCCCAGTGGGGCAAAAATGAAAGAGTCAGTATATTCTGGTTAGAATTACAAACTCCTGTTCTTCAGGCTGTGCTGACATCCAGCAGTGGATAATACTCTCCACCATGCCAAGAGTGCCAGCAAGTTGTTTTTCCTTTTAGACAAATCAGGAGTGGCAAAGTGAAGGCTGTGACCTACAACTGCTGGGCACTCAGGTGCACCTGGACAACACAAAATATGATTTACCCAGGGGAAATGAATGGAAAACCAAGATTTCTCACTTGGATAACCCTGTCAGCCTCTCATTTTCTATTAACTATTAGAGGAAGGGAAAATATATTGTCTGCTTGCTGTTAGTGGCCACTGGAAGAACAATTCCTAGCCCAATTCACAGTTGGTGAATTCCAAAGGACAAAATAAACCTGCTGAGTGCATCTCAGGTGGGCAGCAGGGATGGATACGGGATAAATGAATGATTTCCATCTTTGGCTAAATATTTAGGGGGGGAAAATTACATACATATTCAACTATAATTTTTTTTTAAAAAAATTGAGTTAAGGACAATAAGGAGACCAATTTGACCTATTAAAGTCAACAAAATACTCTGTTGGCATCCTCATTTTCTGCTCCATACCTTCAGGAGATTGGTTGATGTCTGAGCTCACATGTGTAGAAACACACCTGACACTTGAGTCACATGGTGATTAACACAATATGGCTGTGTGTGCACAAAACATCCCACTAGAACACAGAACACATGGAAGAAAATGAAAAACCCTTTCCTCCTTCTGCCCAGTTCTCCAAAGCTTTCAGTAAATGCTAAAACAAATGAGTTTACAGAAATGAGACCAACTTACACTCAAGGAGGCCATTATCACCCATCACATTAAACAAACCCATTTCATTTTCAAATCTAGTTGCAAAATTAGTTCTTGCCTATTAAACAATTCCGAAGAAATTAATGGCAGAAGGTTTTGCTTTGACTGTCATAAAGATCACCAAAAACACTCGTGTTTAAAATGCTAATTACAGGGGCTCAATGCCAAAAAAATAATTCTGGTAAATTAAATCCCATGATTAATTCATAACGTCCATTTGAGCATTAATCCTAGCATTAAGATACAGAGTGGTCCCCATACACACACACATCTCTCTCACTTTGAGGAATAAAGTAATAGTAATTCCTAGGGTTTTTTAATAACTCTTCATATTTTATGCACATTATTTAATTATTATAACAAGATAGTTAATTCATTACTTCACGTTTCTTGTTTGCAATCTCGGTGAAGGGCTGTAGATTTTAAAGACTCAAAACAAGTAACTTCTCATGCATGGTTGAGGCAGAAGTGTTCCAGAAACCACAAGGACTAATGGATTTACTGTTGAGTATCATACTCCTCTCCTCTACTGTTTTGGGGACAACACAAATTCTCACCAGTTTCTAATTTAAGCTTGAAAAGTAATACCTGGTTATAAGCACCCAAAGGACAGCACCAATAGTATACAAAGACAGTAACATCACATACCTGGAAATTTCCTACAGAGTTTCAAAAGAAAATAATCACTGGAAGACAGAGATCTTAAATCAGCACAGCATCATCATGACTGTACTGCCAGCATTTGCTCCAATATCCTTTCCAATAAGAGCATAAAAGCTTATATTCCTGGTGGGGGAAGAAACAGTGCATCTTAGATGTCTAAGACATCTTTTTCTTGTGTCTTCACTTCACTTACTTTGGTATAAAATGATTCATCACAGGTGTTTCTCTGTAAGTATATCAATCAATAGAATTTCTGTGAGCCAATAATGCAACAGGGCTTTCCAAATTTAGCTTTTCCATTCATGAAAAATTGACCCAGGAAACCAGGAAAACACAGCAGAATGAAATAAAACATTAAATGAAGACTTTTCCATCAGAGCCAGCAAAAGGGACAGGTATGGCAAGAGATCTGTCACGTGTGTTATTCACTGAAATACAGCTGCTCACATCAACTGCTTCCTTCAGCTCATACACATAATCTTAGAGTAGTTAATAAGCATTTAAAACGCCAGCCCTAAACATTTGTTGATAGTGCATTGCTTGATGTTTCCCACCAGCAGCCTTTGAACAACTTCTCTATTTAACAACTATCAGTTCCCACTGTCTATTGGATGTGGTTTTCATTGACTCTCTTTAAAATTTATCTAAAGCCAATGGATCAATCAGCTCTGTGAAAATATATTCTGAGCACCAATTTGAATAAGAGACCCTTTCACCATGTTCCTGACAACCTAATGCTAACAATGACGTTGTAACTATTCATTTTCTGCTGATATTTTTACTGACTGTTCACTGTAGACAGCACCTTCTAGGGTTTGGTTTTTTTTCCCATTTATTATCTTATGTCATATCTAAAGCTGTTCTTTTACAGCCTCTGCATACAGCTTTTTCAAAGTAGCAGGGACATCTCATCTGCTCAATTACTTATTAGTGTTCCTAAAGAATACCATTTCCTCTTGTGGCTGATAAAATATTAATCAAAAACAGGAACAGAGTGATTTCCCAGTGTGGATGTCTTCTAATGGTAATACATGGAGCCTAAGAGAGATCTGGAGGTCATGTAATAGCTCTTGAAGGCAGGGAGGGGCTCAAAGATAGCAATGACTTTGTATACTGAATAATGAGATTGTATTCAAAGTGCAGCTTAATTATTGCTGTTCTGTAGGAAAATATCACAAGTGTGATTACAATGATGAATGCAAAGATTTATTGGGGATAACAGCACGTGACTGAAAAAAAAAATCTTTTGTAAGCATTTTTGATCCTTGCTATTGCTCAGTATCCAACACAGAATCTAGAGAGGAGGACTTTCCAAATTATTACTGTGTTTCATGTATCAGTTAATCCCAGTAATACAAGAGTAAATAGTGTTCTGTTCCTTCTGTCAGTTTTTAAACATCCATCTCACTCTGTCTGTAGGTGTTTTTGTTCCTATTTTTCTCATAGGATTTGAAAGAGGAGGGAGGGACTAGAAGAACTGAGAGACAATTGAAAGATATATGGGAAAGCTGTAACAGCTTGAAAAATAACCTAAATATCCTCAGATGTAATAGTAAATTACTCTATTTCTTTCTAAAGTTTTGATGCAAATACTCTTGATAGACTTGGGAAAAAATACCATCCTAAATAACTCCTAAATAAATACATACTGCAAAATCATGGTCTTGAGTGGTAGTGGAAGTGTTTCCACCTGGATCAACCAGTAAATTAATTATAACTATAACCTAACTATAAACTTGATACAACTATAAAGTCACCAATAATAGGAGCCAGCTTCCAGAAACTGGGCTATCAACCAATACTGTTCAATGGTGTGTGATGGCAGGAAAACACACTCAGTCCTCAAAATGTTCATTTCCATCCCTCTATGGGCATTAATCAAGTCTGGAGACAAGCAGATGTTCCAGCTTCCCTAGAAGAAATGCCAGCTCACTTCGCACATCAGTTTTGAAGAAGAAAAGAGGACAATGACATTAAAAAAAAAAAAAAAGCCAGGCTATTCTACCTCTAATAAATATACGTCATATTAGCATCATCCTTATTTCTCACAATACAGTAAATTCTCAAAGGGCTGTAACACTGGGCAAGATGAAATGCAGCTTGAATCCAAGCTCAAGAACAAGTGTCACCTCTTGGCACTCATGATTTGCAATTCTTTGAATGCAAGAAAGCAAGAACAGTCCTCCAGGAAAAAAAAAAAAAAAAAACAAAAAAAACCACACAACTGTTTTTCATCACTGTGTATAGACTGGTTCAGCTGACAAAACTTTGTGCCTTGGAAAAAAAACTACTAACACTCTCTGAATGATTAATCCAGAGGACAAACACTTAGAACAAGCAGGTAGGAAAGATGGCCAAAAAAAGATAATCTGTTAAAATTTAATATTTAATAGTAATATTAAGCATACAAGAGTTTTCAGCTATGAATCTAAAACACTCTGTAAAATATGAAAGTGTAGGTGCCATGCTTTCAAGTCACAGATAGCTAAAAATGAGAGGCTAAAGTCACTCAGACAGGTCAGGAGAAGAATGAAGGTCTCCTGATATAACTCACATTTATAATCTGCTTTTCTTGTATTTTGCACAGCACACAAGACAATTTATAATTGAGAGAAAAGGCTAAAAAACACACTTCCAGGGAAACTACAGCAGCAGAAGTAACAGCAAAGTTAATTTAAAATATGCAAAAGTCCCCTTTCACTTACATCTTTGCTGTTACATGTGGGAAACCATTTTTGAGTGGGAACGGTTTACAACTCATTTAAATCAATTTTCCTCCAAGCGAATTAAGAGAATCATTTTCTTCATTAAAAAAAATCAGTGTTGCCTCTGTGTGATTTCTGCACCGATGATAAATTGGCACCCAGATCTGTTCCAAACATGACATCTCTGCCAGGGCTCCTGAGAAACAGCACTTCCCATCAGCCAGGCTGGATCCTGCTCAGCCTCCTGCAGCACCAGCCCTTAATGAGAAGGGGAGTGTGGGTGGTGAGCTGGTTGTGATAAGTAGTAATAGGATGAGCAAAAAGTAATATACCAACAGTTGATATATTACTTGACATGTCAATTGTTGGAGAGTTGCTGTATTGAATTTGTACCTACGGCAAACACAATACACAAGATTCTAATATACTGCAGTGTTTGCTACATATTTTCCAAGTGATTGTATTGACTTTGTAAACAAAGATTATATGAAAAAATAAAGACTCCTGTACCATATAATATTTACCAAGAGAACAAATCTATCATAGCTGGAAATAAAAACACAATTTCACCTGTGTCAGGAAAGGAGGAAATAAATTGACCATTTGAAATGAGATCAGATGCTTCAGTTTGGGTCTCGGGCATCTAAGAGAGTCTCCTTCCAGTGCAGAAGGTGAGAATTATTTCAGTTTTAAATATTGCAGGGAGGAGAAGGATAAGATGAATAGAGTATCAAATGGTTAGAGTGAACTCTTCAGGCATTCCAAAAATCAAAATGAAACAAAACAATAGATTTACACTCTCCAAGCCTAATTTTACCATAAGGACAGTAATTCATTTCCAATGGGAGTAGAACCAAAATTCCTCCAGCTAAGCCCAAAATCACTTTTCTTAATTTTGCAAAAGGTTGCATCATTTAGACATAGAGAGATATTAGGATGCTACCAACATTTAAGTTGTATTAAGCAACATTTTATGCCACTTCCATTTTTGTGGACCACAAACTGAGTTGAGAATACAAGTAGAGATGCCCCACCAGGAGGTCGTGATAAACCTCCACTTAATCCCTCCACAGGTGGGAGATCCACAGCCCCCAGCAGCCACTCTCACTCTGTGATATTTCTTTCTCTCACCTCTTTCACAGAATGACAGAATGGCTTGGTTGGAAGGGACCTTAAAGATCATTAAACTCCAGTTCCCCTGCCATGGGCAGGGATGTCACCCACTAGGTCAGCTTCCATCCAATTTGCCCTTTCCCACCACTTCTCCCACTCTCATCTTCCTTTTCTTATCACTTCAGCCATTTAAGTGTTGTCTGGTCTATTTTTGATGAATAAAAATATAAGTAAATACTAAGTTAAAACTGGGGTTTAGCAACATGCACAATTGTTTTACCAAAAATAAAACATCAGAATTATTTCTGGAATAATAACAAATATGTGTGCTCCTGAAAGAACATACTTCAAACACATAACATTTTTTTCTTTATTTTCTGAACTCACAACAGTGTTCACATTTTGCAAAACACTAACATAATCACTTCTCCTCATGAGATTGTTTAAATACCTAATAAAGCCAAAAGTTACTGCTAAGAACAGATCTGTAAAAATAAAGGCCTGTACTGGACATACTGTAAGATCTTAACTTGACAGCAGAAAAGGTATTTTATCTTTTCACCAAGTACTTTCTTTATAAGTGAAACTATTTGAGGAAAAGAAGAAAAAGAGCTTTTTCTTTTAAATAAGGATTACTTTACACCATCACTGACACAAATGTTGACTATGACTTTATCAGACTCCTTTGTCTTTGTGTAGCTCAGCTCAATCTTAGGAATATCTGCAGAATTCAGAAGTTTTGAGGCTGTAATGTTTAGGTTTGAAGCTAATAGTGTAAATCAGCCCTTTAGTATGCCAAAATATTTGTAAGCAATGTATTTTCCTAAGTGAAACAGAGTGCTGCCACTCTAAACATTCCCCGCACAATAAAATGTGTATGAAAAGGAAGATGTTAGCAGTAAGCAAACTGTCATAAGCAGAGCACTGTATTTAATATTCAGATCAAGGCATCTCTGTCTCATCCCAGCAAACCCTTTTGACAAAAGCCATCCAATGTCTGCCAGCAGTATTGAGTCCAGCTGAGGACAAATTTCAAGATGAACCTGAAATCAATTTGCCATCAAATTTTCATGCTTCTCCCAGACTATCTGTGGCATTTTAATTACAAGCACCCTAGGCGGGGGGTACTACAGATATTGACACTTAGCTCCTACAATAAACTTTATTGGCAACCTCTGTCTGAATGTAGTACTCAACTAGAATAACAAGAAATATATGAGGATATCTAAGCAATAAGGTGGCATAATCACTTTGGAGTGGTTTTGCTCCCAACAGTGGACATCTCTACTAAAGAAACTTTTCTGGATTAAAAGAAGTATCTGTTTGGTGGCAAATTCACTTTTGTTGTGAACTTGTACAAAATCCCAAGTCCCTCAAGAAGATAAGCAACATTAAATTCCTTCCTTTTTCCATTTAATTTGGTGGGATGTCCTTATCTAGCTTTCATAGATTCCTGAAGTCGTTCTCACTAGAAATTGGGTTCAAGTTAGATCAGTGACAGGCTACAGAATCAGGGGAATATCCTTACACCTATTTCCATTTCCAGTCCTCAAGATTCCACTGCACAATTTACAAGGGCTAAATACCTTGGCTATTAGGGCTCTAAACTGGGGATGAACCAGTGATTTTCTAGTTCTGCAATGTACAATTTGGAGCTTTTCAGTAAAGGTATTCAGAGGCAGTACACAGACATGCAGTGTCTTATTGAGCACCATGAGGGCAAGGCTGCTTGCAAGACAATTTTCCTCACTATGAAGTGCTTAAGAGAATGAAAGATTTATAAAAGAGACATTTAGAGATGTCACCGTGCCAGCACAAGGGAGGTTTGCTATGCATGGTTAGGGGAGATGCAGAGAGAAGATGATGACAAGGTCACTCCAAACTGAATATAAATCTGAAACTTAGAAAAGCTGCCTATAAGTTGCAATAAGAGCCTAAACTGAACAAACACACAAAAAGAAAATAAAACATTTTAAATGTTACCCCTCCACCACATGGCAGGAGGGTTGGAACTAGATGATTTTTAAGGACCTTACCAACCCAAAAATGATTGTGTTGCACCCTAATACAAGAAGAGAGGAAAGTGTGTAGTGAATGTAAAAGACACTGACAGCTGAAAAAGATTCAGTAATTAAGAACTGCAGGGTGCTTTGTTCAGGTGTGGTTTGATATTTCCTAAGCTGACAGGTAGAGGATGTCAACAGCAAACACCCTGATTTATAGGGGATATGAAGGGGTCTGGGTTTTTGGTTATGTTGGAGCTCCAACACAAAGGGCAAAAAGCTGAAAAATTAAGAGTTATAATCTAGGAAATTTTATGAATTAACAAATAGGACTAGAAACTATTAGTTTCCCAGACCCCATGAATTCAATGGAAGTAATATTCCCTATTTGTGTCCATTGTTGATATATGAAATTCAGGGTCTAACTGAAACAGATTCACTTGAAACACTGGTGATGTTCTGCCAGACAAGAAAAAAATAGGAATTGTTTCACTCCAAGTGTTCCTTGTAGCATTAAAACCCAGTTATGTTTTTTGCTATTGAGTACAAAACAGTGATTTTTCTTTTTTTAATTATTGATTAAAACATTTACTACAAATTGTAGTGGAAAAGCCTCTCACAATTTTACAGTGCACTCGAATGGTTTTAAAACATTCTGCCTAATGACATGCATCCTGCTTTTAAGGCTTAGTAGAGATCACTTTTTAAATTCCAGCCCAAAGTCCAACGTGAGAGCAGGCAAAAGTTGCAGGAAGAGTGGCAAAAGCAGCCCCCAAATCTGGGTACATCCCACACAGAGCAGGGAAATCCCTGCCAGTGTACATTGGCACAGCACTGCTGCCTGCATCAGTGGGACATTTGACAAGAAAGATCTTAGAGAATCTCATTGTAAAGGTACCACATGAAGAACTAGCCTTTTTTTGGCCTCTAAACTCAATGTTTTTAGTGGCTTTTTACTGTACAAGATCTACAGTCTGTTACATTCCTGTATGTGCTAAAGTCAACACAAGGAATGAAATTGCCTCAAATCTTGAAGTATTTTTAACAAAATATTACCTACATGGTAACCCTCTCATATTATCCATTTACAACTTGCCCTAAACAAAACATTTAAGTTAAGGAAAAAAAATTCTGCTTACCCTTTTAGCTACAACTACAAAGTAGGGCACAGTGGTTGGTTCGTTACCCTTAAAATAGATGCCCACATACAATTTTTAGGAGGGAACTACTTTCTTCTATATGTATCCTCACAGAAAAAAAAAAAAAAGCTTTTAATGGTGAGCATATGCAAGCGTGTCATGTGGAGGTAATTTTTTTAATTCCTGGAAGATGATGTAGAGACTGAAATATTTACTTCATTCATACAACCTGATAATAAGCACAGGAACAGAAGTCCAAGCCAGCTGCCAGCTCCCTATAGAGGAGTTACAACAGAAAAATAATCAAAAAGTCAATTATTTTATTTCAAATACATTAATTTTTTAAGGTGAATTCTAAAAATCATATATGTGGAAGAAAAGCTGTATGAAGGTAACCTTTATTAAGTTGTTTGGTTTTTTTTGCCAATAAAATATTGGCATAAGCTGATCTAGAGGCTCAAAAATCAGACTGTGAATCTGGCTGCCCATCAGATATTTGCTTTGGGTATCCTGCAGTTTCTTAAATAAAGCATTGACTTGAGCCACAAAGAATAAACAAAGATTCTCAGGATGATCTTAAATGCTCTTGGGATACACACCCCTTAATAACTGAAATAACAGGCTGCAAATGTGAACATGGTTTGGGCAACATATTCTTCCAATTAGTTTTATTTTAGTATAAATATGCCAGGAATATGGAATCTAATGTCATATGGGGAATTTCCTGAAATGGGGCACTACTGCTATTAAAGTGGTCTGATTCAAGCTCCTAAGTTCTGCACACAGGGTGGTGCATTCCCATTTGGAAGTGACTGCAGTTATCAGTAGCCAAGAATAATAACATTGTTTAAGCCACTCCCCGAGGCATGAGAAGCTCAAACACCTTTTAAAATTGGTGTGTGATAGATAATTCACCTATACATCATTTTACACACCCATGCACATTACATAACAAAACCCAGCTAATATTTGCGCTGTGCCTTGAAGATGTTGCAAATGCTTTTATTATTAATAAACTGTATTTTTCACAGATCAGCACTGCAATTTTAATGAACTTCTGGATGTTGAAATACACGTTACAAATCACTTAGTGATTCTGGTTTTAACTCCAGACTCCTACATGAGGACAGGAGGATTGAAGTTTACACTCATTTTAGGGTAGCATGTTTTAAAAAGCTGTGTTATTTGAGACAGATTATTTCAGGTCCTTCTGGCAGGCATTGAGCTGACAGATAATGGGAATATATGCACAGGAATTACACTGAATATAGAGAACTGCTAAAACAGGAAAGTGGGGACTTGAGGAGAGCCTTTTGTTACCTGGGGGTGGCTTCCCCTGCTGAGCAACCCCGCAGAAACTTTAGCATTTTATGCCCAAAATAAACTAAATACATCAGAGCTGGAATAAATGGCTCCTCAGCTTTTAAAAAAAAAAAAAAAAAGGGGGGGGGGAAATGGCAGAAGCATTGCAAATTGTATCAAATATTATAAGGAAGAAAAAAAATGCCAAGTTTATATCTCTGAAAAGAATTAGGGAACACCAACAAGACACTTACAGACTACATTTCTGCTCTAACTTTCCTTCCACAAGATACTCAATTTAATAAGCTGCTCTGTCACGAAGCACATCAGCTATACTGTTTGATAGAGTTAATAATGGAACAGCTTCAAATATTATGTTCCCTCAAGTTTTGGGGGATTTCACTCATCCAATCTCTTGTACAACGCACTCACATGTGTTTCTTACATTTAGCAAAGACAAAAATGAATTTTGCATGCCAGGCTAGCATTTTCATTGTCATCAAGAAAAGTTAATTACTGAATAAATTGCAAGTTCAGAAATATAATGCATTAGGACAGAACCTATCCTTTTTGCCTGGAGAACCTATTAAACTTCATCTCGTTAGCAGAGTGAAAAATCTTAATTAGCATTTTGTTTTGGACAAATCCTTGACAAGTCTGAACTGTCTGTTGCAAATATAAAAGGAGAGAGACTCAGTAGATGAGGGTTTACACAGCATCATTTTTGAGTATTTCATAAAGTCTGACAATATAATCTCTGACTTAAGAAACCAGAAACTATGAGCAGCTTTTCTGCTTTTTGGTACTCCACTCAGCTTTGAATTCCTTTTCATTTATCAGCCAATAAGCTACTAAAAGTTACACATAGTTAAAATCTTACAACTGTGTGGTTAAGCGTGCAATATGAGTGTTTAACAAAAATTTTTTTTTAAAGCATTTTTGGTTCTTGCACAAATTCTATCTCATAGATTTCCCAGACCAGCTGTCACAAGTATATAGAACACAAGATTGCAAACAGCCCACCAACCAATCAACTTTTAACATTTAACTTGATGCATTTTAAATTACTTTATCTTTTAGCTTTGGGGTTTTTTGGTTTTTTCTTCAGTGAAAGAAGCAAACACAACACCAGACAAGATTTACGTTCATTATTTCACTTAGCATCTCCAAAGAACTGTTAGTGTCTAGATTTTGGAAGACAGCTTTTTCAAATTATTATCACAACGTAAGAGGAGCTGTGCATCCACAATCCCACTAAGAGTCAGGCCTGTTAAGATCACCGAGATCACACTCCTTTGACATTAAATTCTGACCAAGAAACAGACATTAATTTGGTGTGGGAAAAGGCTAGGAATCATGTGACCTAAGTTTTTTTTTTTAAATTCAAGGCTGGATTTGAAAAAGCTCTAGATTTACAAAAAAAGAAAAAAATTCCACTCAAACCATTTTCCACTTCTTGACAAAAATCAGTCAGAAATCATTCAGTCCCATTTCTGGATCTTTTTGCATCAATTCCTTCACTGAGGGAGCCTTCCTCTTCTTTGCTACTCTATTTTACATTTTTGAATGTGTTTCAAGGTAGAACTAATAAAAAACCCTGTGGGAGGGCAACTGCTGTGCACTCACTCAACAGATCACCATCACTTCATTAATCCTAAATCATTCTGGAATCTAAAAAAAAGGGACAGCAGCATGAAACAGGCTACACAAATCATGGCAAAAGCCACGCAAGGGGTCTACAGTAGACCAACAAAAAGGCCAAAGAATAAATGCAGTCAGACCAAGTGATTGCAGATATTCCCAAAAACATGTTGAAGGTGTAGAAGGAGTGGAAGCCAAATTCAGCAGAGGTGAGATTGCCAGCACAAGTTTGGTAAACTAACCCATTTTTCAAATGAGGGTGTTCAGCAGCACGGTTAAGACTTCTAATCACCAAAAAGGTTGGGGGGCAGTGGATTTTCAATGCATTCTTGTCCCCAGGGTCCCTCTGTACAGGCAAATGAAAACTGTAATGACCCAGTGCATAAATTAAATCCCTCAAAGACATAATACAATACAAGATTGATGTGTAAAGACTGGGCATAAAATAGCAGGATAGCTGCAAGGCCATAACCACATCTTGAGATGAGATTACAGACTGGGGGAGCTCAACATCTTGTTTCGAAGCCATTGCTCAAGGAAAGACTTTTAAACCTGTATATTAAAACTAATGAGCTAAATAGGCCATGCATTAAAAAACTGAAATCTGGTGTCATTCTTGGAAGAGTGAAGACAAGTATGATCATTTTTTGCTCCCCTGAATGTTGAATTACAGTGATTAGATTCTTCTACAAGCTGCATTAATTTGTTATTTGCATGGAAACAGTGTAATAGGAAAACATTTTCCACATTAGTGCAACAGACAGCTTTTATGCCTGAGATCTATAAAGAATAAATTTGCAATTTTCCAGAAAGAAGTAAGGTAATGAATAACAGGAATTCCAGTGTGGGAATACTGCTTCTCTGTATAGTAGCCATTTTAATTAAATATACAAGATTTGAGACTACACCATTTTCATTGCTGTCTCCTCAGAGGCAATGGTTTGCTTCAGCCATGTGGTCAGGTATTTTCAAATAATGTAAGAAAAAGTTAAATTTTAATAATCAGTAAAGACAGTGAGGTCCCAAAAGGAGACTTAGTAAAAACAGGTTGACATACAGAACTACGTTAAAATAGGCATAAATGACTCACGATTCATATTCCATATTCTTAAATATGTTCAGACCCAAAGTGTGGCTATATTTTCCTGTTTTAGCCCAGCAGTACTTGCCATTTTTATTTAGCAAGAACATTAATGAAGACTTTTTTTCCTGCTGCAAAAATCTCACTATATTTCATACAATTAAGGAAGGGATAGACACAGCTAAAAGCCAATATTAAGGATAATGGTTCAAAGCCTAATATAGTATTTTATCAGCTTCAGCTTATAAAAGGGATGAATTTCACATGCTTTTTTCTCCATTTTGTTAGCAAGTAAACAGGCAAGCAACTGCTGTTTCCTGTGACCAGGAAAGCTGCTAAAGTGTTCACACCAAGTTCTTCAGAGACACCTACTGCTACAGCAGGTGATTAAATCCAAAACTTAAAATCATTTTTTCCATCAATTTTTCCCAGATGGCAGATACGACGTTTTTCTCCAATTTGCTTTGTCGAAACTTCAGATTTTTTTTTTCAATTAATTTTAATAACCTTAACATACGACACTGCTTTAAAATGGCTCTAACACTGAGATCCAAAGAGCTCTCCAAAAACACAGATGTCCTACATCTTTAACCTGCTGTCACTGAGGAGAGCCATGCCACCCTGCTGCAGGACTTTCTCTCTTTTTCAATTAACATCAGTGGGCTACAGCTAGTATTTTTACTGGTTTAGTTCAGTTGTTAGTATTAAATGTAGAATTGCATATTAATTGCAAATGGCAATAAAAAAGGAGAGGGAAAAAAAAAAACCTTGAAAAGGTTACTGAACATCAAGATGAAGCAAAAAAGAAATAGCTTCTAGAAAACTAATATTTGTATCCCTATAGTGTTAATTATGCCCTAGATTTTAAGGAGATTTTAAATTGCCTCTTTCAACAGATGTTCTCTTAAAAGAACGGCTTATTTGGGAAATGACAGGTCTTTGTCAAAGCTTACCCAGTGGAGTACAAAAATTAGTACCAACTAACTATAGCCCCAAGTATCACAAACTCTTTATTCTCAACAACAATACGACACCTCCGTCAGCAGTGAGCTTACTAATTATATATTTGTAAGGTAACTGCAGCAGCCATAAAGCAACAGCCACCTCAACCCCACTGAGGAGCTTCCTTCTTCAGAGGTGGCCCCAGTGAATTCAGTCACATGTACAAAAAGTGGCTTGATGGCAGGAAAACAAAAAAAAAAAAAACCACACCCCACCAAAACTTATTCCACTCCCAGGAGATACACAGAAATCTGCCCCCAGTCTGCCTCTCCCTTCGTTCTTCCAAATAGGACAATTTGGAAAATAGGGATCAAGTATTGTGTACTTCTGCTAGCTACGGATATTTACTTTATAAAAATGAAACTATTAAAAAAGAACCAGCAAGCAAACAACCTCAGACTTTTTTTAATGCAATGCCAAATTTTAGATGTTTGGAGCGATAACAGAAGGAGTCCCATAAAGCAATTTCAAACAAGCAGATGTGAATACTCACACCAAAATCCTGATTGCTAGACTCAGGAATGAGAAACTTTCTATTGTGGCATAAATCAAAAAGTAACCCATCTAGAATTAATCCAGGTTGTTACTGCCATGGAATGCAACCCTTTGGGTATTTAGCTGGTCAACAGCTTCCTATTAAATCGAATTATGTACCAAGAAAATGGCAACATCACAAGAGAAAATATCTTCTCAATAAATAGCCTAAGAATTCTACATATCATAGTCCAAAGTGTAACGAAATTGCCCTTGTATTAAAAAGCACACTCTTTGGCAAAATTATTTTGCTAATAATTGAGATCTTAATTGAACTCCAGTTTCAAAAATACAGATCTGTGGTATCCTCCCATGTCAGAAGTCCCTCGACCTAAAAGGAGCAAGGACTTCAGCCCAGATTTACTGTCTTGCTTCTGGGTTACTTTACTGAACTAAACCAGTGGGATTTATCTACCAGTCATTTTCTACATATTTGGCATTCATCTTTAGAATATAATAGGTTTGGTACTGCCTTTTTCATTTTCGAATTCATGGTTGCTTGGTGGTCTTAATTTTCTCAGAGTATTCAAAGATGACAGATTAATAGGTGGTTCTTTGCAACTGTGTGGGCAGATCTTTAATGGAGCTCATTAGTTTATATTAGTGAGCAGTTTGCAGAGATGTGGAAGCTGTTCCTGGAGGACAACACTTCTACTGCTAAATTTTTAAAAAATAAATAAATTTAAATCCTCAATTCAATGATTAAATAAATACCAACTAGGTCGATTTGTGTGAAGAAACAACAAAGTAAATTAATTTTTCAGTATAAACATTAAAGAAAAACCCAAAATGTATTGTGGTGCTACAGTGGGGGGGGTTTCCCTACAAAATTCAGTTGTCCTTAATACCAGAAAAAGGGAATCTTTTGAGATTTCCCAAGCATACCTTGCACATCTGTTTATCATCTAGGACACCCAGTAGTACAACAGACTGCTGCTCAACCCAGCAAAGAATTCTGTGGTCTTTTCTATCATAATAAGCCTTGAGCTGGGACTGGATTATGAAAAAAAATAATAATCACAACATTAAATGCAAGTCAACCTTGGCACTCAACCAAAAAACCCGGGACACTTATATGAACATGGCACACATAAAAGGATTTCATTTTACACAAAACATTTTTCATTTCACTTTATTGGACTTTTTTCCAGCACCTGCTTAGGTTTCCAGGTAACCATGAAGTCTAATAAACCTGTACAATGGTAATTAAACACTGTAAATAATTTATCTGCTTAATCTTTCTAACTGGCCTCTATTCCTTTGTAGAAAAGTGATCCTTGCTGGCATTCTGAATAAGGTTTGCAAAATAACTGCAGCGAGGAGTGGTAGCTTAAAGTGGATTTGCTCTCAATAATGTATGAAGCCACATGCTGGGTAGAGGAATCCTCACAAAAGTGGTACCACAGCAATCTGTTCCTTTCATCTGCAGCCAGCATTTAAAGTGAAGGTGCTGCTCCGAATCAAAAGCACAATCATTCATTTGTGAGCAGATGTCCTTCACACGGCAGGCAGCGCTTTTTCAAAACAGAGCTGAACAAATGCACTGCTGTGAGACAAGTTCCCCTACCCATTAAAGAAAGAACACAGTATATATTAATTTAGCAGGTTGTTGAGTGTTTTAAAGTAGAATTTATGAAGCGGAAAAAGCATGTGGTGAAACAAAATGGCTTTCAAACTAAAATATGAAAAACCTCCTCTAGTTATTCACTCGCAAAATGCAAGAGTCTAGGGCTCATGACAATAGTTTATGTAAGAAATAAGCTGAAATGTGAGCTGGGTGATTTTCCACACTAAACTCAGATTATTAACTAAAAGATGCCATTAATTTGATAATATGTGCATGATTGTGAGACTGCAAGTGCATGTATTCTGTGATCACATTTGTTGATAGAATTTAGGAGTAAATCAAAGTGAACATTGTTTAAAGCTGTTGGGACACTGCAGCACTCAGCAGAGTAAAGCAGAGAGCTGCTCAGAAAGTGAGTTCTGACACTTTTGATTAAATAGATTTTCCTAGTTCCCTCTGCACACACAAGCCTTCTTTAGAGGATATTTCTTTTTCTAAAAAAACCCACAAAGCTCTGGCTATGGGCCATGCACACTGTGGTAGATAAAGGTTTGCTCTGACCTCTGTGTGAGGCTACAATTATTGCTACAAAAGTTACAGTGGTTGCACTTCCCATTATTGGATCACACTCCTATTATACACATTAAAATACATACAAAAAATAACATACAAAAACTTTAATCCTTACTCATAATTGAAGCTCCAAATTTAATCACAACAACTCCCCCCCATTTACAGCAACTGTATGTGCTGGATGTATTTTGACACCAGCACGGACCTTTCAGAAGGCAAGGTGTTATCAAATGAAGGCACACACATCAAACTCTTCTGCAATCACCAAAAGGCAGCTGCATCCTCTCAAGTGCATTTTTGAATTAATATCTATGGGGTAGGTAGTTCCTCTGTCTCTTTTTAGTCCTGTTGTAAAAGGGTGAGGGCAAGCCACTACAATTTCAGACAGCTCCCACAGCCTGTCCAGCCCCCCCAGGCTGTGCAATGCCCTCCCACCCCAACCCTAAAATCTTCCTGCAGCCTTTGCTCAGCACCTGATCACACCCAAACACACATCAAACCCCAGAACCACCTGCCTCTGCCAACAAAAGCCCCATCTTCTCTTCCTTCTTTCCTCCCATTTCCCAGAACATGGCTTATAAACGCATCAATATTTACAATTACTTTACCTGCATTAAATAAACACACACAGTTTTGCTGCCCACACAGAAAAAGGTTGATTCTTTCTTGCAGAAACACACTACTACTAGAAATATAATTCTGATAAGGAGTACTACTTATTTACTACAGTAAACCCAAATCTCTGTTTATATATGCATGATTATTATAGCAGGAGTCATTTGTGGAGAGCCCGCATATAAAAATGCATCTAATAACTCTTACTGTAATGATTAATCAATTTATGAATATATTATTTAAACTAATAGTTCAGGTAGGGTATCTTAAACAAGTTACAGAGTACATCGACCAATTCAAATACCAGCTACAAGATCAATAAGAAACTCTAAGTAACTCTAGGGAATAGGTACACTTGCATAAGAAGCAGTGAATTTTTAAAATCCTTCTGTTGGCAGAACAACCTCATCAAAAATAATTGCTTTAGGCCATTGTCTTTGGATTTTGGCAAACTGTATGGTGAACCAGAAATTCAAGAATTTGACACTGTATAACAAACTATTTTTATACTATTGCAAGATAAATTAACTTTTTTTTTTCTTTAAACTAGTCAAAGGAAAAACAATAGCTGATACATCTGTTCAGCTTTTCAACACATCAGTATTTAAAATGCAACATGGTTTATGTACCCTATGAACACATTGTCAAGACTATGCCTTAGGCTCAATATCAACAAAATATATTTATTTATAAACAAGATATTTTCCCCCTAAAATTTACAAGGGAAACAAAACAAAATATACAAACAAAACCCCCAAACTTTAAACCAAGAATTTTTAAGGCAAAACTAAAAAAGAAAAAAAACCAGCAAACCCAGGCAAAAAATAAAACAAACAACTACCTGGTCAAACGTCACAATTTAGCTTGTTGGCAACCACCATGAAAAGGTTTCTGTACTTGATTTAGTACTTTTTAAAATCTGAATATATAACTTTAATCTTCCAAAGCAGGATTTTTAATTAAAGGTACTGAGTACAAATTCACAAATCCTCTGCCCTGCTCTCCCTCTGATGCTAAAGGTGTGCTTTATCTCCGTTCAAGTGATACTGCATTTTAAAAATTAATTAGCAGCTTGCAAGAACAGCCACACATTATTGAGTAAGTACCAGCATTTAAGTGAAACAGATGAAATATTGGTAAGCAATGCAGACCACAGTATAAGTATGTGAAGGGGGTCATAGGCTAATCCCTATTGATTTTCCAAGTACGCGTACAGCACCGCTGGGAAAGGCCAGTTCTGTTGGCAATCAGCTAGCACAAATACATTATAAATCTTACTGTCCGCCTTCACTGATCACTGTCACTTACTTCCTCCACTAAAGACCATGAAGAAACTACAACAAATCCACTGACAAACAACCAGGAATGAATTTTAAAATTGTTCTCCTTAGGCGTAATTTCAGAACGCTTGCGATGTACGTAACGGAAAGCAGAAACACGTTTTAAGGAGCAATACGAGACATGTAATAACTGTTCTGAGAAATAATCCACCAGAAAACTGCTGGGCCACTGAGAGGAGGAACATAAATAATGATGAACAAGTCATTCACATTAGTCTTACAAATTAAAGTGAAAATTCGGAGCAAACACGCATTTGCCTGTTGGTGGAGGGAACTGAAACGTGAATTTCCCAAAGCTGAAGATGATGCTGCCCTGGCAGTGAAGGAGACAGCAGACTGCTGTCAGGAGCTATACCCCATAATATTAAAGATTCACAACACTGCAGAGAAATAAGCAGGGTCCAGACTGATCCCAGCAGCAGCAAAGAGCTCCAGTGGCCACAAGAAAATTCTGATATGGAGCACAATAAAAGTTCAAGGCTTAACCAATGGACTTCTCAAGGGGAACAAGGACAGGGTTCTCAAAGGCACAAAGGAGGTACTGGAAAGCAAAACACCACTTATTTCATGTCATTGTTGCCATTTTCAGGAATAATTTCTTCACTGAATAATTTCTTCACAGAAAGGGTTGTTCAGGATTGGTAGGGGCTGTCCAGGGAGGTGGTGGAATCCCCATCCCTGCAGGCATCCAAGGAACAACTGGACATGGCACTCAGTAGCATGAGGTGCTGTTTGGTCATGATCTTGGAGGTTTTCTCCAAGCTAAACAAACCTGTGATTCTGTGATACCAGCAGGTGTATGAAATGAGACTGAAAGGCTGATTTAGAAATAATTAGTGCTCGTGTAAAGCAATATCAGAGCTTTAAAATGAACAGTTACCACATTCACAAAACTAATATAATTCAGCACAGCTTTGTTAGGTTCAGATCAGTGAGAACATTATCCTTAAACTGTTCTTTATTAACTAGGCAAGCAGCAAAAATCACGTTGCACTAATTCCTCCGTAGATGGAAAAAATGCTCTCATTGGGGAATGAGGTTGGGTTACAAAATTGGCAATTCCCAGCTAGCTGCATATTGAATCATAGTGAACACAAAGTGCAATCCACCACTGCCTTGGACATCAGAGATTTAGCAGCTCTCTTTCAAAGTGGGAAAAACCCATCAGCCTCCCCCCAAAATCCAGACCAGTCCTGAATGTAACTTCTGTGGTATCAGCTCCTGCAGGAAAGCCAGGCTGCACTCAATGCTTTCAGTACAGCTTGTGTTTGCAGACAGTAGAATATGAAATGAGCTCAACATTTCCATTTAAAATATCATTTAATGGAATTTTAAACTGTCTGAGAAGATGGATACGCTGTGTTTGTTTTCTACATTAATGATCTATAAAAGAATGGAATGGACCATAAATACAGTACTTTTTTGCAACACCTTTTACTAAAAACGCTACTACTTGTGTTTATCATTTATATCCTCATACACAACCTCAAAATTGATTACACTTTAAACCATACATAACCTACTGTATTTTTCATTTTGAGTCATATTGCAAACATTTTTATAACTCTGTTAATATATTCCATACCTTGTATGCTTATTGATTATGTATATTTCTTTTGCAGATTTTATTGCTTTTCATATAAAAAATGTTAGGTATTTTTTAAAAAGTGAAAATAGTATTACAACTCATATACTTTTCTTCATTGTGATAATTCTAATATAAAAAGTGTTAGTATGAATATTCACAGACTGTCATTTTTCACATTTTAAGCTCAAGATAGAAAATACAAACAGTTAGTAATGTAAGGTACTACATAGGTTTCTTTTCTTTTTTTTTTCCTTTCCTCAAATCTCTATTTAAGCTGTTGGGTTGAATTCATAATCATTTTGAATACTTAAAAAATTTAATATACCAAAGGAGTGTCCATATAAAACATCATGGGTTTATATCAGGTATACATTATCTTTCCTAATTACTACTGCAGTTTGCAGACTGAAATACAATTTATATTTAGGGTATGATTTTGCTATTAATTATCAAATTGAAAAAAAAATAAAATCTTGCATTATAAATTCTCTCTTGGAAATTAATGTTATTCTTTTTTTTTTCCATAATCCTATCACACAAGCAATAAGTGCATTGCAGCATGAACACTTTAATTTTTCCAGTTAGTTTTGAGCAAGCCCAGAGGTGAGGTTTAATAAGGATCAATGGCACTTTATCTGGGACAGGGCCACTTCACAGCATGCAAATTACACAGTAACACTTAAAAAAAGAAATAGATTTAATTAAAAAAAAAAAAAAGAACCACAGGCTCTGGAAATTCAATTAAAGGATTTATGCAAAGGTTTGCTAGGTTTTTATATGCAGTTACTGCTTATATAATGAGCTTTTCATATTAAAAATCAATAGGTAATCTAGAGTAGAAGATCATCCCCTTAAATACATTTTTGAAATCAATTTGAAAAATAGTCCATCAACTGCTGTGACTACTCTTGCTGCTTCGATTAGACTAAGAGCAATATTTAGATTGTAAGACGTGCTATGGAATACCTATGCTTGGATTTTGCTTTCAAGTGTTCTTATACTTTTAAGTGCCCAAGCTAATCATACAGTAATTCAAGCCTGTGTACAATGGATAAATAATAAATTTAATTACCAGCATAAGGGTATAAATGTCCTGAAATACGTGAAATAATAGCACAATCTGACACCATTTTCAATATATGCAAAAACCTACATCTAGGAATGTTTTTGCTCTCTCTCTCTCTTTCTCAACCTACTTGCCACTTAGCACACAGAGATGAATATTTCTGTTTATAACTTACTAAAGCTAAAGAAGCAATTAGCCTAACACTTGTCTGAAGTGCAACTTTCACACATCATGAATTTAAGGATGGATCAAGTCCTGTGTCCTTCAGGTTTAATCTAATTTGCCAAGACGCTGTAGTGATACAAGATCATTATACTAAAGTCCAAAAATCCTGGTTAACATTCAGCACTTAACACAAATTCACATCTCACGCAAGCAAGTACCCCTTTGGAATGAAGGGAGATGGATCCATTGCAGCAGCACCTCATGGGCATCAGTCTCCCCAATTACACAGAGTTTGCAAATATTCTGCGTTGAACACTGTAAAGTTGTCACTCTGTGTCCTTTTTTTTCACACAAACAGAACCAAAGTAGGAACAGTTCTCAAACACAAAAAATCCCAGGGAATCACTGGCAGCACTGTTATAGAGTTTCCACACATCAGAAAGTGAACAGGACTCCTTCCTTGCATAAGTAGAATTTTCACATCTGTTTCTATCCATTCACCAGTACTTCAATTTCAGCCCTTAATTTTGCACCAGGCTGTTTAACACGCATTTCAGACACTGAGAAATTCTCTGACTAAAACATTCTCCTGTGATATGCTTGCATGTAGTGCCAAGGCACAATTTTGGATGCTCAGGAAATGTAGATTCTAATTAATGGGCTCTAAATAATGACATAAACAAGAAAAAACAGCACTCACTTATCTCACATATTCATATTAGAGGGAAAAAGTAATCTTTATTTTTGTTGTTGCCTATACATTCATATATATATATATGTATTCACATATATATATTGTTATCTCAATTCAATACATTAAAAGACACATAATTCCTTTATAAAAGGTTTGAGAAATGGTTGTGGCATACTGCTCCAATACATGAAACAAAGCAGAATGACAACCATGAGAGTCAGGGATTAGACAAAATTTTCTCTATCTGTAACATGCTCTGCCAAGCAAAGCATTTCAGCTATGAAATATCCTCAGAGGCAAATACATTATACAAAAGTTCCAGAGAGAGAAGAAAAATAAATAGAAGCTCAAAAGTAGCCAGCAGTTCTCAGTTAAAATGGTGATATTTAACAATGGAGCTATACTGTTCAGGAAGTGAATTTACCAATAGCTTGTCTGTTTATAAAAGTTTATATTGCTTAAACCTGCCTCACCAGTAATACCCAAAATTTCTGCTTCACTGCTTTACTTCTTACACCCCTTATTGCAGAACAGCACAGAGTTGAAGCACAGCCTTCAAGAACAAATACCCTTGCTGTCATTCCTCTATTAAGTCACTTAAACATCTTCATAAGCCTGCTCTGAAGCACATTTCTTTATTGGATTTCAATTGTTTCTTAAAAGAAAAATCTCAAAGGAATAAAAGAAAAATGTCTGCTTACTCTCTTTTGAAATGAGATGTGGGTACAGCCTAATGCTCTCCTTTCTGATAGGTTTGAAACAAAGACGTTAATGAACAGTAGCTTTATTTTAATCTTTCTCCCTCCTCACTGAATTTCTCATGCACACCATATTTTTCTACACTTTTGCATTTTAAACACAGTGTAAGTACACGAGGGGATCAAAGAGTTTCAGATGAATCTGAAGAGTTATAGCAAGGGTAACGAGGGTCCTTAGTTTCTAATGACAGAAGCATATGCTCTCAACTTTCTAAACTGCATCCAACTGAGCCATTTATCAAGGCCTGAAACTTTTTCATTATTTAAAGCACTACGACAGCTTTCCACTTGATGCCTTGGAAGTACACAATAATAGAGACTCTATATAGTCATTAATTATAATATCAGCTGGTTGATGAAGTTACTGTACTTGCTGCTTGGTGATTTCATTTTTAATTGCAGCAGGTGGTGTGGAAATGAAGTGATGTACTGACACACACGGTCACCTCAATAGTATTTTCTTTTTTATGTATGGATAAATGCAGCTTGGTTTTTTCAAAAATTCCTTCTGTTTTATATCCCACTACATATAGTAGCTACCAGGAAAAATGAGCACAGAACATGCTGAAAATTAGATGCTTAGAAATTAGCTGATAGAAGACATTGTCTCCATTTTTTTGTTGTTTCCAAATATTTAAGAGACTAGGTTTTTTCCCCTGTGTAAAGATCCCCAGTATCCAACTCATAGCTCTCATAAATAACAGTCACAGCTTTATATAATGAACAATTTTTTTCCTCTATTTCTTGGTTTTACTAAAGTATTTGGATAAGTAACAACTTTTGAACTCTGCAAATCTAAAAATAAAGATGCAGTTAAGCAGAATTAGCCTTGAACTCTATTAAATTCTATGACCACTCTACAAATGAGTGTGTGATATTCTAAATGGTGTGTTCTACTTTTCTTCTATTTTGGAATTGGTCCTATATGCTCCATTGCTCTAGTAATTTACTAACCCATATATCCACATAGATTTTTGCAATTTAAAGATGAAGACAGCAATAGCATGAGCTGATTTATCCTTTTGTTGTCTTCAGACTGCTGTTGTACATGCTTTCAAATAAGTCTGCATTGTTCTTATGATACTGCCTGCTCTTAAAAGTGTATTTTCCTCTTCTGTAATGTTTTCATTTCATTAATCTCTAATTTAACAGATTAGATAACTATTACAGGAGATCACGCTGCTAAAGGTTTTCCATGAGATTGATAGGTAATAAAAACTGGTGTTTCCTAATGGCCACAGACATCAGTCTTCTACATAAATCAGCAAACTCCCTCAAGAATCCCTTATATCCAAGTCATAGATCAATGGTACTCAAGTCTCATTACAACACACACTGTTCTCTGAAATCAGGCTATGCTACCTTAGCTCAAAACTACATTAAATGTAATTAATACAACTGTGATGTAAATGGACACAGCATTAAAATGTATGTCCCCAGGGAGGGAAGGTTGGGAAGGTAACCATGTGCACCATCATGCAGGGCACACGTGACCAGGGAAAATTTCAGCACACTTCCTTGCTTAGGATTTATAGTGGCACTCCATAAAATTGTGGAGCTCCAGTACCAGGGGCAGGGAAGCAGAAGCTCATTCCTACAGCAGAGCAGCAGCTGGATACTGGCTCTTCTCTAAAGGAAGATGTTGTCTTGTAAACCCTCAACTTCTATATTCAAAAAAACCCCTACACAATCATTTGGACTCCAAAACTTCAACAGAAAGGACATTTACTGTCAATATTTGGAAAAGTCTGAGGTGATGTGAACTGCTTGTCTGTACCTTGAGTAGAAGAGAGGTGGCTTCTAAAAACTAGTGCTCTATTTGCCTACAACTACATGATTTGGAAGGGAATGCTGGAAAAAAAAAGAGAAAAATAGCTAAGCCAAAAGGAGTGTGGAAGTGCTACAAGCTGCCCAAACCAGGCAAACAAAAATCAAGCTGCTGTTCTACAGAGACACATTCAACCTTCCCTTGCTGACAGCTCTGTTCATTTCAGGAAAGAATTTCTCTAAAAGAGCAACAGGCCAATACTGTCAGCTTTCAGGAATATATTGTCTTGCTCAGGGCAGAAAGCAACTTCAGAGTGTGAAGCTATACAGCCCAGCTATAAACAGGATTTTAATAGCCTGCTCTGGGTACTTCAGTTCTTCAGAGCCAAAAGAGAACTACACTGCCTGAACCCTCTGTGATTTGCTGACCCTTCTGCTCTTAAGAGGTCCCCTCAGGTTCCCTGTTGCTACACATAATAGGCAACAAGGAGGCAGAGCTCATAACAAGACAGCTCAAGTGGTTTTGGAGAGATATTACCCCGTATTACCCTCTTTTTCACATAGTTCTCAGCCAAACATTGAATTTGTTAATGTAATATTTTATATAGTACATTGATCTCCAGAATGGGCTTGGATGACTTCTGGAAAACACATAATAGAATTTGGGATCATAACGAGAGGCATTATATCCACAAAGAAACCTGGGAATCATTGCTATGAGCTATTTATTACGTGACATACATAATCATTACATAATTATTCTTGCAACAGCCTAATTTTTTCTGATCTCACCTTCTTTGGAAGATGTTTTGCACCTCTCCTTTTAATCAACTTTGTACATTACCACTATAGTGGCCTCTCTGTATGTTCAAGGCAGGAAAGCAGGTCTGGGGTGGTTAATAAAGTAAGCGAAGGGTGCAAATATGCCAACAAACCCTTGAGCCAAACTCTGCTCTCATGCATGTCAAGATTCATAGCACTGATGAGGGAACCAAGTTTGGCACCTTTTCCTCACAAGCACTGAGCACAGAATTCCAAGGGATTGAGCTCTCCATGTGCTGGGTGTTTGTTGTTTCCTGATGCAAGAGGAGTCAAATCTCCACAGTGCAGAGAAACCCCATTTCTCACACTGGAGGGCCACCCCTTGCTATTTCCTATTGCAAAATAAAGGCAAAAATGACTGGTGTAATAAGCTTGGAATTTAGCCACATTCATTCTTTCATCATTTTGCTTCCTTGTCCCTTTCGCTCTCCTTTTTGTTTTGGCTTTCTTTCTGGTTTTGGGGAATCTTGACCCCTCAAGTGCCCATAGTGCAAACACCCAATGCAACCCAAACACCATCTGCCACAGCATGATAAACATGAATATTTCCATAGTCATCACATTAGCTACTCAATCTAATAGGCAGGATTAGACATTACATCAATTTTACCAGCTGATTTGTTGCTTTCTTTATCCTGGCTTACTTTTCTGTCACCTCCTGTAAAAGAACTCAGATGTTTCTGCAAGGGTACCAGCAGCAATACCGTGTTACATTTTCAAAAGCTGCCTCGTGCTGTTGTGTTCCACACAGATGTAAGAATTATTAACAACGAGCTGAGCCCCACAATGTCATATGATCCAAATGCAAACCCTTGAGGACATTTATTTCCTCCATTTCAGTGGTTAATTGAGCCTCTAAACCACCCACAAAGACTGCACTTGTAAAAACCATTTGTGCCATAAAAATAGTGATACTGAATAAAATGTATGAATATGAAAACTAGTAACAGTCTACAAAATGGAACTGTTGTATACTGAATCACCAAATCCAAAATGTGGTTGCCCACATTGAAACAAAGTAGAAGAAAATTATAAGCCAATCCTTAAGTAACATTAGCAACAGTCTCAAAATTAACAGAGTGTGGCTTTTAGATTCACACAGCATCAAAGACACCCCTTCCAGTGCCTCGTGCCTCCTTTTCACACTGGACATAAGATTCCTAATAGTTGTGTCATAGCTGAAAGTCAGTAAAAATAAGTCTAGCCTAGCATAGCTTTGCTGCTCTGTCCTTAGCCATGAATGAAAGCAAAGCAAAACAAGTGTAGCTTTGGTTTTCCTTTTGAAGACAATCTCCTTTAAAGCTGACATAAGGTTAGGCAGTTAAAGAAATCATGCAACACACATTTCTCATAAAAAAAAAAAAAAACCTCTGGAAACTCAGCTATCAAATTGAAAGGAGTTGCTGAGCTTTCTTAAGTACCTAAAAAGGTCTTGCAAACAACTTCTGCAGACTGTAAATCAGAATCTTTTGATCCTCAGTGAGAGCCAAGCAGATTGCCCGAGAATTGCACACAGAGCCTGGCAGAAATACATAGGATGGGAAGGGTGAGTATTATAAAATTTCCATCACAATGACTGTCCAACACCCCCAGAGTAACAAACACTGGAACTGCACTATACACCCGTGTCAGAAATTGCTACATCTATTGTACCAAACTTACAGAAAAGTGAGGAGGAGCAAACAAAAAATGAGTATATATCTCAATTATCTCAAAAGATGGAGTGAAATCGTGGTCATTCCCTTTCCACCTAAAAGTAACATGAACTGAGTCTCACAGAGCCATAAGGAAAAGATGAACCATAGGGAGGGGGAAGGCCAAGGCAGTCCCATCCCTCAAGTGCATTTTTTGAAACCTCAAAATACTGTGGAAAGTACACACTACTCCCCAGAGAAGTTATTCAGTGTGGCTTTCCTAATCTATCATTTGCCTCCACAGATTTGTGATCTTTACTGTCATTATTAATACCTGTATTAACATAATCCAAATACATCCAGTCATCAGGGATTGGTGAGAAAAGCACAGACATTTGGAAACAGAATGAGAGCAGAAAGTCTCTAAATTAACATTCCCAACAACTCAAGAAGCATTGCTTTATTTTAGAATCAATACAACTTGAATATGCTTTTGGGGTTTGTTTTTTTCTTTTGTTTCCTAAAATAGCCCGCATACACAAGACAACATCCTGATCAACTGATTAACAAATACAGAGAGAGAATTCACATTACCACACCTCTCTGAAAAACGAAGAGTTTCGGTTTAGCAATGTCTGCTTCAAGCTTTTATCAGCACTAATTTCAATGAAAAAAATGGTCGTAAAATTCTGAACAGAGGAAAAACAGACCTTAATTAAGCAAAGTGTTATCTCTTCCTATTATAATGAAAGCAAAGTCACAGTTATATTTTTACCAAGATTTTTTCCCACTTAATGAAGACATTATCCGTGAGTTTTCAAAGTCACTTTACAAAAGAGCATTCAAGAGACATTAAAGTCAGCTTAAACTAAAAAGTCTTTTTGAAGTCAATAAACAATAAAAAGAACAATGAAAAGACAGCCTTTGATCTCTTCTTACTCTAAAGTCTTTAATTTCTGTTTTAATCTAGTAGATGCATTAAGCCTTGTTTTCAAACATTTTTCATCTGCAAAGTACAGCGAGCTTGCCTTGATTTTTTTATTCATATATATTCTTACTGTATTAATGTACACTTCTCATTACCAGGGATGGGTTGTCATCAGGAAACTCTCCCACCAAAATGAAAAGAAAAAAAGTTTAAAAATTATTTTTCATTCTCTTCTCTATTAAAATTTCTTTTAAAAGAAAGAAAAAATGCAAAAGGAAGCGGGAAATAGCACATTCAGCTTTCAAATTTCTGAGATCAAAGGCTATAATGCACATAGATTTTTTCAAAGGATAAATTATTAATAACATGGGTGAACACATACTGGTCAATAACACGGTCAAAGAATGGTAAGTTAAGAGCATCTCTCTGCAACCAATTACAGTTTATCTGACTTGATTGTTTGCAAGAAATTCCAAACTAATCACTGGATTTTTAGTACAGCTTTAAACCTCCCTTTTAGCCAAGCTGCAAAAACCTGGACAAGCTCTTCACCTGGTTCAGCAGCTCAGCATTTCCCCAGCAGGACAGGCCATGGATGTACACAGGAAAATAAAAAATTGCAATGAATGAAAGTGAATGGAAAGTAGAGGCAGAAAGCCACTAATTACCATTTTGCCACCATTCTTCAGATCCCAAGCATAACCCCACCCAGAAGGGTAAAACCTCTCTCCACACCAGTTCACCATTAACACACATATATCAGCCTCCTCAATTTCTCCTGGATAAATAAGAATACCCTTCTGATATTTCCACCCCTTCAGAAACACAGGATCATTCGTGGGATAAAGCAGAAGGAACCACCACATCCCCAGATTACTGGGCCTCTCCTGATCTAGATTAAAACACCGCTCCTTGTTTGGTATTGAATGATCCACTCTACCTTCAAAATATTTTTTTCACATTTCTCCACCTCCATTTGTTGCTGAAGTTGAGAGTTTCTGCTGATGATCTTTGTAAGAACAGCTATAAAATAATTTATTTCACAGAGACCACTGAGTGTCTGACAAATGTGAGATCTAAGGGCTCATTTCTGGCATGGGATGATTGGGAACACCAAATCACTGGGCTCTGAGTTTTGCCAATATAAGAATTGCATCACTTTTCAGACATATATTTAATTTTGATTTAAAAAAACCCCCTAAATTCTATGGGACAGATCTTCTCTACGAGAGAAAACAACCATACAGAAATTTAAGCAATGTCTTTTTCTTACATCAAGTTAAGCAAAAAGACTAAAATTTTCACTTTGCTCATGGCAGATATACTTAATAAAAAGAATCAGACTTGAGAGCACTTTACTACGTTCAGACTAGCCTTTTATTGATTTGGATGTGCTATGAACCACATTATCTAATCTACAATAAGCCATTTACCAAGTGCAATGATCTATGGGCTAAAAGGCTTAGATTTTTAGTTCCATTGTAGACTTTTTGATGAAATGGTAGATCAGCAGAGAATAATACTGTAATAAGATTGTGAGGGACAGAAGTGTCAATATTAGGAAATTAGAAAGTTTGGCTTACTGTTTTAAATCCTCTTGCTGTTCATTTAAAAGCCCAATATCTCTTTTTCTAGACTAATTGTGTCTGTATATTTAACAGGGGTCCCAGATGACATCCCACAGGGTGTCAAGTTCACAGGAGTTCAAGGGCTCATGCAACTGAAAAAATTTTAACTTTCAAAAATAAAATCATCCATTTGAGCACAATGACAACTCTTTGGTGGTGCATGTGCTGTAATTATATAAGGAGACAAGTTATCATGGTACTGTCGCCTTGCTGTTGCTGTTTGCCAAGATCCACGTTTCAGCTACTGCACAAGAGATTTTTGCAGTTGCCCTTAAATCAGATTTGATGCATTTTGGGCCAGAAGCTTTTCTTTACACTTTATGCACAGAGCCTGGAACACAAGGCTGAGATCCCAATTTGGCTTGTAACCCGCACATAAACGAAGTGGACTAACTTCCACAGTGTCATCTCTGCCTACTCTAATTATCTGTTTTGAATACTTTTCTACATGGGAATTCTCCAGCTACCACCAGGAATTGCCACAGAAATCTCAAAACCATTCTTTTATCTACTGTTCTGTGTCTACCTAGGACACAATCACACATATAAGATCTGCTTCATTATCTTGCAATATTACTTTTGGATTGAAATATTTGATTGATCTCCTTGACAATGTGTAAAGCCATACCATAATTTCCTTCTCAAATTACCAAGCAATTCATGCAAAGACAAAATCTTTCTGAAAATGGTTGCCTTTGGCTAACTTGGACTCAGAGGTTTGTGAAAAAACAATGCTGCAAAAGATGGTGTGCAACACCACAGGCATCACCAGAATGGCATCTCAGGTTAGCAAAGAAAAACAAAGCAAAAATTCAGTAGACTTTGGTTGACAGAAATAAAATGCATTGTTTAGTACTAATTAAGCGAAAGCCAAAGCATTTTTATGATATTATTTTATCTATAGCTACATGGCAAATTTTAGTGCATCGTTTCTGAGTAAGACTGACAGGTTACACACCAAGGTAAATGTACTGAAGACATTAATGTCACTTTAAAGCAACTCAAGTCCTGATGTTCTCCTATTTCTGTTGCACCACAGTGATGAGGATGCGCCGCCTCATTTTTTTAAGAGCGGAAAAAAAAAGCTTTACTAGATCAGGCTGGAACTTCCCAGCACCTGGCACTGGGTCTAGCGCCAGCCAGTTTGTATTAAGATGTTATTGCACCTTTGCAGTTCTAATGGCCAATTATGACTCTATTAGTCCTCCCTGGCAGTTCATCTGCTCCTGCTCGGCGAGGGGGGCTCGCAGCCGGACCTCTGATCCTCCCTTTCCGCTCCAGCAAGCGCCAGGCACAGCGGCTGTCATCTCCAGACAGTGAGGGCTGAGGCATTGCCTTTCCCAGATAACTACACCTGACCTTACAACAATTTACTAAAGGAAATACCTGCCTAATGGCACTGCCAGTGCAGTTTCTTCTACGCTCGCAACGGCGCTGCAAATTAGAGACAACAGGATAAATCTATGACCAGCTCGCCAGACACTTCATTAAATCACTGTTCCCTTGCCTTGTAGAGCACTAATAGAATCACAGCCCTCGTTAGCTACTGAATAAAAGATCAATCACATTCTTTGAGAGCTCTTGCTACCAGCTTCCAGAGGAAACAAGGAAAAAAAAAAAAAAAAAAAGACATATTTAGGATCATCAGTACGATTCTGAATGGCCTCACTGCAAGTTGGTTAAATTACCTTTTCCACAACTGACTCTGGCTGTAATACTCTGAGGAACTTGTTAAGTCTGCTTTCAAAAGCTGCTATCTAATATATGACTACCAGGCCCTGGTCAAAAGTTCATAATGTGCATATGTAAAAAGGTACTAAATTGCCTGAGGGCTAAAACCAGAGGAGTTTAATTGCAGCAAAATGCTGAAAATGGTCTGTTGAGGGTCTTTCTATTGGGATACTGCTGGCACTAGCTGATTGAAGTACAGCACATAAAAGCCTTACAACAATATTTCCTTAAATGCAGCTGAAACTGCGAGCACTTGCTAGTGCATATATGGTGTGCCAAGAGGCAAAAAAAAGAGGGAACCGACTCTAAAACAAACAAAGATTTAAGGATTGATATAATTCATAACTCAATATGAGTGTGGATAAAAGGAAGAATTAAACAACAATCAGTATCTGTCAGTATAAATCATGTTATAGGCTCCACGTTATGGTGGGAAATGTAAGTACATATGTAAATATATTTTAATTGGCATCCATTAAGATTCACTGCAACGAAAACTGGGAAACAGCTTCCATCAATCTATTCATGACCACACTTGGAAATTTTAGAAACAGTCACCTATGAGACTGAAAATTCCCCCTGAAATCCAATGACTTGTTTGTAGTAATTTGAGAATTATATCTCTAGCTTTTGACATGATGGGGGGGAAGGAAAAATGTAAAAAAAAAAAAAAAACTTTTATCTGAATCCATTCAAAACATACTTTTTTTCTGTTGAAAAAGAAAATCACAATATAAGTGTTTAGGAAAAAATGGTGATCATCTGAAAACTCAGAAAAACCAGCAAATTCTTCACTTAATTCTAAACATTTGATTAGCGCAAATAAAATTATTTTTCCGTCAGCATCATTTCAGCTGTTTGCACAGTGAACACATGCAGAATATTTTTTCCTTCTGCATGCTTTCCCTCTTTTCCCTTCTGTGTGGGTATTTATCAACACGTTGCCTGAGAATCTGGATTTTAGCCATTCGCTGCCATCAGGAAAAAACCAACAAGTGATCATCTTAAAATTTTGCTTTTTTTGTAGAAAACTCCTTTATTTACTCCTCAATAATTTTGTTACTATCTCAGGCAAAACTTACAGTTACAAACATTAAAATGGTACTTGTGAAACATTTCTCAACTCTTTATAAATTTTATTTTTACCTTTTGAAAACCACATTTACATGTGGTTAAGGCAATACTATGCAGAAAATTACACCAGGTCAGTGTAACAGTCCCTTCATAGAGATTTCAGTAGGAATGTTATCTGCAGCCCATATTTTGTTCATCTACAGCACGTGTTGTCTTTGGGCATGTCATGGCTGAGAAAATGAATCCACAGCTTTCCATAAAGGTTTTAGTTTAAATGCCTATAAAACGTTCTAAAGTGGCTCAGCTAATATTCTTAAAGACAACATAAATTGGTCCAGGCAATTTTTTTATTTGTATTTGAATGAATATGGTGTAGTAGATAAAATAGCCTTTAGCCAGGCTGTAAAAGTGGGAAGTGAGCACACTACTGCCAGCCCTGACTTTGCCCTTTTCAGTTTGCATCAGTTAACAAACACAGCAAAATCACAGTTCTGGAGAGAGACCAGAGATAAGGGAACAACATGGGCAAAAGCACAAGAATCAGCAAAGACTTCAAATCAGCTCAAGAGACTTCCACTTTCAGTCCTGGAAAACCCACACACCAATATTCTGCAGTGGCTTTACTGACTGTCTCCAAGGGAAGGCAAAATCACATTTGTCTTCTCATACAACAGTTATCAGCATAGTTTCATTCTGTGCAAAATGCCCAGGCCACCAGAAAGTCCCAAAAGTAAATCATGCCAAAGAAAATTGGTAATCCATTTACCTCACCTATACAGAGGAAGTCAGAAGTTTGAAAAACCATGGTTGTAACACAACAGCATTTACCCTAAGAAATAGACATTGTGAGAATGTCAAAAAAAAACCCCAAACAAATCCAAAACCAAACAAATGAAGAGGATGGAACAAGCTTTCATTTGTTTACTGTTGACATTCAGTGCTGACACTTACACAGTAACGAAATCATTCAAATAGGTTCAGAATACATGCTTGGGAAAGACACCCAAAAATCTCCCAAAGCACTGAGGCACAACAGACTACAAACATTTCAGTGGAGTTATTTGAAACAAATAAACTGACTTTATTCCAGGTCTAAGTCTCCATTTCAGGTCTAGACAAGCCTTTCTTTCCAGCTTCTGAGTGCCACAATATCATTAATTTATGGATGTATCTGCCAGCAGAAGGGAACAGTGAACAGAGGCAGGAGAGCAAATTTTTTTTCTTATGATGATAGTGAACAGGAATGACCACAATTTGGCCCAGTCACATTTCATTACCAACCATAAACATTATTTTAGGGGAATATATTAGCAGTTAGGCTGCATTTACAGGAATATTTGCTGTGGACAGTGACAAAACTTTCAGATGAGAGTTCTATCCCTTCCTAACAGCAGCAAAAGCCCCAAGCAGTGTTCAGCTTTTCTGGCCATGGCAGCAGGCAGAGTATTTGATTTTCCAGGACTAGCAATGGTCTGGATTGTGTTCCAAAGAGCCTAACTGACTTTAGCTGAAGAGCATTTAAAACACCACATATGTAATTCAATAATGATAAATTTCACCAAACATAAGCTCAGCCATTGTTTCAATAAAAAGACATTCTATATGAAAACATTTCCTTTAGAAACAAAGCCAAAGAGGAGACAATAAATATATATCACAAGTGGAACTGACAGCTTTGTTGATACTTTCTGCCATAATCCCTTTAAAAGTTGAAAATTCACACACATTTCCCATTAAGGGAATGGAAGACGTCAACACATCATTTTTCCTCACAAAATCACCACTTTTAGTGCAAAAGCCAAGAGAAAGGCTCACTTTGTACATAGTAGTGCATCAAATGCAACCAATGTAGTTCATTCAGTTCAGGTAACACCTTGTTCCTTGGCAGAAGTAGTTAAATTAGTTCTGTTTACTCATGATATCTCGACAAACAAAAATTAATTTATTTCCCAGAAAACCCCTATTTTAGTGTTGTTACACATGAAGAAAATAATATTGAATTTTTACATCTATGTCATGATATTACAAGCAGAATGGTCGCCAGTGATCCACAAGAAGAAAGAGGAAAGGACTTTTCAGATGCCCACCTTGGTGATATTTGGGACCTTTGCCTTGGAATCCTGCAGTGAGGAAATTCCTTTCCTACAGAGGCAGGACACTGCTCTGCCATGGGAAGCCTGACTGCCAATAATATCATTTTGCAAATCATGCCACTGCTCCATAATTAATGCTGTTAGATAACCACACTGTTTGGGATGGGATAAGCTACTTGATATGAGTAGACAATCAGATTCTAAATGACAGTGTTACAAATTCATTATCATAAAAAATTGCCAAGACGCTTGTTTTACTTGAAGTGCTAAATTAGTTTTCTTGTACTGGTAGTATTCATCATAATGCAAGTTTGACAGTTCAGGACAACAATTTAATAGTAATGCTGTTCAGTGGAAAGAAATTGTGTTTCCAATTTTCTCACAAAATGAAAAAACCCTAATTGTATTCATTAATAGATTACAGTGAGATACAAGGTAATCCTCAGAAAAATACCTACAATCAAGAGTGTTGAACTTAAGTGAAAAATTTAATCCCAGTATTTCCAAGTATTCTTATGCTCTACCTTGTTAAATTGAAGTGTTCTTCAATATGTTTTGCATAATAGTAGGCATAGCACTCAAAGAAAAATCAGTGCTAATGTGCCAGTCCAGCACAAGGATTTTCAAACCTATTCCTTTCACACAAAGTCTGGTGCTCAACACTTGAGCAAATGCCTCCATAACCAGTTAGGAGTCCCACCAGTTATTTGTATGTGCACACCCATCTATGAGAAAGTAGAGAAATGAGAAATGGTGTGACCAAACATTAAAAACAAGCTCTGATTGAATTTCAACTCTTATGTCTGCTCAACTCCATTTTGGAAAAAAGACTTCCATTTCTGGAAATGTCAGCCTTAAGACAGTATAAGAGATGAAAATCTACAGCACTGACAAATCAATCTTGCATGCTTGGGACAAGAAGATCTTGTTTTTCAAGACAAACAATTCTCTCTATATATCAAAAACTACTTTATTTTTATTTAAGATGCATCATCCAACATTGCTATCTTTATCTTATTTCAAGGTGATGCTTTTGCAATTAATAAAATTCCTCAACTACCTTCTATAGATTTTTTTGGTGTGCAATGAAGACTATGCTATATCCATAGTGATAGTTAATAACTGCAAAAACATGTTGTCATTAAAATAATGGATGGAATTTGACTGTGTTTTTTATATTTACTGAGATCCTCCTTGCTAAAATAGGGTGGGGATGAACCTACTCTAACAAATTCCTAGAAACAGCAGAATAAAGAGGTTGGAAAATCCAAATGACTCCTATATTGTAAGACTCAAAAGAAACTTCAAAAGCTAAAGTAAATTCAGAAATTCTCTAATTACAAATCCTCATACAGATTATTGTAAAACCAGTAAGTATTGTATCATTTGTGGTGCATTTTTACACTGAATCAAGTGCAATGGATTGGTTCATTATTATGTCTGCTTTCCCCCTGAAAAGAATGAGTGCAAATCTGCTACTTTACCACAAGGAAATCATACAAATCACCCCAGCAAGTTCCCCCACATCTTTCTCAGGAGGAAAAAAAAAAAAAAAAGGATTGCCTATATATATAACAAACTTTGGGTTAGACTACTATATGCCCAATAGACAGGAACAGGAAACCCTATTAACATCACAGTGGGACACCTCCCAAAAGTCTAGAAATATTCATATTTCTCTACATACATATATTTTTTCGATAGCTTTCCTGGAAGGAAGTCTTTAGGAAGGTTAATTCTGTTATGCAGTTATGTCCAGGGAACGCCAACACGATGATAAACGACATGTCACACAGTAAAAAACAAACATATGAACCTTTTTTTTTCAGGAAAGCAGACTCTTATTGTGTTCACCAATCCAGGAATATGAACTGTATTAAAGACTCAAGTATATTTTTCTTCTCTATAGATAAATATGTAGGTACCTTCACACACATGTACAAACATCTATATACACACATGTAGGAATATTGAAAAAACATTATGTAGTACCCTGCATTTGATATGCTTTATTATTTTTGGATCTTGCAAATATACTTTTTAATGGCTTTTCTCTAAAAGAAGGAGGTTGCTAGCTCACATTATTTGGACACTGGTGCTGTTTACTCTTGCATCTTTTTTGTAAAGTCAGAAGAGATTTCCCTGAGAACTTCAAATAAATAAGATATCCAGCTGCACAAACACTATACATTCTGTTAGGTTACTTTGGCTTCCTAAGGAATATTTGACTTTCTCTGGATGTAAATGATTAAAGAGAATCTATCATCTGAAACTGATTGGTGAACTGTTTAAAGTGGTGTGGCACCTCTTCAAAAATGATAGGGTGAGAAATGAAAAGACCATGGTACAATAAAGCATCTCAGATATCCAAAGGGTTCCAGGGAAATAAGGTAACTAAGCACTGCATCCCCCAATTAAGAAATAGTATTTAAATGATAGTTCCATAACCTAGAATCTACATTACATTATTTTTTTAAAAAATTCATATTTCATCTATTCTACCCATGGCCAACAAAAACTTGGGTTTCCTGAACATCTGTACATTCATAAATAGAAACTTGAAAAAAAAAAAAGTGAGGAAAGACAAACCATGTTCTAGAATCCACAAAACTTATATTGCTCTGTGAGTTATGATCACAAAATGACAAGGACTAACAACACTCAATTTTGTAATTTCATTACTTTTACCATTTACTGTTTTAATTTTGGGCTCAGGATTTTAACTTCTAAGGGTCAAAGAAACCAAAACTAACCTTCATCCAAAAGTATTTCTTTTGCTGAACTTCAGATGTGTGGATGATCCTTATGCCCAGCTTCTCTGGGCAACCTGTGCCAGGGCCTCCCCACCCTCACATGGAAACAAACCTGCCCTTTATCAGTTTGAAGCCATTCCCTCTTGCCCTGTCACTCCATGCCCTTGTAAAAAAGTCCCTCTCCAGCTCCCTTGGGGCTCCTTTAGCTACTTTTCTTCCCCAGGACGAACAAACCCAAAAAAAAAGACTTTTAAGGGATGATTTTTCTATAAAAAGTTATTAAAAACTCATTGCTAGTTAAAAACTCAAACTTTATCACTGAATATTTGAGGTTATCTTTCTAGAACGCAACAGTTCCCTGGATCATTATACGAGAACCACAGCACACTGACTCTTCTTTGATTACAGTTATTCATAAAAATTTTATCTCTATTTCTCTCTGGTTACCAAAGAAAATAAATAATTCTGTGATTTATGTGCTAGCTGGTTAACTAAGAAGATCTGGATTGTACTTTTATTTACAACAAAATGTGCAAGTGACCTTGTTGAGGCTCACAAATGAGAAACTCTGAGGTCACAGGGAGGGTTGAGTGCCTTCATCAGCAGCACTTGGAGGGACCTGGGGTGACAAGGGGCACCCCTTGAGCTCTGGAGCTCAAAAAAGCAAAAATCAATGGGGGACTTTGGGCTCTCTCACATTTGGTCCTCAGCAATGCTCAGTAATATCAGTTATTAATTTTCACTGCTCACTAGGTCACAAAGATTAGGCAGAAAGTACAGGATTGTTCTATGAAAGTCCTTTTGTTTACCAGACCTTCCTAAAATTATTCATATAGCAATATCTAGCATAATCTGAGGGTAGTTTAAGAGTGGACAAAAGAAGACCAGCCCTAAAGATAGAATTACTACCTCAGTTCATAAATATGTTAAGATCCAGGACAGAAAATATCAAATGGGTGGTTCAGACCATTGCTGCCACTTTCCCAAGTCGAGACATATGTTCACATTAGCACTAAAGAAATGCATGAAATATAAAGGCAATCTGTTTCAGCTTTTAAAAAAATCACCAAGACTTAATTTCAAACTAGATTATTCCCAAGAAAAGTTGCTGTTGATGGCTAAAGCCAGAAAAAGCATATGAACATGCATGTTTATAATTTTTGGGCTCTACAACTCAAGTATGAGACACACCCAAGAAGTTCCTTGCAGTGTATTTTCTCTTACATTCTCCTTCCCAATTATTTTTAACAAAGCTCTATGATAAATTCTTTGGCTGTTTTCTTTGCTTGTCAAAAACTATTAGATTTATGTGAACTACACAAGCACATTTTTTGTGTGTGGCCACAAAACCAGAAGTGTCACAAACCTTTACACAACCAGAGTTTTAACGTGGTGTTTATGCAAGAAAGTAGCACACAACCACTTTTGAGAGAGACCTTATTCCTAATCAGTCAGAAGGAAAGGAGGCCAAGAGGTTGTACATGTAAATCTAGAAGATTTTCTAGTGCTGTTATTAGCTATTTTCTTCCCTGACAGAAGAGAATAAAACCATGGACTGTGAAAACACAAATTCCCACAAAGAGAACCCTTTTTTCCCCCTACAAACTTCCACATCCTTTTGGAATAACTGACATTTAAAAAAAAAAAATAATATCTGTACAGCAACGTGTAAAATAAATGCAAAAATCAAAATAGACTGAGAACTACAGAATTTCACTGCCTAATACTTTAAAAAAATATTTTTACCATCTCTTCAAACTCACAGTTCTAATTTTAGCCATCTTTACCCATGGAGAATCAAAGCCTTCCTTATTTTCAGTTGTTGATCAATTTTTGAGCAAAGAACACAACTCATGATATTTCAGTATAAAAAAGATCTCAAGAACCCTACCAAAAGGATGAGGCAAATTCATAATACTGAGCACAGTGATGGCATAAAAAACCAAAGGTAAATAGACAAAAAAAACCCCCTACAAAACTGAACATGCTGTTCAGCTGTTTCTATCAGAGTGCAACACCATTCCTTTCACCCAAGCACCTCAACACTCATAATGTAACAGAAATTTCCTGCCTTATGGTTTCTCAAATTCATTCTGAGCAGATCAATGCTGCACAGCACCTCAGAGACTCCACAGCACTCCAGGTGCACTTTAGCTGCATAAGTGATGGTGAGTAAAAGAGAAGAAATAACAATAAGAAAGGGCTTTTTCAGTCTGAAAATATAGGGAAATCATCTTTTTTCATTTAAAATTTTAATTTAAGTACATATAATATGAAACATTGAAGGACCAAATATTTCCCTGCCTTGCAGCCGACATACTTGACAAAGTGATCTGAAATTCTGCAAGGATCTGGCAGAGAGAGGAAGAAAATCCTTATTTCCTCCACAAAATTAGAGGACAAAACCAGAGCTGCTCCAAAAACAGCTATGAGGCTGTGCTGGACACAGCAAATTCCATGGCCACTGCTCCCCCTGATCACCACTGTGGTCCTTGAGATCCTGATCTGTTCACTTTGGCACAGGGATGGGTTTCCATAGAGACTTTTCATTCCTGTGGTGTAGGTTACAGGGGACAAATTTAATTTGCCCTTATATTTCATGCTACATTTATTTTAGCAGCAAGTTAAAGTATGTATCAGTTAAATGTAAGTTTGATAATAAACCAGCTTATATTACATTTTATTGCTGGATAGGACACACAAAATGATCAACAACCACTTTGGAGGCATCTCTTTGCCATCCTATTACAACAAATCTAAATGTTCCTCCACATAAGCCTTCTTTCCTTTCACCCAATTCAGTCAATTTTAAAGTGGAGTTTTGGGCAAGGAAGCACATGCTATCAGGGTCCAATAAAATAATTCTCCCTCCATGGTACTGGAGGTAAGGTCCACAAACCTGCACGTTAAAAAGGAGAGTTGTGGCTTAGCATCACTTTAACATTTACACTTCAGGCATTAATCCATAAACCAGGAGAACTGCCCAAGTGATTTATTCACTCTCCACAATATCCAGTTGCTAATATCCAGTAAGTGGCTATTTCCTTTCCACTCTCCCATCCTCTTCCACTTCCTGCACAAGAATTCAATCTGAGAAAAGAAATTGTCATTTTGATCAAACTTGAACTGTGAGGCTCTTGTCAAAACGAGCTGCCTCTCGCCTTTCAAGAAACCCCAATGCATTTTCAGGAATGTCTTAAGGAAGGAGGGACCAAATTCTGTGCTGGAACACCCTCATACCCACCCTGCCCAGAGCTGCTCATGGGGCTGAACAGGCACAGCTGAGGGCAGAATTTGGCCAGAGCTGTGAATCCAGAACTGGAAGCCAACATCAACTCAACACAGCCCACACAGATCTTTGGACAGCAAAAAATGTTTGCTTGGAGAGAGAATTCTATCCTCAGCTCCAAGGGTAATTCCAGCTTCTTCAGCAAAGGACAGGGGAGAAAGCAAAGAGGTGGTGAGGCTGCAGGGCCTCTTTTGGGCTTCTATCAAAAGCAAACAGATGTGATCATTAGGTTGCAGGCACTCCTGTAGATGCAGATTGATTTCTTGCCATAATAACATTTCTGAGTCAATGTTAGATGTGCACGGAAACCATGACATGAAATTTAAATTTAAACACTTCCAAGTTATGGCAAGTTCCAACTTCCAGTGAAGCCATTGTAGGCACTGGGGTTTCCTGCTGCCTGTATGAACACTGCAATACAGGGCTACTGCCTCAAACACCCCTGGGAAAATAGCCCAGTGACAAGAATTCAGAGGTTTATATTAAAATTAGACATGCAGAAGACTTTGGAGCCCTTAGAAATATTCCTTGTAACTCTCAACAGCAATACTTTAAATACAAAATCCAGTTCTGGAAAGTTACTATCTTTGTGGAATGAGGGAGAAATCAAAGAGCACTTCAAGCATCAGTCTCTCACACGGTGAAAAATTAAGGACAGAATTGTCTTACTACTTCTAACTGGCTTTTAAAGGTGACAAGTTGAGCTTTTATAAATGTAATTTATATCTAAGCAGCAGAACCAATGTTTTACTCCCAAGCATTAAAAGAGGGTAACACATCTGCTAAAACTCCAGCACAATGGCTGGCTTTGCACTGCAACAGGAAATGTAACCCAATATTCTCAGAACTTCCCCAAAGCCCAGCCATTTCTTAATGTAAAAGGATTTGAAAATCCAGCTCACTGAAACATCTGTTAAGTTCTTGCTGCTCTAACACACGATATTCTTTCTGCTCTGTTACCTGCCAACAAAAATATTTGAGTCCATGTAAGACTATCACAAGTGTGTGATAATGGCACTCTGCTTATAATTTTATATGCCCTTGTACACTGAAAATCACCTGGGGGTGACACTGGATACCACGCTCGAAACTTACAATAAATATATTTAATTTTAGTCTTGTAAGTAAATAATGGCAAATCACATGGTTTTTGAATGACTGCCATTTATTTAAAACCAAAAAAAAAAAAAACCAAAAAAAAAAACAAACCAACTCAGTCAAACATTTCTCAAATCAGTTTTTAAAGAGAGAGGGAAAGAGAGAAGAGTAAAAGAGGTAGAAAGAAAAAACAATCCTAGAGCCTTAGATCAAACCAGCTAAATATAGGCATGCCCTACACAGTTACTTTCAGAACTTCTCTTCCAATTTGTTTTTTACAGTGGCCACTTATTTCAATTGACATTTAACTATAATCTAAGCATCTCCAACTTACTGAGTAACTATTTAGTGGTAAGTAAAAAAGAAGCCTTTTGACATTTGTAGGGCTACAGTTACTTCAATAATAAAATGGCCATTTATTTGCAACTATTTCTTTCTGCAAAATACTGCTTCTAAATTTCTGTGTAGAAATCCTTGTGGATTTTAGATTTCAAAAAGAGGTGGGTGGGAAAGAAAGGAATAGTTTTCAGTTTCCATTGGTCTACTTCAAACTACTTTCTGGATACCACAATAACACAAAAAAGCCTTAGAATCAGGTATAGGCAGCTGCAGTTTCTCTATGTGTGTATATAAATATATGTGTGTATATATATATATTCATGGATCTATGCAGACTCCAGGAGCCCAATAGATCAGGACATGGCAAACAGTTTCCATCTGGCTCCAGGAAGGAATGGCCTCCCCACACACCAAAATGCTGCAGCAGCTAAAGCTACAGCCTCAGAGATCAAAAGAGGTCCAGGCATTTCTGCGTCCTCCCTGTCTGGGCTGCCAAACCTCCCCTCTCTCCACCCAACCTTGTCTCCAAGCTCAATTCCAGTGATGGGCCCAGCTCAGCTGAAACTACTTTAAATGCTGCTGCATCATGCTGCATTGTGCAATGCAGACATCCTTGGAAAACTCAGGAGCAAGCAGCTCACCACCTTGGGACTGCAGCTGCAAAGCTTTGAGATCACGCCCAACCTTCCGACCAAAACACTCATCTAAACTCCAGGGTGAGCTGCCACAGAAACATGGAAAAGAAGCCCAGAAAAAGATCCCCAGCAAAGTCTATTCCCGGTTGGGAACAGCAAAATCCCTAAAAAGGAAGCAGCAGCAGAAAATCATTTGCTCCTCACAAGCCTTAAAACAGAAACTCTTACACTGATGATGTTGAGAAATATCAGCTCAGCTTGTTTGCATACCCAGGAAGGGGCACTTTTCTAGTTTTACTGGCGATTGAAACATTGGTAGAGTTCAGGGGAACATAATTCATATCAGAATATGAGTTGTAAAACTGATGCTTAATCTCAGCCCATACCCTCCATCATGACATTCAAATAACCTCAGTGAAATACAAACATGAAGGACTTAACAGAAGTGATTTGGGTTGGACCAGAGTGAACTGTTATTCAGTGCTGATATCTTTGTCCTGTACTTTGTATTCTCTTATATGTAATACCCATTGATAGACACTATTTTAAAATCTATCAATTCTTTCAAAGAATTCAAAATTAACTTTAGTGTTTTATTTTGCTCCTTAGAGGATAAGATTTCCTGAGCAACAAACACAAAAGGTTCCCTTTGTGAAAATGTCAGAGTAAATAAAACCAACGATTCATAAACGTCCACAGACTGGATCCTTTTCATGGGATTTTGATAACATTCACTTACACATTCTCAGGAGAACTTCAAGAATTTGTTTTACAAACAATCCCTAACACGTCAGAGACATGGTTTTATAGGTCCTGGTCAAAAAAAACCCATGCTGTTGAAAGATATTATTACTTGTCCCAAGGTGTCAGAGCACTCAGGTATCAATCTTGTGGACATAAATAGGCTTTGCAGATGTAGAGGCTGCAAAATGCAGGCAGAGGTTGGAGGTGTGAGGGCTCTCCTGACTGACACATGGTCAGCACTGGAGTGTTTATATCTTTGCTCCACAGGTCTTACTGAACATCCAGTATTTGTCTTTTATGGACACGTAATCAGATTTTTTAAACATCCTGGGTTTTCCACACACATTATCCCAGTATAAATCAAGATTCTGCAGGGGTATGGATCTTTTCATCTTCCTGATTCATAGAAGCAAATATTCAAGGGAGACTCCTTCTCCCTGCTCCTCTTTTTGGGAACACCCTTCTTTGTCAGTGAAAAAGGAATGAGGAAGACTCTATAAGGTTAAAGGAAGCCAGTTCTCAATGAAGTAAATGCCATTCTCTGCCTAAAAAATACTCTGGACTCCTCATAAATAATTGGCTCAGAGTTTCAAAGCATAAGAGTAACCCCTCCAAGTGCTGGAGGTACTGCAAATTCTTACATAATAAAGACTCATAACCTTGGCGATGGCAGAACTGCATAGCCTTTCATTATGTCATGGTTCCAGTCCAAAATCCAATGGAGACAAATGGAAAACACCCATTGTCATCAGCACTTTGTAAGAATCAAGAAAATTGTTGGGTTGTTGCTTTTTTTTAAATATGAATGAAGGTGCTTTTACCACTGAAAGCACTTTCCCTCAGCCATTAATAATGTCTGTAGTATCTTTTCTAACTAGGGCATCTGTTTACATAAAAAATGCAGTCAACATATTCCACTTAAAAGCCAAAGCAATTTTTTTGATGTTTTCCATACCCTGAGCCCAGAAATAACTCCAAACTATCCCACACCTAAGACATAGGAGGTACTCAATTACAGTGAAAATCATATATTCAAACAAGTTCATGTGCTCCATCTTAGAAGGTTCCTTAACAGAAGACTGACAAAGTAAACCTTGAGTAGTTGAAGAATCCTCTTCTAGAGCACTGCCTTGGCATGATTTTTGCCACTAAAATCAGAGACATGGTTATAAAAGGCAAGAGGTAGATAAACACATCTGGATTTTTACAACTTTTCTCCCCCAATTTGAAAAAACAAAGATGCACAAAATAGTTGAAGGCATCCACTTACCATGGATTTGGTGAAAGGTCGAGCCAAGATGAAGAGCAGAGTGTACACCCACCAGTTACGATGGATGGAGGAATAAATCATATTTCCAGGATGGACTGAGTTGGAGGTCACCCCATGGGGAGAGAGGCGTCGGTTCAGCTCGTTGGAGAACAGGATATTGCAAAGCTTGGAGCGGTTGTAGGCCAGCATAGCCCAATATTCCTTCTTGGATGGAGAAAGCAGGCTGAAATCAAGCTTTCCAGAGGAGTCATTAATTTCTGTAAATCTGAAAAACAGTAAATATGCCTTAGATACCCCAGAGTTAATTTTGCTCTCATTAAGAACAACATAAAATGTAGACAACAGAGTAGATCCTGGCCAGAACCAACATAAAACAACAGCTCATTTAGCAGTTGAGAGCATCTAGTGGAAATTGCCTGAGACCCAAGGAACAGTGCCATATAATATGGCAGTAAAATTATTGGATAATTAGAAACAGCAAACAATAAACAAAAACAACTCAGAAAACACTTTGATGGTTTAAAGACATGGTATGTAACTTAAAAATCACTTTATTTTAAATTTTAAAAAACCAAACAAACAGATTTTGCCATATATTCATAAAAGCATGATCAGCTTGGAGGAAATAATGTAGGATAAAATAATTTTGCATTAAAAGCAGAGCAACCCAGCATCTTTTCTTTTCCCCTTCTTCCCATCCCCTGATCATTCCATCCAGTGCTCACACACACCACACTTGCATTTAAGTGTTCAAGTAACTGAGGATGAGTCTCACCGCCTCTTAAGCTTTTTTTTAGATTAAAAATTGATGAATATAAGGGGGTTATAACCTTGGTAACTTGCCATCAATAGTCTTATATGTTTAAAAGATAAATGTAAACAAAGCCAAAATGAGTTCTGGCAGAGTATAATGTTTTTAAGTATACCCATGGCATGGCTGAACACAAATCAAAGTAACTAGTTGACGTTTTTTAATTGGGTCTGACAGAGTCATTAAACACCAGCTGTTTGTTATTAAAAAAAAAAAAAAAAGAAAAGAAACAAAGTACTGAATGTTCTAAAGATATTTAGATGAAGAAAAGGAAATTTCCATAAAGCATCTCTCCTCCCAGTTCTTACAATTTCATTTATTAATTTACTAGTATATCTTAATATTAAAAAAATAATACTACATTTAGTTACAGATCTATATTTCATTCAGAGGAGCTACTAAAAATAAAAAGGATTTAGCAAGCTCTTTTTAATACTCAGTTTTCAGAATCAGCTGGGGAGAACAGGGATAAACATAATTATAGTACACACTAGAAAAATGTTTTAAAATATCTTTACTAATTTTGCATCTCATGCCCAGAAATGAAGAGATCAGCTGGAATTTCTACATTCATTCTGCGAGTAGAATTATAATACACTCAGAGAAAAGCAATACAGTATTTGAACTCAAGAGGAATCCAGGATGTTCTGTGTCTTGCAGAATTAGCCCTTCAATTTCAACAACAAAATTTCTCTTTTATAATTTTCAGTTAGATAAAATACATTTCTGAAATTAACTGGACTATTCTGGGAGAAATTTCCTATACTCACTCCACAAGTAATCACTTATGACACCAAAAATAATCTATAAATAAAACTCTTTGTGTGTTCCTGCATAAAGGAAACACGGTGGCATATTTTGAGGCCAGTCCTGCAAGTGTGCTTATGTGAGTCAATCCCATTGAATCCAGGGGAATAAGGGCTGTACAATCAAATTCACAACACAGAAATAAAGACAGGAGGAAAGTCAACCCACTTATTATTCTGATTTTACTATGATGTGCTTAAAGTACCCAAAAGCTTAATTTAAACAGAATTCATTTGTGCCAAATCCAGAGAAGTAACTAGAAATGAACAAAGAACCAGAGGCAAATAAATATTTTGCCTTGGAGCAGTGCAGGATAGCATTTTCTGCAAACATGGGACTTTATTTTTCCCCTAACAGGGGGTCTTGACTCCAGCAAAAAGATCCAGTCAAGGTTTATGGAAGTAATTAGACACCAACACTTCTGTTTTACAACATGGTTTAAGGCTCAGAGTTCTCAAGTAGGTCAAGAAGAACGACTACCTAATAATACCTAACTAACTCCTTACATAAACTTCTTCCCATTAAACAGACTGGGGGCTGGGGAAAGCACAGTTATTTACAGTGATCACTCTAAGTGATAAGATAAGCTGCAAGACATTATTTGGACTCCTTAGAAAAAAGGAAATTTACTAGTTGTGTTAATTATTTTATTCAAACACGGACTGTTACTTATTTCCTTGTAGGCTTCTCTAAACCTTGGCTGATCTCTCTGACTTAGCAATAAGCACTTTCAAAATGTTTTCAAAAACACAGATAAAGATGTCCAGAGATGCGAGCCCTGGTTACACACAGCACTTAATGCACTGAAAAACAAAGATGTCATTTAAAATACTATCAGAGATACAAACTTACAAGGGGGAACAAGCAGCTGACAATTCAACATAATCTCCCATTAAATAACAGCTCATTTATACAGATCCCATTGTGCCCTCCACATCTGGCAAGTGATTGGAGTTGGCAGATTTATTTCTAGAGCTATCTCGCCTGCCCTGCAGTAGCTGCCCTCACTCCTAACAGGACTCTGCTACTTGCTTTCACAAACCTGGTGTGATTTGCAAAGATAAGGATGTCCAGATTTTGTTACCACCTAATTACTAGACATTTCATGTCTTTTAACAGTGGGGAGGATTATTACTGGCATTTTCTATTGCTTCCTTTCATTTCAGCCATCATAAATTTAAAATGGTAAAAGTAAATCTATCTGCAGTGTGTCATTTATACCATAAGCCCCTGTGTTTGGAAGTGATAAAGGTTTCAGCCCGACCCTTGGCTGGTCTCTCTCTACCAGGTCTCTGGGGTTACATTTTATGGAAACATGATTAAAAAAAAATAAGCTTCATTCTGGGTCACTAAAACATTTCAGAAATATGAGGACAAGGAGAAAAAAAAAAAAAAAAAAAAGGCACTCACACATTCTTCCTTTTAGTTTGCTAGAGCTGCTACACACGACCAAAAGTGAAATAGAAATCAACAGTAATGTTTAAAGCTGGATGTTACAGGTTTAATCCTGCAGTCCTTGAACTAAAACAGCAAGGAGTAAGTGGTTTGTGCCCAGTAAAATTCAGAACTGGGGCATTCATTTTGCACAAGGAACTTTATTTAAATCAAAACCATCTTTTCAGTTATTAACACAGAAACACAAGCACATCTGAAATAAGGCAAACCTCATCAACATCTTTTTTGCCAACTGTACTTTTCCTGGCAGTAGAAAAGATGAGCATCTAACATTTTAATTTAAAAAATTCACCAAAAGAGGCATAGCCAGATTTGTAATATGTATTAACAGCACTACTTCCTATTTTACAATTATACAGCTAATGTCTGCATTGAATTCCCTAATTTCTCATTATAAAACAACTGGATTTCATCTAGCAGTTTTTAATTGCATTGTTTCTCCTGCTAAAATATCTGCACATTCTTCTTGCTAAGATGTTGAAGTTGTTGAATGACAAATCAATGCGGGTCATGCCATTCAGATTTAATCAATTATTATTCCATCTCCTCACAAAATCAATGAGCGGCCTGAAAGGCGGCAAAAATCTGCATTCACACAAAGAACGATCAAAAAAATATCTACATACTGTTATAAAACTAGAACATGCTTTATCCAGCAACAGAGCCAAATCCAGAAACATCCACAGGCATTAGTAATGCTTCTATTTTAAAAAAGATTATTCAAAGGCAAATGCTTGAGAGCAAGGACCTTCATTTTCAGAAACTTCTGTGGTTGTGCCCACACTGTTTCATGCTCTAGGGATTAAAGCAAAACCAAAGTTCACATTCACCAACCTGTGGGACTCAGAGGACACCACAACAACCCTGGCAGGAGATGACTGACGTAAAACATCTTCCAGGAGCTGGACAAGATAGAAATGTCCCAGGTGGTTCACCTGGAAGGTGGTCTCCAGGCCATCCTCTGTCAAGGACCAGGGAGCACCAAACACAGCAGCGTTGCAGATCAGGATGTGGAGAGGCCTGGAAAAACCACAATACAAAGAAATCTCAGTTAAATACAGTGATGTCCCCAACAGCAGAATATTGAGATCTGTCACATTTGTTCAACCTATTCCATCCTATTATGTCTCTACTGCAATCCCATGAGACAAAATCAACGCTCAACATAAACTCTAATTGTGAAGGTAATAAATGAAGCACAATTAGGAAAAATAACTGCTTGCCCTCTGTCCTTCTCAAGTGCCTCCTCACAGCCCTACACACATAGCATGGCAGGAGACAGAACCTTTCCCCACATGATTGAAGGACATGTATACTGCAACTCTGAGAATCTGCAGAAGGAATTCTGAAAATAATGTGAAGTATGAAGCCCCAGGGTGTCAAACAAACCTAAGCAATTATATTCCTTCAGGCATGTTTGAAAGCACCAGATTTTGATAGCTCAGTTTCCAAAGAAACATTTCAGGGGGAATCAAACACACCTTATCTTAATACTGAAAGAAATGGAGACACATGGACATAAAGAGTAGGCTGTATTTTCTTATTAAAATAAATTTCGATTCCCAGCCCATTGGGAAGTTACCAGTGTAGTGTGCTTCGATAAGAAGTTAATCTATTATCTGTTCCTTTGCCAATTTGGAAAATTTTAACCCAAAGCTCCAGAAGCAAAGTGAAACATCTGTGCACTTTGAGAGGCTCAGTGTCTGAAGTGCTGGATTTCTGATTTGCCTTTTGGGCAGCAACACCCCAACACAGAATATCTGTGCACACATACTGCACCCACAAAAGAAACTGGAGATAAACAGGGACTGTCCTTACAAAGGCAAAGTTCTTTCTGTTCAAACCAAATGGCAGAAAAAGGCAGCTCTCTGATCTTTGCAGCCTCACTCAACACAGCACAAGCAGGACATTCACTGAGTTGTGCGGGATCATATTCTGTAGAGGGTAACAGATCTTTTGAGGCACTTTTTATTCAAAATTATTTAAACCAGAGTTCATTTTGCCTGTTTTGAGATGCATCTGCCGAGAGGAAAACAAAGCTGCTTGAAGCTTGAGAGGGCATGGAACTCTGGATGATTCATCACCTCTTATGAGACTTTATGAAAAGCTCTAGCAAGAATTAATTTACAGATTTGTGCATCTGCTGGGAAAAAAAGGAACAAGTTTCTCCAACACAGATGCAATTTTTGATATAAGAGCCTCCTGCATGAGAACTGCAGCACATGAATGCAGCAGCAATACCAAAAATACCATCACCATTCCCTCCAAAACAAATATGACACTTTTAAAAAGATCATCATTCTATTTGATGATTGTAATGTGCACTAGGAAGTAACAAATCACAGACAGAAAGGATTCACATATTCCACCTATGCAAACTGTTAATATCCTTCATTGTTAACAATTACACAACAACTACCAGAAGGGAAATACACACTCTATACCTAAATCTGTCAGGTAAATCAATTAAAAAGAAGATTCTAGAACTATGAAATTATAAAATGTAGTTAATTTTTAGGTCATTTAACTGGATTTTATAAAAGAAATAAAATTATGATTCAGTCTATTTTATGAGATTTGTATTTTTCAAAGCGCATTTCTCATTTTTTCAAAGTAAAAGTAATTCAGATTTAAGAGACTGTAGAATTAACATTATTTACAATATTTTATTGCAAAATATCTGTGAAGAAATAGAAAAATAAATACAGAAAGATTTAAAACAGTTATCTTACTGAAAAGTTAGTATCAGATTCCCTTTAAGAATTCCTTTATTTTTAATCAGCACTAGTGGTTTTAAATGCTAAATGAAAAAGGATTTTTTTTCCTAGATTACTCCACAGAAAAGAAACCTAAAGGGTTGTATGAATAGACACTGATGTTGTGCTTCATTTCAGCTCAGAAAAAAAGCCACCTCTCAGATCTGGATCCACGTCCATTAAGCTATCGGTGTCTCTCGTCAGACTGCTAACAAAGGTCCAATTACCGAAAATTGTCATCTAAGTTTTTGTGACCCGGCCATTTGCACACCAGGAAATGAATGAGATTACCTGGGTAACAGCCACTGTGCAGTTATGAATTTCAGCCACAGATGACAGATTCTAATCTCAATGGTGCAGAGCTCTGTGTCACTGAACGTATCATTATGCAGGGACAAAACTTTTAAGATACGTGACAATTCACACCACACATCTGGCACTGCAGCTCTGCTTTATGACAGGAGTATTTTCAAGTGATAGCAGAACTATGACCTTGATTTCACAAGTTCATTAAAAACATTGCTGGGATCTGCATGAGGTTTCCTCCTGAGCCCAAAGAAAAAAAATCCTCCCTTGATTTAAAATAGTTTGTAATTCTGCATCAAAGGCACAGCTAAGGCCAACAAAGGATGTCAGCAGCAAAGGAAATTTTCCATGGTGTTTACTTCTGGTATTGACATGACCAAGTGCTCCCTCTAACCATGACACCCACCCATTAGACATTTTTGGAAACACTACAGCTAAGACCTTGCAGAGTGTTATAAAAATTTGCCTCTATGTCTCCTTAAAACGTCTTCAGGCAGTGACTTCCATCCCACCAAGGGAGCTAACATGGGCTACCAGTGCCATTTAGGTGGGCACTGGGAGCTGGATGGGATCTGCTCTGTTATATGAGGCAGTCACTGATGCCTGAGACTCAGGAACAAAACACACTGCTCCAACTGCAAGGTACACAGCATTCCCAGAAAACCCTCCCCGTGCTGGTAAGCGCACCTACAACTTAGTGAAAGTTAAAAAGCACGTAGAATTAGCCAGGACTATCTTAAATGTGAATACCTGAGCTGAAATGCAGCTAAAATTCTGTGCACTTCACAAAGCCTCTGATACTTTACTAATCTTTGCACTGGGGAAGTCATTCAGAGCTCACATGCTGTGCACAATTCACCATTAGAAGCAACTAAGCAATCCAAGTCCTCTGCACTATTTGAAAATACAGTAAGTGAATACATTAGAGAGATACAGAAATTAAATTGTTGCTATAAATCAGTTAGTTATGAAATTTAATAATCAATTTGTTAGCACCTGATGTAAAACTGTGATCTGTCAGCAGCCTCCCAAGCTGGCTGTGTGCAGCAGTAGATATTTCCAAGGGAATTAATTACTGATGATTTGCAAAGGTAAGAATAATATTTTTCAACAAATGTAGCCTGTGCACTAGGAGGTTAAACAAACACCACCAAAATGTCAACAGAGTTCTTGGCTTTGGTGTTCTCCCATTTCAAACGTAATGAAATAGTTAACCAGAGAGTATGCAAAGGGAATACTTTCAAATCTTCCCATGAAGCAGAATGTCACACCATCTGGGGCACTTCTCAAGCGATTTGAAAAGTTCACACTGTTTGGAATTACACAGAAATTCAACAGAAAAGGCCTCACCATATCCCCAAAGTCCCATAAGCAACTGTAGACCTCTGTCACGGCCAGTAAAGAAGGCAGAGCTGTGACTTCTCTTCCACAGAGAAGCAAAGTCACAGCCCACCAAACTTTTCCACCCCGTAACCCTGAACATCCAGGCTGCTTTCTCTGAAAGTTAGGAAGTCGTACTTCTTTCCATGAGGGAATGCCTAGATACACAAAGGGAATATCCAACAGGCAAGAGAAGCTTATGGCTCTCCAGAAAATGGGTGAATTAAACAACCATCTCCAGAAATCCCCCTCTGTCTTACAAGCAGTACCGACAGGAAACTGAGCAAAAAGAAAATCACTGAGTCAGGGTTTGGACAGCAGCAGGAAAACTCAGAACCATGTATAATCTAATACCGACACAAAAATATTTAAGCGTTTACTTGTTCAATGTAAAAGAAACACAAAAAACCCCACTGCTTAACTCAATGAATTTTGGAAACAAATGCTTAATGTCTAACTTCCCTTTTTCTAAAAATATTGGTTAAAAGGTCAGCAGAAATACCCTTATTGCCAACTGCCAGCTGACAGAAATGTGGAACCTTGTCACACAGGCTTCATTTTAGGGCAAGTCTCTAACACAGGACTTGGAGTCCTGATGGATGACCTCCTGCTAGAAGCAAGGAAAATTCTCTGCAATTCATCCTACTGCATTTCTTTGCAGGGTTTGACACTGTTGATCAGCAAATACTTTTGCCCCACTTCCAAGAGATTAATGGGAGTGGACTGAAACTGTTCTTTCTTCATAAACACATCCATGGGAATTGCTATGAGCAGCTGCTCCTGTGCCTCCCTAATACATCATCTGCATCCAGCCACATAGATCAGCCAGCCCTCAATCATTATTCATTACCCCTCTAGAATCTTCAGTGTACAATTTCAGAAATGTTTGGAGAAAGAACAGAGGTCTCAACTGATTTAGGACTAAACAGAAAACATCCATTAGTCATGGTTTTCCCTTTATTATTTTTTCTTATGTATATGGTGAGGGGACAACTACCAAAACAACCCCACATCAACCTGCACCTTCAGAAATTAGTAAGAGACAGCAGCAATGAAAGTATCCAGAATCTGGTAATTTTCATTCAGCACCTAAGGACACTTGCTGCCTCGAAGTGGTGCATCTTTTTCAAACTCTGGCAGCAAATCATTATTTACACACATTCACATGCAGTCACAATCAGATGTAAAGGAATATTTATTTTTGTAATAAATGTGGAGTGATTTGTTGTTTCTGCATGTACCCTAAATATACAAATTTCGTTTGCACACAATAAGGACTTGTTAGAAAAAGAAAGCTACAACTCACCAAAAAAAAAAAAAAAAGTTCAATTACTATTTTTATTACATATTTGTAATATTTTCGATTGAAAACAGCTAAATCCTTGGAAAATGTTTTTGGGACCAGAGTTGATCATTCAAAGAATGAAACACCTCATGGATTTTGAGAATTTCACTTGCCAATGACTCTCCACTGTTTTGCCCAGAGATTATAGAGCTGTAACAGAATTCAGAAAGCCTCTCCAGCAGCTGTGTGCTGCCATTCAGACCTGAAAGATTCCATGCAGTGATGGAAATTAATGTGCTTTGACATCCTCTGGGATTATGGGGAACAGCTAATAAAGAAATACAACCTTTTCAGTCTATTACACACATTTTTGGATTCTAAGATCCATGGCCAGTCTCAGGCTAGCAGTGAGGCTTCCCTGCCCAAGACTCTGCCTTCTGTGTTTTCATTATCTCCCCTAGAAAGCATTTAACTAAATAGACTAAATATATTTTAATGTATATGTAATTAAATAGTCTGGCCTTATAATTCCAAATTTTTAGAAGGCAACATCAATTAAATGCACAGAGCTTCTCAAAACTCATTAAGCCATAATGCTCAAAAATCCTTGGTATATTTGTGACAGAATATGTTTTAATCAGCTATTAGTCATATTAATCATTTTATTTAGATGCTCAAAACAGCTTTCATATCTGGTGCATCTTGTGGAAATTTTTTAGGAAGACAGAGCCCCAAGCCATCTCAGACTCACCCTAAATTTAGGCACAGACATGGCTGAAAATGGGCACCAGAACAACCAGGGTGCTGAGCAGAAAGTCCTGGAGGGTTTTCAAGGTTTCTTCGTTAGGGTAGCATGAAGTGAGTGTAAAGTGTCCAAAGACAAGTGGCAGGTTTGGAAATTTTGGACAGCACAGTTATAGTCATATGGAACTGTATGTAAAGTTATGGTGAAGTAATATGGACTTTACTTAAAAAAACCCAACAACTTAATATTCTGAGGCAAAAGGTATTTCCACGATAGAGGAGAGGAGAGGAAAGGTGATCTGATGAAAACATCTGCCTCCAGGAAAAGAGAGAAGGGCTAAAGCATGTGAGATTTAAAATTTTTCATTTATAAAATACTGGAAATAGTTTTTGGATCCACATGACTTGACACATGCTCCCACAAAGGGGTAATTGTGGAGGAGAGCTTAAAAACAGAAGAAAGAAGAAAAAGAAAAACTATTTATGCAGAAACCCAATCCCTAGGCTTTAATAAGGCACAGCATCACCACAAAGAGGAAAAAAAAAAGTTTTACCCTAATATTATTATGTATGTTTCAAATGTAGTCAGCCTTTGATCTTATTTAAATTTAAGATATGTGCTGTCTGCAACAGTAACTTCTGAACTATGCATGTTTCTTAATTCAGGGTGGGTATTTTTTGATATCTCAAAATGCACAATGTTGTGCAGAAGTTTCTTCCTCGGTGGCACTGTCCAGATGCCAACTGTACTCTAAGCTGAGAAAACAAATGTAAAATCTCAACTGTCATCGGTTTGAATTCACAAAAGGTAATTCTATTAATGGCAAAGAGTTAACAGAGTTGTACAGTGATATAAAAAATATTCAGGTTTGGAAAGACAATAAGCAGTGGCAACAATCTTCTCAGATAGAGATACATGGACTACAGAACCATTAAACCTATTGGCATAATGGCATCACTGATAATCCATCTGAAATATAGATTCTTTTTTTCCAGATCTTTTAAGTTATATTTGTAACAACTTGCTAATCAGATCTCATTTTTGTATATGTATTCTCAGGTATGCATAGAATTTATCACACAGTATCTATGATTTACTTGTCATTCAACTGGAATTAAAAATAACACACCTGCAATATGTCAGTTATAATATATGGAAATGCAGAAAAATCATATTCTGGATTGACTTTTCATCAGGCTCCAAAATCTTAATTGCCTCTGCAAGGTTTCAGCACACTTCTGCCTGCAGCATGAAAAATGGATGCAGTTACATAGTTTGGGGCCTCAGCTAAGGAAGCCAGCTGAAAACCTGGCCCACTCCATTTTGGGTCTGCTTAGGAAAATAAGAAGAGACCAAACGTCCAAATGGAGAATCATAATTCATAACTGCTGTCTTTTCCATATTTCTACACACATCATTAGTGAATAAACTGTTAGCATATGCCAATTCTTACCACAAAAAAAAAAAAAAATCCAGTTTTAAACTATAGGAAAGTAACTGCAGTGAAGATCTACATCTGGAAGTCCTGGATAATTGTGAATTCAGAAAATTCTAAGCAGTAGCTGTTGGCAAACATTGTTTCATATCTTTGGAGTAATTCAAGATTTTTCAGGATGATTTCAGCTTTTCTCCCTCAAACACAGAGAACATTAAATTAAAGCCTTACTGTTTGGCAGAAGATAACTTTAATTCAAACCAAGTGGCACCATGCACCACTGAAAACTACAAATGCACAGAAAATTTCATCTATAACTTTACTGCTCACCCCTGCCTGCTGTTTGGATCATGAAAGTGTTCTTACAATGAGGACTGGACAAATGACATGACACCACGGGTGTAAATATTGACAACAGGTCCTATCTTGGAAGTTTTAGAACTGAAACATCAGTGCTGTCTCCCATTTAAAGTACAAGAGCTTAAAAACAGAAGAAAGAAGAAAAAGAAATCTATTTATGCAGAAAACCAACCCCTAGGCTTTAATAAGGCACAGCATCACCACAAAGAGGTTAAAATATGCAGGTTTCAGTCAAGTATGGGATGATCAAACTGAGAAACAGAAACCAAGGTGCCACATCCACAAGTCTACACTCCCACACAAACACCAATTCTACAGACCCTGAACTATCCAACACTGGCTCTGACTGAATTTCAATGCTATGTTCTACACAATCACAGGAGGACTGTCAGTTTGTCTGTAAGGGGGATTAAAACCAACCATAACTCCTCACATCGTGCCCACTCAATGAATAGCAGATTCAATTCAGTGTTTCTTAGTTCCAAAACACTAATATGAAAGATTGGTTGGTCTGCCTCTGCCAGTTGCACAAAAATCAGCTCATGCCAAATCCGTCTTAGCCCAGAACATTACTATAAACAGATCATTTCTTTGACTTTCCATAACAGAGACATTCAATGAACTGCCTGAGCTGGAAACCAGCAGAGGGGAAAGACTTGATACATATAAAAGAAGCAGCTTGAACAAATCCAGCCATTGAGGTGCACTGAGATCTCTTGTCCCATTCTCATCCCGATGTTAGCACTGTCCTCACAAGGAAGGAAGATGGGTTCATCCACTCCTGGTGGAAATATCTAGTGGGGAATGTATCAGCAGAAAACAAGCCAGAAATACTAAATACTAAAAGACAGCTGGCTTTCACTGAAAAGTTTCGTGCTAGAAATCCTTGAGCACTATTTTTTATTGGACATCCATTTTATGTGTTAGTCACACTGTGTTCAGGTTGTGCTACAACACTAGCTCAAATGCTAAACAGCAATATTGTTTTACTCTGTCTTCTCCCAAAGATGAGATGGGAGATCCAACAAATTTAGGGTTTTAACTTATCTTGCTCACAGAATCCTTCTAACTGTGAGAGCAGAAAAAAACTGGAGGGCACTGTCCTGTTCCTAGAGGAAGTTTGACTGCTGCAATCACAGAACTTCAGGATCTAAAATAAGCTGCAAAACCCTTCTGCCCAAAGCTTTATTTGAAACTGCATGGATAAAAAAGTCTCAGAAAGAGAAACAGCTGTATCAACTCAAGAGTATAGATAATGCAAACAAAAAACTCTTTTTTTTTTTTTCTGAGAGGATGAAGGATTTTCTAGAATATATTTATAGGAATATGGCATAATTTACCAGTGTTTATATATTCAGAGCTCAGATTTTATCTGTGGACAAGTCTGCAACACCTAACAAATCCATACAGGAATAAAAGATTTCTTCCAAATCTCAGAAGTATGATAATATAGATGAATCATCTGACTTTTACTTTCAAACAAGTAAAGCTTCTTAGCTTTAAAGTACTATTCCAATTCATATTAAATATTTCTTTTCAGAGCAACTCTTTCCTCCCGTTTATTATTTATGTTTTTCTCAAGGCTCCCTCTGTTGCATCATTTGTTTCCTGTATGCAACCAGCCCCGTTAAATTCCTGCTGAGCAGAGGATGACATTTCTTCATTCTTCATGTAGTTTCCACAATCTCTCAGATTCCCAAGCACATTCAAGAAGGTGGGTTTTTTTTTTCTGTACAACTTATTTGATTAAGGCAAGAGATTCACAGTTTCAGCAATTTCCCCTCTGTTCTCTGCAATACAAACACCCCCAGCTTCCCCAGCTGCAAGAGGTTTTAACTCAATAAAACTTAGGGAATCTTTTTCTGGAGTTGTTCTGTTTTAGTTTTCTGATCCAGGAGGCGATGTGTTCTTCAAGACTATTTTCCAACTGCTATCACCCCAGGAAGAACAGGTTGTGATGTGATTATGAGCACACCCTTACATCTGCTGACAAAAAATAGCACCTAGAGCCAAAAAGTGTGCCAGAAAAGCAGAATTTCAGAAGGCATGCCTATCTATTATCTATTTTATAAATTTTTAGTTATTAGGCCATGTGGTACCACGATCAACAAGTTCTGGAAAATACCAGTGCCCCAGAAACCAACAGTGGACTGGAGAAACTAAACAGAGAATATCACTACTTGCAAAGAGAAGTTCAAGATCTTCACCACTGAATACTAAAGGCCTCTTCACATTAAATGCTGCGAGAAATAAAATACGGGTCTTTATGAAAAATGTGTGCGCTCATACAAAATTTCTCCTCGACATTTTAGAAGTCTTGTAGTTTTTCCCAGAAAGCCAGACCTATACAGCTCAGAACTCAAATGATAGTTTTGCTTGGGAAAAAAAACAAAAAAATAACCCAAACAAATAAACAAAAAATCCACACTTTATTTGCTTTTTTCATCTGCTTTATTGTTGAGAAATCCATGAGAGAAAGGAAACCCTCTTCCCTTAATGTATTTCCTATACTCATTAACAGGAGTGACAGGTCCCTCATGGGAAAGGGGGGGATTCCAGCACAACGTGCTTCTCCTACAGGGATATCGATCCCTTCCCAGAAATTTTGGCTGCCAACTCACAAGACTGGCCCAAGAATAAAGAACAAGGCTCAGTCTGTCACTGGAGCCTGTAAGATTCCTTCCAGTTGATCATAAAGCCACTGGTGCAAAGGAATCCCCGAGGTGACAAAAGCCTCTGGACATTGCGGCAAAACAAACACAGGAGGAGACAGACAAAGGTCGTTAGTGTTCATTAGAGCTGGAAAACACATCGGGCCACCATTGCAGCAAGGAGATGCCTCTGCCACATAATTGCTTTTCCAAACTTATCCAGACATAGTTAAATCACAAAAAAAAAAAAAAAAAAAAATCAGAGGCCAGAAAGACCTGGTAGGTCTTCCAGTGGACCCTCCTGCCAGTGCAAGAGGGTTGTAAGGTGACCCTTCTGTATCTGCATCAGATAAAAGATCCAGCGCTGCAGGCACTGAGTGTGTGGGGTCTGGTTTCCATCCAGCCCCAGACTTTAAACAAAATATAACTGGAAATTCATTTTGGTCAGAACCCTACGAGTGTCACAACAGATACAGAATACAGACTTTCACATAATGCTTGGATGAGTCCTGCCAGACACAGGCACATCTGAGCACGTATTTAAGGCCTGAAGGCAAGGCAGAGGTTTGAGATGCTGTCTATTACTAAATGTTTTTCCAAATAAAATGAGAGTGAAACATTAGTAAAGCCTGTCCATCACTGACAGACCTACACTTGTAGAACGGAGTATGCCAACAAAAACAAAACAGGTTTTAATGATTCGAGATCTCCTCATTTCCTAAGTTCTCTGGCAAAAATTGAGATCTGGCCCCTCCACTTCCAAGGATTTATAAACACGCATACTTAATGGCTAACTAGGACAACCATGGTATGAGCTACAACACACAAATCAGGTTAGGAGCTGCATTTGGAAGAATGGTTTTGACTTTGCACTGAACCATACATTTAAAGAAATGTAGCATATTATAAAAGCATGAAGATTCTACATTAAAACACTTACTGCTCTCACACCACAAAATCAAGTTAGTACTAAAGCAGCAACTGCAAGGATTTGTCTTTCAAGAAATTTTAATATATGAAGATGACATGATAAGAAAATATTGATACTAAGGATTTTGGCAGTAAAGAAACTTCTGTTAGAATGAAGTTTTGACAATTCTTTGAATCTGGAAGACCTATAAGTACTAAAATGTCATCTATCTATCCATGTGAGATTTAGCTTTGGCAGTGTTTCAAAAGTGAAAAAAAACACTCTTTGTTATATACTTTCTCTGTGACAATGTCTTTTCAAAGCTGTCTAAGAGGTCATATTCTCTTGAGAAGAACAGTAAGATGCATATCAGTTACAGAAATATTTGCAGAAAATAGCTAAGTTTGAATACGCACAACAATCAATGGGTCAAACTGTGGATAAAAGCACAAAGTGTGGATTTTACTGTCAAGACTTGGAACTTAACAGCTTTCAAATAATTTCTTCTGTTCAGATATTCATTGCTCTGTTCAAGCTAAATTAAACAAACCACTTGAAATCTAACCTGATTATTTCCATATAAATTTGTCTATTGTTAAGTGATGTCATTATCACAACCTCTCCTCTTTTTCTTTTTTTTTTTTATTATGGCCTATTCCATATACAGGTCTGAAAAAGGGAGCTGTCAGGCTCATAGGGCTATATTTTTTAAAACTTTAAAAATGAAAAGGAGACAGAGAAGGTTTGAAAACAAAGCAAGACAAGTAGTGCACTAATTATTCATCCCTGACCTCTTTCAAACCATTGCAAAACTTAAAAGTTGCCTGAGCTGTTTTTATGCAATTCAGCCTTATTTTTTTTCAACAACCACAGAGTTTAAAAAACCTTTAAAAGTGGGGCTACACATCTAATAATAGGAGATCTGTAATTTTTTTTTTTTTGTATGAAAACAAATGATCTTTAATTTACATTGAAAAAAATTCCTGTGAAAAGATTATTCACTAACTGCAGTTGGTGATCCATCCAACTGTGGTGATTCTGCCAACTGTGCTCAGCTGATAAAGACATTAAAATAACAAGAAATTATTACATCTAATTTTCTGAGTACTTACAGATTCTTGGATTTGAATGCTTCAGCAAAGTGCTGCACACTCCGAAGAGAAGCAAGGTCTAAGGTCATTGCCTCTACCTTGGCTTTATGCTGGAACAAGAGAAAATATGAAAAAAGATAAATAACAGCAAGCTCAGTTCACGGTATCACATTACAGTAAATGTGTTATGAAACTTGTCTGATTCCCTTGTTTAACATTATAACCCCGGAGTGAATACAAATCATCAAAAGGGATGGACGAGCACAACATTTAGTGCCAAAAGTAGCATTTGTGATTTGGTGATTCTGCTAAAAACATACACTGTGTAATGCACAGCTTTATATAACGCGATGAATCGACTCAAGGCAGTGTTAAGGTTAAGAGCTATCTTTCTGCTTTGATTTTGATGGTGAAACTTATGTAACTCATGAAAAAAAGAGTAGAGTAAGTGCTATTCTCAATACATGCATTTTTGTAGGAAAAAATCATTAAATACTCTATTAAAAACAGCTAACTTGAGATTGGCACATATTAATTTAAAAAAATCTATTTTTCATAGTAGGTGATATAAAAGACAGTATAAAATGATTACAGAAAATAACAGATCAGTCTACACAGTGCTTTATACAAGAGTTTACCAAGGCATATCATAAATGCACTTCCCTGTGAGGGTGGGCACAGGGTGCCCAGAGAAATTGTGGACTCCCCATCCCTGGAAGTGTCCAAGGCCAGGTTGGATGGGGCTTGGAGCAGCCTGGGATAGTGGAAAGTGCTCCAGCCCATGGCAGGGGTTTGGAACAAGATGGGCTTTAAGGTCCAACCCAAACCATTCTGTGATTCTGGGTTTTTAAAAGAAATTCTGTATATACCTAAAGCCAACTTTTCACCTAAGAGAGAACACACTATCCCAAAGCACAATTCTCAGCTTTAAGATCCCTGATTCCAGATATTTTGAAACTCCAGATCTCAGAACAAAATGAACCAAAAGCCTATTTTCATCACAACACTAAAGTCATCACAGAACCAAGTAGCTGGTGGTTGCAACGGGGATCTGCTGGGATTGCAAGGTTATACCATGAGCACTGCTGGAGGAATGAAAGGACAGCAGCACACATGTCAGCACAGAAGGAAGCCAGGAAGAGTCTCCCATTGACTCCCAAGCTCAAGTGATCCATCTGATCTCCCCACTTCACTACATATGGCACTCTTCTCCATACATTTGTTTTCTATTTTGCTAGTACCCATTCTGCCTGCTACAACTACCTTATAGGTTTGGTTTAAACAGAAAATCACTCCAATTCCTCTTGTCCCATTCCAGTCAGACTTATCAGGACAGCAAAATAAACACAACTAAAATTTCAACAGGTTCAGTCTCCATAGGAAGTACCAATAGCTGGAGTCAGAAAATGCTAAACCAAACTTTGTTACAAAGAGGCTTTTTAGCCCCATAAGATGCACATAACTCTGGAATTCATTTTCCCCCACTGGGTAAATATTTTCTTCTGTTTGATGGTCAGAGACTTGAGAAAGATGATGCTGCCTTGCATTATGCAATAGAACTCCAGAACAATTTCTCTTCAGCTGTGCAGTTCAAAGCTGTTTACTTGCTGCAGAAGTTGTGTGCATAGCTGGGTTTGCTTTGCCTCTGCTTTTTTCAGTTGAAACATTCTCCTGTCTCTCCCAAGGGTAAAAGGACAAGAATGCTACAAGTACAGGGACATAAGGGGGTCAAAAAACATAATAATCAAGTAGTTCAACAGACTAGAGCACAAGCTGTCAGCTACTGTCCTCTTGGGGACAAGGATTGAAGCCCATATGATATCACTCAGGTAATGCTTTTCCTCTTGGTGTCACACATTAAGCTTCTGCTACTGGTTCTGTATGATTATAATTTAAAAGTCTTTTTTTTTCCAATTTTCTCCCTGATTTTGCTGTTTAAAACCTTGATGGTTGCAGCCTGTATTTCTTTCATATGCACAGAAGGTACATACTGAGCACAGACACACACATTTACTCCGTTTCCCTCACAGGAAAATCTGGAGCATGGGACATCCAAACCTGACACCTCAGCTTCTGAAGGCACTCAAGAAGCCAAGTGTGAGTGTTTTCTCCAAGCACAACTGGGGAAAAAAATATCAGTTTAATGTACCATGAGCTTAGGCAAGTTCCCCAACTTTTTTGTTTCAGATTCTCCCCTCAACTCAGAATCCAGCACCTCTCACCCCACAGAGGTTCTCTGTAGACCACCAATTTCTACTACAGTCTGAGATTGTGAGATGCTAAACCTTTAACATCGATTCATTTTTATTCCAAATTTTCCCACTGTTACTTATATCACAATACCTTTTTCTAAAAACCTATGAATAAGGCAATACACTTGCAAGGTATGTTCTCAATAATGTAGGAGTATCTCCATTCAATGACAAGTAGAAGGTTTTATGCTTGTTTTCTTACAGTAGCTCAGAATTACCTCTATTATAATGTTTTCCCTCTTTCCCTAGAAGCCTAGGTGTCACATATTGTGATATGTATACAAGAGCATTAGAGGGGTTTAATAAAAAATAAAACTAAAAATCATTTTTGCTAAAAGGCATCTAAACTGTAATTGTTCTCTGCAGTCAGAACTGATTGTTAATGGTATGCTGCAAATCCTGATCTATTGTGTCATAATTGTATTATGCTGATGTCTCTCACTACTTCACTTCACATGTTTTCAGTACTGAATTATGCCTCATTTTATGTTGTGAAATGAGACTTAAATGAGACTTGCCACCTCCCCAAATACAGGAGACAGTCTTTAAACTGCCATGGTCAAATCAATACACTAAAGCAGGAAACTCCAAAATTTTGAAAATTAAATTGACAAAAGGTATTAATGTTCCCTCTGCTACTTTATTTTCAATTACATCATTTAAGGGGAAAGTAGATAATGAAATGAATGTAGAATAATTTAAAGACCTCTCTTCTAAACTACAGGATCATAACTACATACTGCCATTGAAAGGGTGTGCAAAATGAGCTGCTGTCCTTGCTGCAGATAGCCAGGACAAATGTCCCACCTGCATCCAAAAGTGGCCAGAGGAGAACAGACACAAGGGATGGACACACTCCTGCTGTCTGCTGAACTCTGTGAAATCCAGGTCAGCCAGAACCAACTGAAACTTTGAAGTTTGGGATGGGGGTATTTGTATTTCATGAAGCCCAATGAGCAATTCAAGGCTAACAATATCCAGGCATCAACATGACGCCTTTGAAGAAACAGCCAAAGGCAAATCAATCCCCAGTTCCAAACAAGTCTTCTTCTAAAACCAACACAATAACACTTTGAAAAGTGCAAAGAAAAAATTTATCTTGTATTTCATGTTTCACACCCAGTTCTAAAAGCCTTTCATCAACACTTCCAGGTAAGTTTCATTACTCTACACAACCCCAGAAAACAGCTTATTCAGTTTTGTATGTAAGCTGCTCCCTATTGGAGCAAAAATATTAAAAATGCTTAAGTGCAATTGGCTATACTTTGCACTCATGCTAGAAAAATGCTTATTGAGCCAGAAAGTAACACAAAAGTGAAAACCTCCAGAAAGCCAGCTATTTCACTATATGCAATGCATTCACTTTACAGCTTAAAATTTGTTTAAAAATGAACACTGCATGGTAGAGTAGTTTGGCAGTAAACATGATTGTGCATTTGTGTCTTGGTATTGAAGAAGGAGCCTTTTTTCATAGTGAATTTTTCATTCAAATGTAAGTGATGATTTACGTTAAATATAGGTAAAGCATAGCTACATTTTCCTGAAGGATTGCAAGGAAGTGAAGAGCAGTACAATAAGTTGAAGCATAAAAGCTTTCTCTGTCATAATATTTATTATAATGGCATATAAAATAGCTGAAATAAATAATAGATGACTAAAAGTAAATTCATATGATAAAGAATCTTTCAGCAGACACCATTACTTCTGACTGCTCCAGTTTCATACAGAGTTGAAGAGTCTTAATAAATATGCTGTAGCCCCTGAATCTTATGTAAGTACAAGTCATTTTGTGAGGGCCTACTTATAATGCAACGTAGTGGACACTACATAATTTACTGTATAATTTTACTCTCAGAAAACAGTGTGTGTACATCTTCAATACTTAAAAGTCCTTAAACTCAAAACTGAATACTTAGCACAACAACAGGAATGTCTGACTTTGAGGAACTGAAAGTAGAATCAATTGGTAAAAAAAAAGAGGTTTAATTTAATACAGAAAAATCTTCATGACAAAGTCCTGGAATGCAGATAGTTCTGATAGGCTGTCTGAGAAAGAAAATCTTCAGGAAAAAAAAAAGAATTTTACATCAAAGCTGATAAAAAATCTGTGGAATTATCTGAAAATAGGTACACAAATAACCAAATCTCAGCAAATGACAAGCAATGCCCAAATAAACTCCTATTTCCATGTTGAGGATGGAGCAGGGGATGTTTTAGAAGCACAAATGACAATTTGACACATAGCTTATGACAGTCAATAGCCAGTGCCATGCACTATTTATGGGGGTACCTAATGGGGAAAAAGGCTTTCACTCAGCATTAGGACTGAAAATATTATTGTCCCTAATGTAGTCAACATTTGGTACTTCATGCAAAACTGTATTTATGCAATGGCAGCTTCACCTGGTTGTGTGCTCTGAATGCCCTGCAGCTCCTTGGGGCTGATGGGGATGGATGCATCCCACTGCTTTTAGAGCAACCCAGCACCTCTGGTAGCTGCTTTAATCTTCTGCTACCTTTGGGATACCTCAATAAAGTTCATTAGAAGACCTTGTGGTGGAATACTTTTACACTCATTTTTCTAGCTTCCTCCCCTCCTCTTCCCCCCAATATCAGCAGTATTTCTGCAGTACTTTCAAATTTCCACTAACTTTATGCAAGACAACACAAACCAATTTCCCAAATATTAACCATTTTACTAATGAGATGTACAAAGAAATAGCTGGTACTAATTTGATTCTTCATGGAAATCAGAGATGAAAAGGATTTCCTTTCTTTCATTAGAAAAAAAAATATTTAGTAATACTTGGTTTCACTATTTCCTGATGTGTTTGTTTTACCCTGGTTGTTCCTGCTTAAGTAACTAGATCTTCCTGATCTTCACAAAAATGGAATTCCTGCAGGGGTTGCCTTCATCCAAGTCAAGAGAACAGCACACAGATCAAGATTTAATGGGTCAGTGTGAGCCTGCAGACTGCTCAGATTACTGATCAGCCTTGGACCAACATTTTATCATGAAGAATAAATGATTAGTACCATTGTTTTCTTTGTCTCTATCCCTTCTCCAGAGCAATTCTGGTTGTTTGGCAGAGAACAGTGTTTATCTTTCTGGCATCATCTACAATTTAGAGGCCTCTTCAGAAAAACCTGAAGCCCTCAAGCTGTTGTAGGATTGTCCTGCAAGTGAATGTCTAAAAGTTGCAGTTGTCTCCACACACAATAAGCTTGAACAAACATCTGAACTGGAGATTTAATGTTTGGCTCTGCTGGGTTATAAAAGCAACAGAGATGTCTGGATCCCCTCTTAGATGGAGATTAAATGTAAAACACATGAGCCTGAAATTCTGAAGGTGAGAGATGTGGAAAAGTGATAAAGATGGCCTGATAGAAGGGAGTTCAGCTCCTGAGGATGGCAAACACCAACCTGGCATTTGGTCCACACATAGAAACAAATCACTGTTCACAGCAGTATTTTTTCTTAACTTACCTATAATTTAAAATCCAGATACAAAAATGGGACTCAAGTCTCCAGGTGCAGTTTGTATATCTGACTTATCGTGCAATCACCATTTTAAATTTCCCAATAGTTTTAGAACTTTATCTCTTTCTATTAGCAAATGTCTACACACACACACTCATTCATTTGTGGTTGCTTCATTTTTCAGATTTTAATATCCTTTTTTAATAAATCTTCTGTAATAAATACCACTTACCACTACAATAAGCAATAATGGTATTTCATAATCTTTACATTAGTTAACTCTTAGATCAGTATCTCTGTAAATTTGGCCTTTCATATCTTCTGAAGGTAATTATAAAGAAAAAAAAGGGAAAACATCTGCATTTCTTTATTAAATTAATATCTTCAGTGAAGTAAACTATGCCCCAGCAATCCTAAATCATGCTTAGAAAGAGCAAAAGAAGTCGTTCTCCTAAAGATATTTTTAAAATTATTTATTCCATAACTAGAGAGAACAAAAACATACAAAAACTGCTGGACTATAATTTCAGAATACTTCATTTAATAGACTCCAAATGCCCTGATTTTTCTGGGATGCACATAGTTCCATTGCACACAGGACCCATTTGCTTCAATAACAAGAAATTACATGTATTTAAAACAAAAACCTACTGTAGATTTTGGCAATAGGAATTTGTTTAGCTCTTAATGCACACGAACCGTGGGCAATTAATTGAGAGCTTACTTTTAGCTGGGTGATTTTTTTTTCTTTCCCTGGATATAGATCACTTCTTTCTGTCTCCAAACACCCATTCCTGTAAAGCTCATTTGAATTTATCTTGGGGAATCTCAAATAATCTTGGCAATACATAACATCATGTGTATGGTTTACTATTCTAATAAACATATCTCCTTGTTTAGAGAATGATCAAGGGAGCCTGGGAACATGTAACAGAATCTCAGCTGTGGAGAGCCTCCTATTCAGATGCTTTCAATTCCTTTCATTCTGCAAGATTCGAAGTGATAGCAGAATTGCATTTTCAAAGAGAGCAACAAGGCAAACAGCATCGGGATAATTTAGAAGCTACAGGCTTTTTTCCTTCTAAAACGTCCCTGGTTTTGAAGTCTTTAAGATTAAATAAACCCAGTTCATGGGTTGCTGAGAAGGAAGCCACGTAGGAGGCAATAGGGTAATGGATTTGTTGGAAATGACAGAAGCTGCGGGGAAAAGGAGAATTTCTAAATGGACTAAACCAGTAACATCCCTTTTGCAATACATTATTAGCATTGTTAATTATCCATAGAATTAAAGAGGTGTTGTCTTATATGTACATCTCCACACAAAACTTCCAGCAGGATTTCACAGGCGGCTGTCACAGAGGGAAGGGAAGGCAGCATCCCCACTCCAGATGACAAACAAGAGGAGAAAAGCATGATGGTCAAAAGGGCAACAATGTTTAAGTAAATACAAAATGAACCCTTTTTCCCTGTTCTCTCATGATCCATAACCATAAGCTGCGTTGTTGCCTGAAAGTGCAGACATGCACTGTGCAGTGCATTAATCCTTCAAACACTAACAGATGCTGGCAGGGATTTAGGCTGGAATGTATTTACAAAGTGACAAATTATGTTCCGTATTATACAGAGAGAGAAAGAGCACCCACAAATAGGCTGATAAATGTCAGCTGCAGTCACGACAAACGGTTTATTTTTATTATACTGTAACCACAAATGTTTTTTGCAGGGAGGCCCAAAGATTTATTTGTTGCAGGAAAAAAACAAGATTATATATGACACAAAGTAATAACTGTGAGATCACTGATGTTCTGGGCAGCTTGCCCTCCTGGAAGCTGTGTTCAGATTGAAAAATGTTTCTTAAAAATGGTATGTTATATGACACAAAACAAGTAGTTCATAAATCTGTATTGAAACAACAATAACTAATAATTAAAGACAAGTCTCAGGACATGGCTCCTACAAGTTAGAAAGCAAAGCACACTCTTTCCTTTAGTGGAACGTTGAAAACGAAGCGAAAATATTAAAATAAACCTGATGAAATTGTTTCAGGTTAAAACCCAAGTGCTGTAATTGCGAGATGGGAGCAGAGAGCATTTCCAAAGCGGTCAGAGCTCGGTGGAACAGCTCCTGCAGCACAATTAATTGGCAGAATAGTGACGTCTGCAGGTTCACAAATGCATTGCAGCTGTTTGGGAGGAGGACAAAGCTTGACAAGGGATTTAAGGTACAGTTCTTTCCCCCCACTTTTAATATTAGGAAAAATAAGAATATTAATATGGTTAAAAGCCATCACTTCTGTGCTCATGAATAATGTCAGGATGCTTTAACGTAAGTAGAAATAAATATATGAGACAAAGAAATGAAAGAACGGAATAATTAGCTATTTAAGCCATTTTAATTGTCAGTTCATGGTTACAATTTGCTAGATTTAAACAATATAACACTGATAACTTACAGAACAGTATCCTCAAAGAAATAAACACATACACAAACTCTTTTGTTTCCCCAGCTGGTCACATTCCCAAGCTAAGAGATGCATTGAAAATGGTCACATTGATATGTGTGTAATTTTAGAAAGTGAAATAAAAGGACTGAATCACATTAGTAAAGATTTCTTGTACAAGGGTTGGCAGGATCAGCTTCTTAATACACACTCAATATACACAATATAGACTTGAACAAAAATATGAAGTCTTTCTGCATGCACAGGAAAATATCGGTACCAGAATATGGAAACCTGCCCTTCTGCCACCTGATCTGTGCTCACAAAAGGAGGAAGCTTTTCTCTACTTTCTTTTCAAAGAAATATAGCGTGACAAAGAAAACATGAACAAAACAAACGCAAAGGCTGAGATTAAATTTGTGTGCAACTGTGGCCCATCTCGGGAATCACTGACAGAAAACCAAACATCATTAAATAGGTAAAGGAATTCCAAGGTTGTCTGAAAAGCGGAGATCAAAGTGTATTTTACAGATGCACAGTGGGGCAGCCCCAGACAGGAGGGGTCAGAAGGCCACGTCCCATTGTTCTAATAATTAAGAAAGTTTTAAATGGCTTTAAGTGTAAACATGAAAAAAAGTTCACAATCAAGTGTCTCATTTCACAATCAAGTGTCTTATTTTTAAGCACCATCAACATGAAAAGCTTTGAAATTTTCACTTGCTAAATATACATTAATTTTCTGATAAAAATTTTCATCTCAAGATAACAAAAGTAATCCAGAAAATAATGGTCTCGTCCAGAGGGAGAGCAGACAGTCTCTCATCATTAAACTTACCAAAACATTTGTTTCCTAAATATAAATTGTGTATGAACAATATGGTCAGAAGGATGAAGAATACGCCTTAAAAATTATACTTGCACAGGTATTTGTACATAAAAAACAAGGAAGTGGTGCCAGGACAGCAAATAAAGCATCAGGAAAAGCACAACAACCACCTACTTCACACTTGAAATATTTACCTGAAGAATAGGTGAGTGAGGTTAATACAAATACTTCACAGATAAGAGGGAAAAAAACATCTCAAACCCCCCCACCCAATGACCCCCACTGCCTTTCCCCTTTATAAAGGAAGAAAAAACCCTGAACACAAAGAGCTGAACACAAGAGAAGCAGCATGCTAAGTTTCTGAGCAATACTCTCTCTGCTGGACAGAGAGACTTTTTGGATGCCTTCTGCAATCCTGCAACCATAAGTGTTAATGCCAAGTTTTAATGTAGCCATTCAATTATTAAATTGTTTTTAATTTAACAGATATTGTTACATAGCTAAATAACCAGCACATATTCTACCCTGAAATTTTGGGGTTTAAGCAAGTAGCTTAGGCTTTTCCCAAATGTTAAGGTAAATATTGGCTGTACCCACCCAAACACCTGAAAAAAAATAGCAGGTACTGTATATCTTACCCATATGCCACATGCAAAAAATGTAAAACATATTAAAAAAAAAATTCAAAAAGAAAATTTCCAAGCAGATGTTTATAAACAGAAGGTAACGGATAAAAACCCAAACACAATGCTGCATTATGTTACATGATTCACTGATGAACCCATTGGAACTACAGCAAAAAGCCCTCCTGGAAAACTTCCAGAAATTAAAAGGTGCAAACAAGCTGCCTAATACCCTTGCATAGACTGAATTCTTATGAAGAAAATAAAGTTTATTGTCTGGAAACAGAGAAAGCATGAGGAAAGCACTAAAGCAATGGAGGTGAACAATTAGACAGATGTTCACTTAAGGAAATAAAGAGAACAGAAGAAGCCATCACTGAGGAATTTTACGAGAATACTGACAACTCTGCACCTCATCAAGGGCACTGGTAAAGTTAAAGCCACTGAAGCCATTTCTCCTCAACTCCAGTACAACTGCTGACCTTGCAAAAGTCTGCATTTAGCAAATGTGGCTTAGGAAAATAGCATTAGACTTTTCATTCTACTATTTTTTCCCGAAGTCCATTTATATACCCGACTATATATTTCAAGGAAATTAGCTTTATTTCCTTGTGTAATATTACATGTACTCTGATTTTTTTTTTTCCCTAGCTATGCTCAGGTATCAGGAAAACCTCTACTTACAAAGCCTTTGTTACTTAAGTAAAATTAAATACTGTCAATTACATCTGAGATTCATAAAAGCATATATAGCTGGATAGCTGGAATGGCTTTTGCTTAATATGATTATATATGTGTTTCAAAAATAGTCAGGGTTTGCATAAGATACAATCTGGCAATCTGGACATGTTTTAGAACTTAGAACATTTGGCATTTAACTACTGAAAGAAAAATGGAGAAAAGGCATATTGTGTTGATAAACTGTCTCATAGAGCAAAAGAATATGGCCATGAATGCAGGCAAAAGGAGGAGCAATTAATAATAAGAGGCAAGGGGTTTTTTGTCAAGGACAAAAATCTTATTCTTCTGTGCTCATGCAGGCTGAGGTACAAATGTAATTTGTTCCACAAATGTATCTCCTGCTTAAAATACAGTGTAAAAACTCTTGTTCCTGATAATACTTCTCTTGCAGATTTTCAGGGAAAAAAGTAACCTCCAAATCTCAAGTACATAACTGATTACTCCTTTTGTCTACTCACTTATTTTCAGAAATTACTGTCAAAGAAACCAGAAAATGTATCTCAGGATCACTAACGGAACTTCCATCACTTTCTTGGATGTACCAGGCTGCTTGCCACAACATTCCCCAATTGCTCCTGAACTTTAAATACAAACACAACACCCATCACCTTCCTCACACAGCACAGGGCACACAAATATCAGAAGTGGACTCAGCATTATGCAGCTGTCCAGGAGCTGCCCCCAACACTGGAAACTGCACAAATCAAACCTGTTCAGGGCCATTATTGGCACAATTTGGCTTGTAGGGATTGGGAGGTACAAGTTAAAAGCTAAGTTATATTATCTAAATATTACTTGTGCACAAAGCAAACAGAAATGCCATGAAGTAGATCTTTGTAAAATACTCCTGCTCCTTACCAGCCCCAGTTCCAATGACAAAGAGGGGCAGCTCATCCACTGTAAATGGTTTCAGTGCAATCAGGATTTGGCTCAGCTCTGCAGGGGACAACTTGCACATTTCCCACACACTGAGGTTTGAAAGTTCTCGGTAACCTGGGAGAAATCCACAGGAAAATTTCATGATTCACGTTTTAAATAATATAAAAGATGTGGAATGTGATTGATTTCACACTAGAGAGAATTGAAATTACAGTTATGGGATAGGTTTTTTCATGTACTGTAAGGTCAAGTAATAGTAAATAATTAATGAATTATGAAACAAGTTTTCCATAAGGCAACACATAAATTCTATTCAATAAGATCTAGAAGTGTAGTTACACCAAAAAGCCACATAATATATCACAAAATGAACAAAATGCATGATGCTGAGGAATAAAGGGGGGGCTGCCATTATATTGGAGTAACTGTTACCCTTGTGGAATATAAATAAGATCTTTCCATACATACACATCATTTTCCTAACTTTTACATCTCACAATCTACAGGAAAAAGAAAGCATTTTCAACTTTTCCTGTCGTTGGTTTTTGTAACAAATCTGTTTCCTCACCTCTCCAGCAGTTGGAGGGGTTCTCATGCATTGGGGAGTAGAATGATGAAGTGGATCAGAGCCTGGATGAAACCACAGGGCTCCTTCTCTGATCTTACTGCTGATTTGATTTTTGGCTAAAATCAATGAGTTGCTGATCCGTGCTCCCTCTCTCCCTCTTTACCAGCATAAATTTCACATCCTGTGATGCTCAGGCTGTCTCCTAGAATTTAGCAGAGTGCACAAGGTGATATTGTGGCTATCTTGGTTATTCCTCTGAGGGTCACAATCAGCAACCTGAATGGGAGGCACAAAGTCAAAACAGAAACACCAAAACAGATTCCTTGCCTTGACACCATAAGATCAGTTGAGTTTGGAGATTTCTGGATTAGTAGATGGAAAACTCTCTTCTCCATCTCTATAAAATTCTGTTCTGACTCTAATAATAATGTGCTGACCTGCAAGACCATGGGATACTGGATTAACTTTCCAGAAATAAGAAAAAGGTTTTGCTTAATGATGACAATATTCTGTATTTCAGATTCAACTATGGTGAAATATGACATACAGAAAAGGATAAGGGGAGAAGGAAACATCAACATCTGAGGAATGTGTTTCTTATTTATGGTGGTTGCTTCAAGTCACTTGAAATTTTCACAGGGGCTAATAAAAAAACAAAAAACAAAAAACAAACAAACAAACAAACAAACAAAAAAAAAAAAAAAAAAAAAAAAAAAAAAAAAAAAAAAAAAAAAAAAAAAAAAAAAAAAAAAAAAAACCAGAAACCACAGAGGCAGAGTTTCTGCCAAATTTGTGCATCAAATGCAGATAATTTATCATACCTACTGAATTTTGTTTTAAAAAATCAACAGCATCCATATTATCAACTAAATCAATTACTATTTCATAAATTAAAGTATTCAGCAATTAAAAATGCCATCAATGAAGCAGATGAGGCAGTGAGAAACCATTTATATGAGTTTTAACTCTTGGAAGTTTTAGATGACACTCAAATACTCTTCCTTCCTATCTGTTGAATTTTAATTCCTTACCAACCTTTAAAAGACCTGTGCTCCTCTGCTACCACCTTTGCTGTGTCCTGGTAACACTGAACAGCTAAAATCAGGTATTGAAAAGGTTTTCCCTTCAAATGACCCATCTGAAGCCAGGCCATTTTTTAAGCAGTACATCTGAGTAGATTCCTGAATTTTAAAGCATTAAACCTGGTCTTTCTCAAGGTTCCATGGCAGATCAGAGACAGAATCTAACCAGAATAACCAGAATCATCCAAGTCTCACAACAGATGTAAAAATCTTCATGGCATCAGCTCTCATGAACGTGCCTCTTAATGAGGTACAGAAAAAGAGAAAATTTAGAACTGACCTTTTAAGAAATAGTCTTGTTATGCTTTTTAGCCACTGTGATGATAAGGAAAAACTGGTTTTTTCTGAATGAGTATACTGTACCTTTAATGGTTCATTTGTAGTTCAGCGTAAAATCTGAACTATTTGTTGTTCATTGTTGCTATATTCTGTTCCAAGGTTCATAATTTGAAAATTGACTTTGGGGACTTTTTGCTTGGTCTATTAAAATGATTCATGTTGCATTCAACATAAATTGTGCATACACAGAGGAGGTTTAGCACACGTATTCACAGTATAATAACTAAAGTGAATTTTGTACAAGCTGCAGTTTGTGGCAAGGATGCAGTATCATTTATCTTAATTTTTCTTCAGCATTATATTAGGCTCGGGCATTTACATTTTCAGGTATGGCTAAACACTTTAAAACTTTCTTTTTACAGCATGAGTAAAGAGAGAATCAAATCTACATGTTTATATGATGTAACAAAGTAATGCCTTTTTACTGTCTAAAGTACACATGGATTTACTTTCCATTTACCCTCCTGCACAAAGGCAAATGCAAAGTGCATGAAATATTCACCACCTATGAACCACACAGTGCTCCTATTAAAAAGATGATCATGTTCTGTTTTACCTTTCAAACCATGAAATGGTAACAGCCACGGTGTCTAAATGGTTTTGTCACTCAAAACTACCTAAGTAATATGCAGTTAGGAATGAGAGTGTTTACAGTGTTTGATATGACTTTAGGACAATCTAGTGTCAACTAACTAAATAATTAAGAGCAGAGATATCATTTCAGGCACTAGGTTCAGAAATATTTCTTTTGCAAAAATCTGAGTAAGTGAATTTGCCAGAACAGTGTGAATCCCACTGAATAGGTGGAGGGGGAAAGGAGAAATCAAGATTGTTCTCTCTCACTTGATCTCCTTTGAGTCTCAGAAAAAGTTCATCTGTTGTTTGCACTTATTTAACAATTAGTTTAATATTTCTAACGTGGAAATCTTCTAGGAGATGTTTCAACTTTCAGCTCTACTGAGTGTGATTTTTCACTATGGTTATTTTCTAGTTTTCATTTCTGCAGCACAAATTTCTGCTCACACAGATTTTTAGTATAAAAGTGCCAAACCTTGAGGCTAAAAACACTCAGAAATTAATATCTATGGACAAACTGTGTGGGCAGACAGTCTGGAGAAATAGGTTTTCTGTACAAAAGCTTTGCATCACATAGGAAGAGAATGACCTGCACATTCAGGAACTGATCAATTCCTAAAAGTTGTGTTAGTTGGATATCAACATCATCACCAAAAAAAGCCCTTAAGAGCAAACAACTTTATTTATGTAGAGCCCAATAATCCAAAATGGATTTTGCACCAAAAAAAAAAAAAAAAAAAAGATCCATTATGCACTAAATATTGCATTATGAAGGAGCCAAGCTCCTGTGGGAAGTGTAGCCAACACATTATTTTGCCTTCAGGGTATAAAGAAAATAAACTTTTCCTTTTTGCTTTGTTTTTGATGGTTAAAGCAGTCCAGACTTTTTAAATACCATGTAAAACTGACTTCTCTGAAGTTTAATCCAATCTGAGAAGCACTTAAAAACTGCAGTGTGTTTACACTGAACCTACCCTGACCATCACTGGGGGCCAAATTGAAAACCCAGTCCTCAGCTGAACAGATTTTCATTGCCTGAAGAGATCAAGTTTGTTGCCATTGCATGAGGTTACAAAGGTGGTAACACAAATGCTCACCTCCAAAGTGTTTTCAAACATTAATTAGGGTTGTTCTGATCAGACTTCACCCAAATATTTCATTTTCTAAGGGGAGATCAGTCCTTAAGCCTGATTCCAGCACCCTGCCACGAAATGAGCCCGACAGCCACGGCAGGAGAGCGAGCAGCTCCCACACACCCCATTACAACAGGGGCCAAATTTTCAGCAGCTGACAGCTCCTCTTCCTTCTTTCTAAGCAAACAAAGCCCCAAAATTACCAAAACTCATAAACTTTCTTAATAGTTACTATTTCAGCCACAAGCAGTAAGATTGATACTGTGAAAGACTGGGTGAAGAACAATTAAAAAACACAACAGATTTTATGATCACACAAAAAAAGCACAGAGAAATATATCCCTGACTTAAAATATGGTCTAGAAAACAGGTGTCAGGAGACATCCTTCCCTCAATTATTTATGTAAAAACACTCAAATTGTAGGACTTGTTACTTGTTTTTACATCTTCTGCTTTCATTAGGAGCTTCAGTTTCCCATCACATTTTGAAATTACATAAACACTTATCAATATGTAGGAAAGGTATAAAGATCTCTACTGATTACATTAATTGAAATTCCAGAAATTCGAGTTTTAAGTGCACTGCAGAAAATGAAAAAAGGAAAATCCATGTAGAAGTGCTTAATTTCAAAAATGCATTCAGAATCATAGAGATGCAGGAACTGTATGTGTTAAATCATGTGGGCTAAAAAAATAAAAAAATCTATATTTTAATCTTTTTGGGCAGAAACAAATTATCTTATTTACTACATGAATGGTTTCCTCAATTTGACGCCAATCTTTGGAGGCAACTTCAACCTGTCTGAATTAAACAGTCTGCAGAAGAAAAGACTAGATTATTTATATTACAAAATACTGTTACAAATAAAATTGAAGGATTACTTTACCACACATTGAAAATAAGAACATGCACATCACTCCGGCTTACAAAAATCTAATTTTACTTTTTCTGTTCTGAGAGAACTTTGATAAGTAGGAGACATGTTTATCTATACACATAAATATGTGTGTGCATATAGAATTTCCAAATTTGTAATTCCATTCTCCAAATGGACAGCACCTAAAAACAGGGGAAATTCACAAAATTGTTTTGTGCCTGTGATTTGTGATTATAAATGCAATTTCAATAATCTTTGATGTTTAATCTTTTAGATGGTCCTAAAGTCCCAACCCAAACCATTCTATGCTTCTGCGATCATCAGTACAATAAAACCATTTTATAATTATCAAATCCAAAGTATCTCTTTTTATTGGTGAAATATTTTAAATGTAATAATAATAATAATAATACTTAAAAAAATAATTCTGAACATCTGTTAAATGACTGTTGCACAGACTTCATGAGAAAGCAAGAAAACTCAATGTTAATGCTACCCTTACCAAAGCCAAAAATAAAAGCTGCATGAGTGCCTTGAGCTTAAACTGAGGTAACCCAGACATATAAAAGTCTTGGATATCATGCAACTGTTCATGTCACATGTGCTAGCAAGAGAATGTCGTATTAAATTAACATCCAATGCTCCTCTACTGACATGTTACTTTGCATAGAACGACTGAATTTGTGTCAAAATTGAAACCACAGAAAACCATTCAGCTATCAGGAGAGCAAAACTTATCAGTGCAGAAATACCTAAACCTGAGGAAACTGTTGAGAAAATGCTACTGGCATTTCAGTTTTGCAGGAAAATTACTTTGAATATTTTAAAAGAAGTGAATTACTACTGAGAACAAACTAAGCATGGATGTAACTGTGCTCATAGCACAGGCTTAACACACTGCATGGGACACAGCCACTCAGGTTTATGATCACTGTCAGAAAACAGCTCATTCCTCTTTAAAATAAAACTTTATACACAAGTGGTAAGAATGAGAAGGGGCAGGAAGGAACACCTGAAGGATGCAGAAGCACTACATGTATGCATTCATGAAGGTACTGTGGGACTGATCCAGCAGATATTGTGGGAAAAGCAATTTCAGTGCAACTTTATGTTCTTGGGTCCTTCTTTCCCTCCCTCTCCTTTAATCATTAATCATCTCCCTGAGGAGATGGAAGCTGTGTTATATCCCAGTACTGGGCTCATAACAATACACAGGGCAGAATCAAGGATGGTTTCTTCTCAAAAAACTTCCTTTTCAGAACTACCAGTGAGTGCTCAACAGAACAAATCTGAACCATTCGAAAACCTCCATTTCCAAGCAGATGAACATTCTTGGATACACAAAAGGCTCTCATAAGCAGTGACTTCAACAAGAGTCCCATGGAAAATATCAGGTGCCAAAAGCCCCTTACAGCGGTCTGCAAGAAGGAGAAATAAATTAATCAAACTGCCAAACGAAGAAGGCTGGGTTTGACCTCCTTCTGATCTCATTACTTCTCTATTACCCTTTTGAAAAACATCCTCTTACAAAGATCACTAATTGAAGATTATGTGGAGGGGAATCGCACCTCTCCATCACCGTGGTAACTTTGACTCATTTGTCATTCTAATAATTCACTTCTTTTCTTTTCTGAACAGACAGAGACATTAATAGACTACCATCAGTTAAAAAGGCAATTTTTCCATTTAATTGCACTCATTAAATACTGGAGTAGAACAATTGGAAAAGCAATACTCTCAATATTTAATCATGCAATAGTAATAATGAAACATTACTCCAAAACAAACGTAGCAACATGTAGGATGACATAAAATGCACGTTGTAACTTCTGCAGCACCAACTTAATTTCTGGTAAAGGTATTTGAGCCTTTTTTCCTTTTTTTTTTTTTATTTTTTTGACAATTGGGCATATGAGTGGTCTAACAGCATTGACTAGAGCTATGCACTGGAGAGAAACCAGTGGGCAAACTGCTCTATAATTACCTCATCTCTCTTGTCACTGAACCACAACAACAGAAAGGATTTCATAAACCAAAACAGCGAGTCAATGTATTTGTGGGAAATATTGAACAAGACTGGATCTGCACACTATTTTACTGGAACAAATTGTATCACTTAGGAATGTAATTGAAGATAAAAAGGTTAATCACACTGGTAGAGTGATTGCAACAGGCACAGTCATCAGGTATTTATTTGCCTGAGATATCTTATTTTCCATCTCCTACAGAAATCCTACATCTGTCTTCAGTGTAAGTGCATTCCCATTAAAGAAAGTTCACTGTAGTTTAATACTACCATAACATAGTAGGAGCTATAATAAACCTTTGAGTTGAGGAGATGTGCAGAAAATTTAGAAGTGTTTCAATTTCAGATGTCACAATACACAACGGCTGTCAAGAAATGTTTCTACTTTTACTACAATTCTAAATACACAAAACCCAGCCAAGCAGCCAGGCAAACTTCACTGGGACTATTCATGTCAATAGATACCACTTCATCTGCCATTTTCTATCTGGCTTTGTGCAGGACCAAATTATTCAAATATTTCATTTAGAATTTGATGAGCACAGCAGTCAGCTTTTAAAACTGAGCAGGTTAAGGGTTTTAGAAGGAAAACAGAGAGAAAGTAATTTGGTTTGAGCTACCCAGTTGCAGAGTAGCCATTTCTCCCAACTGTTGTACACACTGAGTGGTATCCCCACTTCACAAAGCTCACATCAATCATTATCTGGTAGATACCATGCTCTGCTTGTTCAGTGGAAGTGAGGGATAATCAGTAAAAGGAAAGAACAGAAGTTTTTCCACAAAAAACAGTTATGTTGGCTACCTTTGCTAGGAAAAAAATGTGACAAGTGTAGTATCTCCTTAATCAATTATTTATTCAACACTTGCATGTGAGCAACCTTATTGATTCCAGTGAGACTAAGTGCCAGACCAATATGAAAGAAAATGACAGCAGGACAGGAAGTCAAGAAGCATCATGCAAGGCCAGGTCAGAAAGGCTGAGACGTGTAAGATGGTGGCATATTCAATGAAAGAAAAATTGCAATTTAGTTTTATTCCTCTAACTGCAAATCATACCATAAAGTTTTCAATTACAAATCTCTATGTGTAACATTTTACAGTCAAAGAACAGTCCCTGAATGACTATAGTACAGAAGTTAAATATACAGTGATACCAAGGATCTTTTTTACATGTAGCTTTTTTATAATTATGTTATTATTAACCTACACAACTTGCAGCTTTTTATATGCATTCTGACAGATTATATTTAGCCATTACTCTTTTTAAATAAAATTTCCCATGCCTTTAAAATCATATGCAACTCTTGTGAAACCAGCAGTTGTGGTTCAGATGAGGAATTGATGGGCACTCAAACAGGTGCCTTTTCCTTCAGAACACATTCTTGCAAAAATTCCAGCTGTGAGGATGCAACGAGGCTTTCAGGGGGGCACAGGGATAAGCAAGGAATGTCTCTCCTTGCACATGTGTTTTCCAGATTCATCTGAGCCAGGCTCCTGCCTTACTCTCTGTGTGAGAACATGCTGTATGTCAAGGCTATCTTGTGGTTAAGACAATGTAAACTGTCATGCTCCATTATCTAAACAGGCTTCAAAGAGGTTTTCTGACCCACACCCCAATCCTCCATATATTTTTACATATATTAGAAGCTAAACTGGTTCTTCAAGCAGTATTTCCATACCTGCAATAGAGCAGACAGCTGCCCAGCCAGGCCAAGTCAGATTACTACAAAGGACAATATTTAAACAACAAAATGATTTTTGGCAATGCATTATAAAACCTTCTTCAGGTTAATAATATAGCAGCAACCTTTCATCTTGAATCAACTCATTTATCTGTATTGATGACTTGTTTGGTGTTGAGATATGAAAATTTCAAGGAAAAAATTCATTATTACTGATAGACATGCTGTATCAATAACTCCATCTTCATCCTCAGATGATCCTTCTTTGAAGCCACCAGACAAATAAAAATACCCTGTACTGCCAGACCTACACATTCTCATGACAGGTGAGTCAAGACATTAAAAGGAGAGACAATCATCAAGTTTTTTATCCTCAGAAAGTACTCAGTGACAAAAACATAAAGTACAAATGGACCATTTGCTTTACCCACCCATTCCAACAATGAGTCAGACTCTTTTGCCCCAATATACGTGTGCAAAACTTCACTGGGAAAGTCAAACCATAAGCAGGTCGAAAATAAAAACTAACAAGTTTACCTAAGATAAGTCTACTGATGCATTTTAAATTCTTTACATGGGTGCAGTGTCCACCTACAAAAGTACCCAACCTGTTAATTGCTGAAGACCAGAAGGATACAGCAAGGCAGGAATCATTCTGCACATGTTCTTTTATTCTCCCTCTTTAGCCATCTGCCACTGACCACTATTCAAGACAGGACACAAGGCCTGATGGATTTTCAATTTGACTTAAATGTTGTACTTAGATTTTTAATACTAAAATCTCAAATCATAAAAAGTGGATTAAATGGCTTTATACCCGCCATTAGAAGACTTTCACTCTAATGGTTTCGTTTCAATCACCTTCAGTTTTGCATAGGCAGCCCAAAGAAATTGAGTCAATATACACATATTGTATATGTGTATGCACATAACATGATTTATTGTCTTCTCACTGGAGACATCAAGTGTAACCTTAGGTTGATGCTTTATCGATTCAATATCTATCACGTAAAGGATATCAAATTGGTTTCCTGCTTTTAAGACCAGTAGTCCACAAACATACAAACTTCCTTCCCAGCACCTGAACTGTGTACTGTAGGCATAGTGTGAGCAATGACAAGGATTAGGGTCGGGTAATTTTAAAATAGTAGAAATCAAAATCCTGATCAGATCATGCAGAAATTTATAGTTTGGGCATTTTACCCTTTCAAAGAAACCTGGGGGAAAAGTGGACTCAAGTCAAGCCTGCTCTTCACTACTCAGCTATCACTGTGAATATGGCAAATGACATGTACCTAATGCATTTACAAAATATTTCTCATTTATCTAGTTACTTGCTTGCAGACATCCAGGCAGAGCATCTGCACAAGAACGATCTATGCACATCAGGCATTTCAAAAGTAGCAAAGTCATGGCAGAGATGAATGGAATAACTTCATCAAAAGCTAAAGAAGTAGTACATAGAGGGATAAAACCTGCCCACAAGAAGCCATAAATCCACTCACGATTCCTGTTCTCTCATCCTTCTTTATGTTTATTTGGCTAGAAGGGAGAAAAAAAATTAAAACCTAATTTTTCAGGACTAGTAGGAAACCTCAATACCAGCAGAAAAATATAGGGTAATTTATAGAGTTGAAAGAAAATGCAAACTAGGTCACTTATGGTATAAACTAAATGAATGCTACTATGTGCAAAAAGTAGATAGTATAATTTTAGAAAATAAAATACAACTCGCCTTTTAAAGCAATGGTTTAAAAACAAGGGGGAAATCAGGCCTTGCACTGTCAAATGTTACAACTGATAAGATTTAAACAAGCCATCAGTGATCATAAACAGGTGCCCACCTTTTGGTCCTGCTGTATTCTTGAATTCTTACTCCTTCTGAGGCACAAGCAGGAAATAATGCAAGGAAGGAAAAACCCTGAACTACATCATAGGAAGAATAAATACAGTTGGCAAAAAGCATGTACACTCTGTGCAAAGACCAAGCCACACACTTCAGTCTCTTTAATACCATAGAACTAACAGGAAAATAAGAATGCCACTTTTACTTCTTTAGCCTTTCCAGTAAAAATATATTTAGCTGCTTTACAAACATTTACTGTCAAAACATTCCCTGAAATTAAAATGATAAATTAAGTGTAACAAAACAAGTAATTCAAGCAACTATAAAATTCAGCAAAAAGGAAAAACCATAAAGCCTGAAATACTCCAAACTTCCAGTCCTCATTAATTCCCAATTTGCATGCCTGGAGTAGGTTGTTCATTGCAGCTACACAGCCTGTGCTAAGGACTCAGGGTCTGGCATAACTAGACTGTCCAGAAGACTGTTCTCAATTTACAATTGCAGAAAAAAAAAAAATCAATCCTGAAAAGATCTCATTTCATAAGATGCTGAATTCCCAGTGACTCCTAAACAAACTGCAAAGGGAATTTAGCTTTCTTTACAAAGGAGACCTAAGAGGTCACTTAAGGTCACAACTTCATTTACTGACAGAAACAAGAGGTAAAATTCTGGAAATTCTGGTTTCCAGCCCTATACTCAGCTTGTACAGAAGCTTATCTCAGCTTAGATTTTACAACATAGGCAAATACATTTATCACATGGAAGAACAAAAAAGCAAGTTCAGTGTTCAGACAAACTGTATTGAGCTGATAACAAATAAATCAATTTTGAGGTTTTTAGCTCCTTTATCAATAGCACTCTTACAGATCAAAAATTTTCTAACAAGAAGCTTTGACTGCTGACTATACAATTTCAACTTTTTTTTTTTTCTTTTAAGTGTGTGCCAGATTATGCTTACTGGTATAAAAACAGCATAAATTCACTTCCTCTGGATTTACACTGCTATAGCTAAAATCCGTTTCTAAAGTCAATAAAATGGGTTTAATGAAAAATAAAATTTAAAAGTAACAATAAAACCAAATGATTTTCCCATAAAAATGTGGTGATACATGTCAAAGTACTGCAGCTGAGACTACAGACAGAAGTATTATTCTGAAATCAGAGGGACTAACTAGAATGAGATTCTCTTAAAAGGCAAGTGAGTATATCAGGATTTATCCCCACTGTGAAGCTTGAGGTCTCAAAGTTACTTTTTACTGGAAACTTCTTTTTTCTCTTTCTCATCCCAGATCTTGCTGCCACAGAATTCAGCACCTTGTGCAGTCTCCCCTGGAAACTCCCCTCTTCTCTGTACTCCTGGAGCTCCATCCACACTCCTGACATTTTGGCCCTTCTGCCCTTCCCTGGGCCCTGTCCCAGGTGTCTTGGCTCTGTCTTTTAGATGGTCCTTGGAGCTCTGCTGAAGCCTCATCTCCAGCCCTGTCTCTGGCCCCACATCCTGCTGCTCCTGCCTGGATGACCTGAGACCCCCTCTTGCCTTTTCTGGGACTGTTCAGGCAAATCTTTATCCTCACCCTGCTCAGGTGTGGCTGCACAGCTGAGCCCTGGTGCTCTTGCTTTGGGCTCACCCTCCCTGCTCCTGCTGTGCCCTGGCAGTAGCACTGGTACATCTTCCAAACATTAACACAACACATCATCAGCGCTGCTCTTTCTCAGCAAAAACCTTCTATGCAGCCCTTAGTGTGCTGTCCTGGCTGCTGTATCCTGCCAAGAATTCCCAGTTCTTCTAGGAGTCAGATTTTTGATATAAGTCATTCTATCATCCCAACATGAAATAAAAACACATCTTCATTTCCATTCACACTGAGACCAATTCAGATTTATTAAGGCTTCCTTGATATTCAGCAATGTCTTATAAGCACTAAATCATCATGAAAGCTCCATAAGCAAGAGGCTGCAATCCTGAAAAAAAAAAAAAAAAAACAAACCTAAACCAAATCAAATAAGAAGCCCTCTGAGAAGAATACCTCTCCCACACAGCACAGAGCATTCTAGAGTTGCCCAGGATGAGCACTGTACATCTACTGCTCCTTTTTCCCTCTTTGGGTGATCAATCACATCCAGCAACGAGAAAAAATGGAAACACATTCTGATGTCTGGGCTTCTGGGATGGCTTGAAAACCTGCAGAGCTCTCTTCTCATGCAAAAACAAAACAGTAACAATGAAAACGAGCTCCAGCTTTTAAGATCCTCACTCTAAGTACTGGCCTTAACTTGTCCATGGACTCTTTCCATGCTATCATGAAATAAATGCTTCCTAACTGAGAGACAAGGACTAACTACATTTAAAGACAGGCATAGATGTTAGTTCATTATTCAAAAGTATGTTAAGAAATTAAGTTTCCTTGGGTTCTCTCAGCAAATGTGCCATACATCGTTATTTCTGCTTTCCACAGCAAAGATTTTAATAAACAATTCTGCAATTTTGTTTATAAAGAGTATATGAAATGGAAGAGCAAAGTGTTCGTTTTCTCACAGTGAAATTGCCAGCAAAGGAACCTGAGAGATGTTGTAGTTGTGGAGTTTTACTACACGGACTAGCTGGAGGTTAAAAAAGCAAAAAGCACAGCAACAGAGGAGCATGTTTGTGTTTTCAAAACTCGGGAACAGCCAGTGGAGAGCTATACCTGTCACTCCTGTGGTATTTGGGGAACTTTAAGCCTTTGAAACCAGGCTGAGCTTGTCATGGGCAGTCAGGCACCTGCTCCATGTCACACATCCCTAAGCGTCCTTATCTGAGACTGAGCAACTTGGCATAGCCCATGTGCCTGTTCCTGGCCTGATTTCCCTGGCAATGTGGCACGAGCAGTTTCCTGGGGGTTTTAATTATCTCTGCTGCAGTAAGAATACTTGAAGGGTAACATGGCAAACAATGGCAGAGGACACCCAGAGACATCAATTCCAGCGCACACAACACTGACTTTTGTACAACTTCAGATGCACCAATGACCTTCTGATAAATCAGCACCACAAGGGCATTACTGTTGCAGAGTACTTACTACAATCCTTACTCCCCTCCAGTGTAAAAATCTCTATTTAAGCTTCTCTGAGAGATGGCTCAAAGTATTGGACACATTTTACAGGTTTTTTGTACTTAAGAGCACAATCCTTTCAAACCTTCACTGCAAGGAAGCAGAATTAGTTCCTGCTGTATCTCAGAAATTAAAAGCTATTTTAAAGTGTGTTTTCATCAGTCCCAAGTGCTCAAAAGCCTTCTAAGTGTGACACTTTTTGAAAATTGCTAATAGATTTTACGCTTTATGGTATAATTAACACAGGATGTAAAATTGCTAAAATATCAGAAAGAGGGAGTCAGATGTATTTTAAGTACTTCAGGAGGCAGTCCAGCAAAGATGTTGATCCATCAAAAAATCAAACTGATGCTGAGAGCATCCTCCAGTTTCCACAATTGTTAACTGAAGGCAAGAGCAGCACAAAAAAACCCATCCATAGAGTGGGTAATGACCCTGATGTGGAGTGAAAGGGCATCGAGACATCAGCACTGGATAAAAGTGAAAGCTTTCAGAAAATGCACCTAGGAAAGAAAAAAAGGAAATTTGATATTTTTCAGCCTTAGTTCCAACCTGATCTACCGTAACTAAACTCGGCTGAAAACAGGACATTTTAACAATTCGATATACCTGACAAAAACCTCGTCTTTGCTTCTTTTTCTTCACATGGAATAATAAGAAGAAAGCCATTCAAAGACATTCTGGAGTTTAATAAATGGCAAAAAGAGGGGGTTGGTCAAATTTTAATCTGTTTGACCATGCAAACTGTATTGAATCTGATAATGTTCATGAGAGGTCTACTGAGGGACTTGCATCCTGTATGAATTATACCCAAGGCTCTTAAATTCATTTGAATGCATTAATTCCTAGCCTAAATCACAGAAAAGTAATATACTGTTATTGTATTTTCCACTGTACACTCTAGCACAATGCACAAACAGAAGAGTAGTTCATTTATATCATGTGGATTCATTAAAAATGAAATCACCTGCTAAGTCTGTGCGTGTTGATTTTTGAGTCGCAAACATTCATATTTCCCATGTGTAGGAAAAGAATAATTTTATACTTAGGTGTATTCAAGGCCTTGAACTTGATATACATGTAATATTAGAGAAGGAAAATACAAATATAACAAAAGATTCTCTATTTCATGTGTTAGAAAACAATATGTTTTCCTCATTAAACCCTCAGATATAAATTCTATAAACCATGAAATTACCTTTGAGCCCTTACTGAAACAACCAGTTCACAAATAAATGATCCATGCAGGAAGAAAAGCAAAGATTAAAATAATAAGAGAAAGTTACATTTTTATACGAGCAGTCAGAAAAAGAAAAGGAAAGGAAAAAACCAGCAAATTACTACTGAAGTATAGACTTGCAGAGGACAGATTCTGCTTGAACAGGTAATCCTGAACAATTTAATTCAGCCACACTCTGAGAGATACATTAATCATATGATCCAAGATTATGAGGAATTAATTTGTCTCACAAGGAATTGAGACGAACTTAGTCACAGGAAATGTTTGGACGGCTTTTGTTCCTGAGTTCCACGAAGCACCATGTTTTCCATCCTGTAACCAAATCAGTACCAATTAAATACTGCTTTTTGAGGCAACCCTTCATTGTGCTCCTTGAGCAGCCTCCCCAGTTGTCCAAAAGTTTTTGCTTTGGAGAGCAAAATGTTAAGATGATGGTTAGAAGGTTGACTTCTCTGAAGACTGTCAGGCCAATTTTCCAAAAAGTACCCAGCTCAGAAGCACTGAATCAAGCCATCAAAATCAATCTACCAAAGGAAAGTCAGATTTGGTTAATTAGAAAAGAGACACTGGTGGGATTAGGTGGCCTCCATCAGAGATCACCCTCAACTGCCTTCCCCTCCAAACAAGTTATTACTGCCAGGGATGTCACAGGAATTATTCTCCATTTCTATTCCAGTCCTCACAAGTCCCACCCCAGTTTTCCCAGTCTCACTCCTTCACAATCTCTGGATTTTCCTCACAAGTCCCTCACATCAACAAAGAAGCCACAACTCAGTTTTTTCTGTGCTGACCTTTTTGCAGCATTTCACTGTTTTGGGCAGTCAGGAGCAGTTTTGTCAGGCTCCGTGGGCTTCCAGGTGTGCAGCCCCCAGCACGCCCTGCCCAGCATGGGCAGGCACCTTCCCAGGGCAAACACATCTGGCTCTCAAACCCCAGGGAACAGAGAGAAGTCCAGATCTGAGCAGGCCTTACTTAACCTACAGAAAATGGAGAATAACCCGTCATTTATTCCATATGCTGTACTGCAGTTAAATCGATGTGTAGTGGTTTTCTTTTTCTTATAGCATCTTTCAAAGCATTCTACTAGGACCATGAGCAAAAGCAGATTAATTTTAGAGATATGGAAACTCAGGAACAGAAAAAAGAAATTACTGCATTAAATTAATTTGGTTTTCAAGGGACAAAGTGCAGGCTCTCTGAGGGCAGAAACATAAACAAGAACCCATGCCCTAAATATCTTTGAATCTAAATTAAAAAAAAAAAAAAAAAACAGGCAGAAGATAAGGAAATGTTTAGCATGTGAACATATGAACAGAAAGATCTTTTTTGCAATATGAAACAGAAAGAGGGAGGGAAACTGCTGAGGTGGAGAAACATGGCAAGAGAAGGAGTGGAGAACACAAAGGCTGGAGCTCAACCCCAGCCAGCACAAGGGACAAAATCCTGAAAGCAACCAGAAAACAGGCTGATGTCACTGTCATCAGTGACAAAGCTGGTTCTGCTTCTTGCTTCCTGCTGTGCCAGCTTCAGCCTCTGGCTGACCCCTCCATTCAGCTCCTTTCCCCCAAAAAACATGTGCTTGGGAAAGGCTACGCTGCAGGTCCCCAGGGAGCCTCTCATGCACAGCTCTGAGTCCATGGAGCATTAGAGAAGAGAAGTCATTATGCCTCACTCAATTAAAACAAGGGGCTGCAAGCATAATTGCCTCTATTTTTTAGAGCTGCAGGGTATCATCCACACAAAACAATGGTGATTCTTCAGGTAATCGAGTGGCAAAGCTTTAAAGTCAAACCCAGCACTATTTACCTACTCTACAATAGTAAGAGCTAACAACTGTAGGAGCAAGACTAGATTGGGACATCTGTTTTTAAAAAAATAAATTAAGAAAAACAAAACCAAACGAAAATAGGGAATCATGCACTGAAAAATACATCAGGCTGCACCCAAAATTCCATTACCACTCAGAATTCAACATCTAACCTCTGTATCCACTACGTAGTCAGCCTATTGCCATTCCCTTAGAGTGCAGTAGCAAATGCAATTCACAGGTTTTGGACTTAAAACATCAGAAGTGGAGAAGCTTCCAATTATTTATTTATTTAACTTGGAAATCTTTGCTAGAAAGGCAAGCTAGTATTCCTGAAAATTTCCTCAATACAAATAATACTGACTCCTTTTCTTTTCAGCAATACTGGAAGTTTAGATACATAATGCCAGAAGGACAGGAAATTTTAAAACTGAATTCTAAACCTATAAAAACAAGCACCTATATATTGAACACAGTGGCAAACTCTTAAATACTCTTATTAGATGTGCCTTTTGTACTCTGCACATATTTCTAATAAAACCAGTTACAAGGCAGCTCCAGTCATAGACAGGAATTTAAGTTAGCACATATTAGCAGCCCGCAGTGGGCAAATGTTCAAACACATTACGGTTTTAATATAATTATAATTGTTGAACATGTTCAACCAATTAGCCCCAAATATTCTGTTTATCTGAGATGCTGCCAAAAATTGTGAGCTGCAGTCAAAATAACATGATACTGTCGTCCTTGTGCAAAGAATAGCAGTAAATCAAAGGCAAAAACATATGGAAAAAGCCAAAGCAAATATCTTATCTGATATTTTATAAATCATCAAATACCATATTTTAAAAATGTTGCTCGTACAGATATAAACTGCCACATATATTTATTTGATAAATTCACATTTTAAAAGTTCATGTCACCTACTAAAACAAAGGGCTTCAGAATAACTTGCAGCACGTTTCTTTTTTGTCCAGCCCCCAGACATCAAAATTCCACAAAGCATAAACAAAATGCAGATAACTGAGAAACACCAGTTAAAAGCTGACGTGTCTTTAGGGTTAAGAACAAAATCATTTGATTGTCTGCTTTTCTGCATCAACCACACAAGTACAGAACTATTTTAAACAACCAGATGAGCATAACTTATGAGGAAAAAAAATAAACCACTACAATTTGTGTTTAAGAAAGAATTATTAAAAACCTGGGCTGCACAACTCCTATTTAGACAATCTGCAATGCTGCAAAAGCACTTTTTTTCAGTGGTGTCCCCTAAATAATTAAGCTGCTCCTTTTACCATACTTCCTATATTACAGAAGTCATTTTCCTACGATAAATCAATAACTCATTCCTTATGTCAGTCATTTTTCTCCATTTAACTGAATGGACTAAAGACCAACACTGAAAGTTAGATTACCTTTGAATTATGTGTGTGATTTAAAATTCAAAGTACCACACTGAGGAGCCTTTTAGAGGGACCACTCTCCAGCCTCTTCATACAAACAACCCCTCCCAGAGCTGCCCACAGCTCTGAGCAGAACAGCAGCAAAGAAATGGTTAAAAATTTGAGCAGGGACAGGAAACGGCTGGCACAGACCAGAGCCAACACTTTCCTTTATTTACAGAATTAAAAAGCCAAGCAAAGAGAATTCCAATACCAACCCCAGCATCCCCCCATTCGTTCAGGTTAAGTCCTATTTGCATCTGATGGCATAATTTATTCAAGCAGCTTCCAATGACCTTCTTTTGCAGACATTGTCACTTAAAAATTTAGCCCCACCATTGAGATATCTGAAAATGCTGCTTATTTCTTAGATAATCCAATGCAAACTAAAAAGGAAGAAAATTAAATACTCAAATATTGATTTCTCCACATTTTATTGAGCATAAAATGGAATATCTTAACATCAGCATGTAGTTTAGTCACAGGTTAAGGCAAAAAAAGGTTTATTTTACATTCATTTACAGCATAAAATGTGCTCTTATTAGAAATAAATCACTGACAAGAGAATAACTGATACAGACAAGAAAAAAGATAATATGTCAAAAATGCCCTAAAAAATGTTTGTACTTTCTGCAATTTGCAGAAAAAAATTGATAAAATTAAGGAAAACAAGTTTCCAGAGGCAATCTACAAACACTGCAAGCCTGGGAAGCCTGTATCAATTAATTAATTGTCCTGTCTCAAAAGCATAAAACAATTTAATCCATCCTTCTATATTAAAGGTATGGATTTGTTCACATGGCTCTGTCATCTATTGGTTGTCTGTGAATCTAAAGCACAAGATGTTGTGACATTTGTATTCTCCAGAACTAATAACCATCATTTCACTACCTCAGCTATGCCTCATTTCAAGATTTTCTTAAAACAAACTTCATAGGCTCTCCTGCCTCTGATGTTTACCACCAGTGACTAACACAGCTGGACAGCCCCTCTGGTCATGCACTGCCTAGAGCTGTCAAAGAGGAAAATTTTTGGTTCAAAAAACCTTTTTTTAAAAATATTTTTTTAACTTTTATTTTTCCTGAGCTTTATTTTATAGTTAAGTTTGAGTTCCCACTCCACACTCCAAAATTAGCAATTTAGAGAAATGCTTTGTGCCAAGATCTCTGACTTGGGGATATGTACAGAATCAGAATTATATTTTTTCATGTAGCACACCCTCATAACCAACCACTGATTTTAAAATATTTTTTTTAAGATTATATAACTGCAAAAATTGCAAAAAAGGTGCTTTTTTAAACGCAGAAATTCTCATCTTTCAGCCTTAGCATCATCCCACCAGACTCTGAACCTCAGCATTACCTGAAGCAATTAGAAGAAACCAAAGTGGCAAAGCAGTGTTAGGTAATGCTTTATCTCCAGCATTCTGGAAGCTCAGCAAGACTTCCCCTGGAAGCTGCTCTCCACTCCATTTCAGCTCAGCACCCCGGATCTGCTCCTCACCAGCTGCTGATGTTCCCTGAATTAAACTGAGAATTTGTGAGAAAAGCAAAACTTCCTGCTGTGTGTCAGCTTTGCATGAGAGCACTCGATCCCAGGTCGTGACATTCTTTGGATGCATTTCTGTAAATAATTTTCATTTCAGGTAAACATGGAGGGGGGGGTTTCAATAAATTAAGTACTAATTGCAATTATTAGAACTATTACTTACTTAAAAAGCAAAATGAATGCATTGTAGAATTTTGTTTTCAAACAATTTTTTACAGTAATGTTTCAGTGAAGAGAACACACATTAGCTTCTGATTTTCATTAGCCAACTGCTTAACTTTGATTATTTTACATAAGGAGTATAAAGGAAAACAGCATGACAAGTTAGAATTAATCAGTTTTGTTATAGATCTGCTTTTAATGGGGAAATCCTTGATCCAAAACCCATGCACCTCTTCTGGTATCTTAAATTGACCAACTTATGAAAAACTAAGATTAAACAAAAATTTAACCATTGTTGATGAATTATAAACAAAGTATAGGGTCCGTCCATTCCTTATACAGCAGGACATAATTCTTCTGCATGCAGAGTTTTCATGAGATCAAAATATTATTTAGCTTTAAATCAAAAGATCTGTTATTTTAGGAAAGTCTAACAATACTTGGAAGCAAAATTCCTCATCTGGGGCTGTAATATTTGCTGAAAAAAACCTACTTCAAAACATTAATCAAATTTTTCGCCTACTGGGCAGCCATATGGTAAAGCAGCATGTGAATCTCACAAACTTGCTGATCTTCTGTAACTGGGTGCTATTAATTACGCTTGCTGCATCCATCTCTTAGATTTTTTGCTTTGTGAAAAAAAAGTATTTATTGCAACAGCTTTTACAAAACAAGGGAATGAAAATCACAATTGATTAATGAGCTGAATGGAAATATTTCCGTTAGCAGGTTTTTAAAATGAGTAAGGATTAATACCATGGGTGAAAATGAAGCCTAATTGTGTGTCCCCCCCCCACCACTTTCTGTTTGGCAAGGGGCTGCACGAGCAGGGGGAGGGTCTAAAATGCATTATTCACTGCATCAGCTTTAGGTGATAATAGGGTTTAAATTAAATAGTTCAATGCTATAAAGGCAGAGGACTTCATGTGTTTTAGAGCTAAATTCCTTACAACGAAATTGAATTGTTACACAACAGCAAATTGTATTTGGTTTGGATTCAGGGTTTGTTTTTGTTTCTCAAACACAACTAAGAGTCTTTCTGAAATCCAGAGAAGCAAACAATTCAGAATGATAGTCTCCATTTTGGCTTCAATTCCTCAGGCCACGGTACTGAGGCTGTTTTGGGACCTCAGCCATAAATCTAGTTAATCATAAATTATAGCTAGAATATAATCCTTGACTCTACAGCCTCGTGTGCCAGGGAAACGGACTCCCAGGAATTACTGAAAGAAGATTGTAGGGGCTGGGCTGAAAAGCTAGCAAATAAGTTAAAACTGTGTTATTTCACACACAAAAATCCCAGCCTGGGGAAAGGAGATGTGATACCTTTGGCCGCTGCACACGCCCAGAGCAGCAGAAGTCATGGCACACCTGTGAAGATTTGCCATATCATATCTCAAAGTTAGAAAGGATGATTTTTCTTGCTCTAATCTTCACATTAGTCTCCTCTACAAAACTAGCTTATTTCAACATTTGGCAGAGTGTGTGAACTTCATCCAAGGTACCAAGGGCAATAATTAGAAGAAAAAGGTGAGGATTAGTTCTAGAGAGGGACCAACAAAGTTATCAAAAGCATGAAACCCAGACTCATTTCTTGTTTTCTCCCAGTGTAAAAGAATGAGACAGACTGAAGACACAAAACAGCTCTCACCCAAAATATTCTGTGTATGTGAATCATCTCCTCAGACTTGAGAAACAGAACAGTCAAATAGCAGGAATGCTCAAATAGTTGTAATAAATTATGATAATGATGATGAGTGGTATCCCCTCAAATAACTATTACTGGCAGCTTCTACTGCAGGTAAAAGAAAGGGAAAATAGTGTCTTGAATATAGAACTAGGACCCACTAGAGTTATTATTTATTTAAAATGATTAACTCAAATACAGCAACTTCATGTGGAAGGAGACAAAGAAACCTTTACAATAAGGCAGACTGCTGAATGATTTAAAACATTTCATATTTCCCAGACTCTTGAAACACAACACTCAGATATGCAAAGGAGTCACTTCTGTCCTGCCAAGTCACCTTCCTGAGCCATGCTGTAAATTCCCTTGCCTCCCTAAAGTCTCTGTGCTTCTTAGCTTACAGAAATTCAAGCAGGTAATAATCTAAATGGCAAAATATTTAATTATCAGCTACTTCAAATTACATGGCCACCCAGTGGATGAGATTTCATTCAGCCTCGTGTATATAACTGTATTCATAAAGAAAGAACAGGAGGGAAAAAAATCAAGTGACTTCAAGTGCTAAAGCAGCAAGGGAAGTTGTGCATTAAGAAAAAATAGTAAATAGAAAGAAACTATGTTTTTTAACAAACCAACAAACATATCCTTGTCTGAGTATGATTCTTGTTACAGAATAGAAACAGAAACAATGGCTGTTTCTAAGTCTCATTGCTCCTTTTCTCTGTGTTTCATCCCAACTCCAATAGAAATTACTATCTTTATAAGCAATGAACAATAATAAGACAATTCTTGAGATTAGCCTTCAAGCTCTATATCTTTAGAAGGAAAAAAGCAGCCTTAAAATGAATATGAAATGTTTAAATAATTTTTAATTAGTGACCCAAAATGTGTGCCATAACTTTTCATCACCTCGTGGGTGATCTCTAAACCTCTCCTGCATACATTGACTGTCTGCTTAAAAGTTTAAAGAGCTAACAAAATGTTTTAACGAGATACAAATCTCAGAGATCATTAATCAATATGTTCAATGTTATTTGTGATAATTCATCATGACATGATATTAATGGGTTACTGTACCCTTCAGAGGTGAGATTAATGCAAATGAGCAGCCACAATTAACTTTACTGCTCCCAACTCACAGGAATGGACAGATGATTATAAATGACAACTATATGTCAATTACAATATCCAATAAAGTGAAGCTTAGAGGGCAATCTATCTACTTTTATAGTTCTTGCCTGACATAGCTGAATTTAGCTCAACCCACTGTTGTCACAGTGTAACCACTGCTTTGAAGGAGGGGTCAAAGTTTTAATTTTCGATTTCTTCGGAAGGAATTCAAATTGTGCATGTGAACGCATTGTCTGAAGGAAAGCTGCAGGAAACCAAGAACAGATGTTGCTTTCTTCATCAGCTGAAGGAAATTGTATCTGTTCTCAAATTGCAACAGCAAGGCCACAAAGAAAATAATCTGCCCTGCTGCGTAATATATTTATTCAATTAAAAAAAAAATAGAGCCAACATATCAATGCAGCCATGGGAAGGAATTTACATTTGGTAAATTGCTTTGTCACACACAGGATGCTGAGTCCACTCAGGTCTGAGATGCAGAGTGAAGTGTTGACTGGTGTGTGCAGTTTTCTGCACAAACAGATATTGTGTGATCACCTTTTGAGCACCAAGGCTCCTGCACCAAACAGATAAGACTTCACAGGAAAATACCCAAATTTCTAGTGGCAACAAAAGAGCTAGAAACAAAGACTTTAGATATTCATAAACCAGACAGCTGGCCAGATTGAGGAAATTCTGAAAGCATGAGAGATAAAACTTCATATGATACAATAAATTATATATTTACCAAAAATGAGGAAATCAGCTCTGACAACATGCTCAGATTTTGGCTTTCTGGCCTCCACCAGGAAAAAAAAAAAAAAAAAGCTTCAGTGATGGTAAGAAGAGCAATATTAGCCAAAACATTGTGGAAGCCATAAGAGAAACACCATAAAATAGATATTTCATGTAATTTCATAAATTTTTCTTTGTAGAGTCTTTCCTATGTGTTATGTCCAATCACAGTGCCATGGGACAGGGACCAGAGATGTTACCCATGGTTAAGGATGGGCCCCAGTGCAGTAACAAATCCTACAGCTACACTTTACATTTACTCATTAAGCTCACTTAATGAGTAACAACAGCAGAACCTACAACTTCAGATCTTCAACACACCCACAAACTTCAGACCATGCTCAGTTTTTATAAAACCAGATACAAAGGGTTTCCAGAAAAATTTAGCCTGCAGCTGGCAGGGTGTTTTGGGATAAATCAAGAGTCCTTGAGACAACAGTGGAACAACCAACGCCTGCTGTGCAAAGTACCCACTGACCACCCAATTTTCATTGAGCAAAATAACTCAAAGGATGCTTCTTGCTTTGGATTTCACTTCCTCAACATAAAGCATTTGAAATTCATTTTAGCTATACTTAGAAGGAAAATATTGAAAAAGTTATTCATGATTTTCTTTTTTTTTAATTATCTTCTCTTTCCTCATGCACCCACCTGAAAATCAGGGTCAGCTTTTGTGGCTTCTGCTTTGCTGTGAGCAGCACCCAATTCCAGAAGGCAATTCACACCCTGGCATTGCAATGAAATCTGGGAAGAAGGGAGTGGAGGGGCAGGGTCTGGAAGCACCTCACCAGGTGCATCAGCAGCTCCACTTTAAAAACATTAAATGAAACCCACTAGAGGTTCTGGCTAAGCAACATTTCAGACACTATTTAACCAATTATATTAGCACAACACTTAAATTTTCATCATTCAAGTCGTAAGGTCATGTAAGTATGTTTATACCTTAATACTTTGCTGGAGGGCAGTGGGAAAGTTCCTGATTTTCTTTAAAGCAATGTTTTCCAAAGGAACTCTCTCCTCCACCTCATTTTGTTTAATCTAATCATCAAGAAAAATGGGTTTCTGCTGAATAAAACTGCTGACACCATTATCATTGTTTTCAACGTGGGGAAATAGGAGAAATTCTTTACTGCTTCCAATATGGATGATAATCCACATTTTTGTGACAATATTTTGCCCATTTCCTGAAACAAAAGCACATCCTGAAAAAACACGCCTTGAGAAGAAACAGTTTCCATGCTGACCTCTAAGAAACTGAATTCTACAACAACCCCTTCAAATAATTTCATATTAGATAATTAGCTTCAAAACTAATGTTTTAACTAAAAGCAGTATGCCCTACACATCCTCAAAAACCCCAGATCCACCAGCAGAAATAAGGTTTATTCCATAAAAGTAGCACACTACACTTTGAGCACAGACAAATGCCAGATAAATTCATAATTTAAAGTACATTTGTGTAAGAGGATAATTTCTTTTCTTATTTTTTGTTGTTGTTGGTTTGGGGGGTTTTGAGGAGTTTTTTAGGGGAGTTGGGGGGGTTTTGTGGTTTTTTTTGGGTTTTGGGGTGTTGTTGTTGTTTTTTGTGTGATTTGTTTTTGGGGTTTTTTTTATGGTTAGGTGGGGTTTTTTTAACTAATTAATCAACAAATTTGAGTTGGCTAAATAAAACCTCTTCCAACGCCTCCTCTTTAATTGCAGTTTGGCACCAACAAATATATATCAAAATTATAGTATCTCCCTTGACAGGAAGCTCCTTGCTTCCACACACAGTTATGGCTCTCTGCAGAGTAACCAAGAACTGCTGACAACCTTGAACACTGCTACAACAATATTACTATACTTGGCAGAGAAGTACCCTTGCGGCAAGAGAAAAGCTGTAATTTTAACTGTCACTTCACATTACACTGGATATTATTTCACTGTATATACACACACACTCACAAAACTCTTAATAGACTACAGTTTTCTCACTGCCCAGCTCCTCTATTATAAATGACAATATAATACTGTTGACCTACTGGTAGGATCGCTAATAAAGCCAACATTTAACATCACTGAAAATTTTCTTTTAAAATATAGCCATCGTAAATTGTCTTGTCCTGGTCGTCTCCAGCTACTTAAGGAGCTCAAATTTATTTCACCTATTTTATTATTCATTTCAAATGAAAGAAAATGTTTTAAAACAAAGGGGAATTATAATTCATTTGGATTTTGATAGCACGTTCTGAAATAGTTGAATAATTGCTGGTATTGCAAACTTTAACACCTTCATCCACAAGCTGCTTTGGTAAGAAAGGAATTAGTACACTCAAAAAGACCCCAACGAAATCATCTTTCTAAATTTCCAATAACATAAGTAGAAAGGTAACAATAGGTGATAAATAACAGGGAGTCAGAAGTAGAGCTGAATTACTGACTTCCTCTCTGGGCCCATTTCTGTAACTACAAAAATGAGTATGGAAGCATTTAATTGAAAAATAAATTTTGAGTACATAAGTACAGAGGACAAAACCCCTTCTTTAAAATTTTCAGTGGTATGAAATGTTCTGCTTTGGAAATGAGTATCTTCACGGCCCAGTGAAAGGGATATCTCATTCTTTTAAATCATATCCAGTGCTAAAATAGTTTACAGCACAGTTTACCTCCTTGCTTTTTATTTTGTATGCTGCATACCTTCAATAAATTCAGATTTCCAAACATTTTTTTGCATGTACACATTCAGAATTTGCACTGTCCATCAGCAAAAGAATCCCAGTGAAATATGGCCATAATCGAATCCTACAGGCAAGCCTAACTGCTAAAAATCAAGTTTTGCAATGCTTATGTCAATTCAATGCAAGCAACTGCCGTGTTTTTTGCTAAAAGTAAGACAAGGTTTAATTAAACAAACTGGATTTAAATAGACCCAAATCACTCCTGGAAACAGTCACTACTAAAAAGCACCATTGTGATTCTACTGTAGTTCAGGCATGCTTTGCTCCTACCCTTGTGTTATTGATATAGTGTTTCAAATGCATTTAGAAAGGCACCATCTCACTTGTGCTGTTTAGATAAGGAAGCATCACTGAACCTCTTTGCCCTTCTCCAATAAAATGTATCAAAAATTTCAGCACTGTCTGCTGACCGCACCACATTTAACAAGATTCACAAATGAACCCAGAGTAAGTTTCCCACTGTGACACATTAATAATAAGTTCCTTATCCCATCTATCCCAAGCCATGAATATGTAATGTTATAAAATGAGTCCTTTTCACACAACAGAACCTCAGACGTGAATAAATAAAAACTATCCATCACAAGCCTGTGAAAAATTAATGAGAGTTCTGAGACATAAGGAAAAATTGGTTACTGAGATGATAAGGTCCAGTATGTAAAAATCATGTTCCTCACCAGCTGTAAATTTTATTGTAAAACTTTGCAAAAAGAGTTTAAAAAAAAAAAAAAAAGTCTTTCTAGAGCATATTTATCATAAGAAACAGAGAAGGGGAAAATGCTTTAATGGTGAGACATATATCTGAGTAATCCAGACAGCCTTTGGAACCGGGAAGGGGATCAAACACCGCCGTAACAGGGAGTTACAGCTCCAGTTACAGCAAAGTTGTAACCTTAGATATTCAGAACCACAATTCCTATTCTATTTCTTTTCCCTTCAGAATGGAAATTCCTGATGAAACAAGGCACTATATCTCCCTAAACTTCATTTACTCAGATAAAAGAAGAATGTGTAGAAATAAATTCTTTTCATTCATGAGTGAGTGTCTCTTTACTGTGCCAGTGAAGATTTTAATCTCTCAATATGGAGTATTCTGGTTTGCAACATGAAAAGAAATAAGAAAAAAAAAGAATTTTTCATAAGTCAAGCTCCCACTATGTTTATGTTTATGTATTTATCAATACATTTTCCCAATCTTGCCCCAAAGACCATGTTGATGTTTGAGGACCACGAGTGCTGTGCAAGATCTGCTCCAACCACATCACCAAGAAATGCTGGAACCTTGTCCCCAAGCAGGGAAACAAGCAGAGAAAGAGCAAGAGGTATTGCACAAGTCCTTGAAAGACTTTCTTCAACACAGGCAGCACTTTCTAAACTTTTCTACCTGTGGATTTTTGGAAAGATTGTATGATCTACAGCCCATTTAGTGAAATGTTAGCCATTTTAATGCCTCACAGCTTAAATGAAAATTATGCTTTGTGATACCAAACTAGGTCACCTATTTTTCTCCAAAATCTGTCTCTGCTCACCCAGCTCTTCCCCTTTAATTAAGTTTTTCTCTTTTCTATCCCACCATCATTCCCACATCAAGAATCTATGGATTCCTCCAGGTTTGGTGTTCCAAACTGTTTACCATTTCTTCTTTGCTTCTTAATTTTGACAAATAAAAAAGCATTTAACTCCTCTTTGTTTACTTCTGTGACCATTTTCTGTTAACACATGCCATGGTACAGCAGACAAGCACAGGGCTTCTCCTTTGCTGGGTGGTGCACAGGTGTGAAGTGATGAGCTTGGAGAATGTGTTACTGACCCTTTCCTTGGTTAACAGGACAGGAAACCATAATGAAAAAGGACAGCAGCAGAGTCCTGCTCCCTCCCCAGAGTACAGATTAGATTTCTATATCAAGGAGTGGCTTCACTACATCAAAACCTGGTCAAGCAGGATGTTTTATTCTTGGCTCCTTGAAAATGGTTATGTTGGAAAGGATGGCCTCCAGAGTGCTGTCAGGGGCGTCTATCTGCAAAATAAATTACCTTTTCAATTCTGCACTGGCAGTGATTGAGTGACTGTAAAGAATTATTTATCAGTCTTAAAATGCCAGTGGATACAGTTAAGGAACTATTTTTTCTACAGAACTATCATGGCCTCAAAGAAGAAAGGGAAATACGGTATAACCTAGACTGTTGGGTTTGTTTGAGGGAAAGGCAGGTCCCCTCTAAAAAGGCTCTACAAGAGCTCAATCCTTGTACAAAATTCCTGTATTCCAGAAAAATGGCCTGACTCCCTTTGGATTCTTCTTGGTCATCTTTGCCATGACCACTTGATTTTCTTAACTTTAATGTTATGAATGCAGTAACTCTCTTGGAGGGGAAATGCGGGTAGAAATCATTAAAAAACACCACACCTAAAAACCAAAACCCCAAACCCAAGCAGAGTCACATTACCATAATGGTTTCCTTACCATCATTAAAAGAAAATCTGCAGCCAAATCATTTCCATCATTAGCTACTTTTAGAATATTTGACATTTAAGTCCTTTGGTTTGCATTCAGACCTAAGGATTGTCCCATATTTTCAATAAATTTTCTTATTAATGTTTTTCTCTCCTCTTTAACTCATGAAATTTCATAGTCTCTCAAATATGTTCATCAGACTATTAATAAGACCTTGCTGCTTAAATAGGTATTAGATTTTCAACCGGGCCAATGCAGCTAAAGATTCCTTTCTTAAATACCCTTATTGCAGGTTGACCTTTCTTGACTTGATACACACATTTTGCAGGGGAAAAGCCTGCAGGTCCATAATCAGCACAGTCATATGCCCACCATACCAATACAGAGGAGCATGGCAAAACCCTGCTAAATATCTTTGACATATATTATTACTACACTTTGAGGTCAACTTTACATATCAACTCCCATGAGGAAAGGCCAGCTGAGAGTTGATTAATTTTCAGACATATTTTAACTCTTACAATATGCATCACCATACGTGAGGAAAAGACACTGAAATATGATTTTTATACTTGGGGAGCACGGGGCGGGGTGGAATTAAGAGCCCCAGTGTTTGTTCTTGGATTCTCTAAGTCACAAGGGACAGCAGTGAAGGACAACCAGAAGCGATGTCAATTTGCTATTTCCGTCTGAAGAGTAGCAACCCCTGTAATGCAGTTCCTCTGCTGTTGCAACATCAACATTCCTCTATATTTTTATGCAATCTATATTTTCACGTGCTTGGCACCACAGTGGTTGCAATTGGCAGTGCAATAGATGAGTGGGCAAAGCACGAAATTAAAAGATATTCTTCCTGCATTGCGCTGACAGCGCAAAATCTCAGCCAATAGCAGCCAAACCCCAGAACGTTTATTTTTAAACTAGGGCAATATACCATTAGTTCTCAGGTTTAATTCAATTGATTTTCAGGAAAATAACAATAAAATTAACCCCTAGATAGGACAATCTTTTGGTGATAGATGAGGGTGCTGCAGCAAATACCAGGACTCACACAATGAATTCCCTGCCTCCCCCGTGGGACACCCAGGCACACCAGGACAGAAGTGATTCTGGGGCCAAGAGGAGTTCCCCGCTTCATCACCTCAGCAAAGATGGGTTCCACGACCTTCGGAGAAAAGCCTATATATAATTTTTGCTGAATAGGCCCCTCAGTTAGCAGCAGAATCCAATTTGTAATTTAGCCTTAAATGCATACTCCACAAAAAGCTATCAGGTAAGAAAAACACCTGACATGTAGATAAAAATGCTTTTTGACATACATAAGTAAAAGTAATACTATGGCATTTCTTAAATTAGCCATTTGAAGTGTGCATACCGTGGAAAAGTTTCAGCATATAAGCATTTAGTTTGGTTTTTCTTTTTTCTTCTATTTTTTTTTTCTTTTTTTCCTTTTTCTTTTTTTTTTCTTTTTTTAGTGGGGGGGACCAAGAAAATATTTATGAAAAGAAAAATAAATAATTAATTTTCCTGGCTGCAAGCTGGGATTCTTTCCTGGTTAAACTATATGCAGTGAAATGGCATTTAAATTATATGAGAGAATTGATTCAAATGGCTTCCATTAGCAATTTGGCAGGCTGCTGTGAATTGCTCCTAATCAATTTTAAATAAAGCCATTCTATCTGCGAATGGAGGCATCTTCACGTTAAACATCTCCGCGTTGCACAACTGAAAAACAGTGGCTAAAATACAAATTTCTTCATAATTTTTTATAACTCGTTGTGTTTAACAATGTGCCATCAGTGAAACTAATGCAGAATAAAATAACTGCCTGTGTCCTCAGAGAAATGTTCTGGGCTCCAAAGGTTTTATCTTTTCTCTTATGTTAATGAATATTTCAAAGTAATGCTGTTCTAGGCCGTTTTACAGTACAATCGTATCTTAATTTTGCTTGAGATTTTATCAAGAGTAATTAGATCCATTTCAGTTGTAGATATTCAACACACATATAGTATAACCATTTGATGCAGGTGCATTTGTATTATGAGAATTTATATTAAAAAAAGAACAAACTGCAAGAATGTCATCAGACATTCAGAATTTTCTGCTTGATGTGTCTGGCTGTTGTTTAGAGGAGACGTCTACAATTCCAAATCAAACTTTTTCCCTGCAAAATCTTTCTACAGCACAAGAGAACAAATTCTAGTTGTGACAACATATCTTCTACTTAAAGCAGCTCAAAGGACACACTTTCTAAGTGGGCATAAGAAGAAAAAAAGAAGAATTAAAACATTGCAGGTCTCATCAATCCAGTCACATTGTTCAAACAAACCTGTAAATGGATTTATAAAAACATTGAATGTGAACTATCTTATATTAGCAACAAAATCAAACATCATTTCAATACACTTCTTCAGTTTGACTTAATGTGCCATGAAAAGAGACACGGCTGGTTTAGATGCTGCAAAATTCTGAGATGTGAACTCAGTAACACAGATTCAGATGGCCACAGTCTGGTTTGGGGTGTCTGGCAAAGCTCACTGGCATGTGAGTCAGAAAGGGTCTGGTTTTGTCTCTCTTGGAACAGGATCTCCAAAAACCTTGTCCTGGTGGTTTCAATGATTTTGGTATTCAGAAAATCTCCTTCCTCAGTCTGATGCCCAACTCTTAATGGATCATATTTGGTACTGAGTCGTTTAAAGAAAAAAGAGATAATGTTCATATTATACTGAGATATTTGAGACTTGCTTCAGAAAGCTTTTTATATGTAAGAAATAATTAACAGAGTAATGGCAGCAAGAACATTGTAATGGCACAAAACTAAGGAAGTAAAACATTATCATTTTAGGAAGCATTGTTTACATGGGATCTGTTTATGGTTTAAAACATCTTCCTAATAATGGCAAAGTACATAATAAAGAGAAACCAGTGAAAAAGCAGATTCAATCACAGACAAGGAATTCAAGGAATTCACACTTTGTGGGTTCGGGAGACCTGGGGAGTGGGAACATGAAGTGCTTTTTCCACATGAAGAAAACAGTTATTCAACAGACTGTGACTGCTACAGTAAATCAAAGATTTACTTTACAAAGCAGTAAACTTGGTGAGGGGGAACTTCTTCCAAAGGCCATAAAGCAAAGAGGTGTAAGTAAATAAAGCTGTCCCACACACTTCAGTTCCAAACACTAAAGCACGACTTTCAAGAATCAGAAAAGTTAGCAGGAGGTATTGCACAGGATAACTTTGCTTATTTATCCTCTACCACCCCCTCTCAGAGTTGTCCAAAAGAGAATGTGGAAAAACAGAGTGTGGACATGCAGATGGAGCAATACAGGCCAACAGCTGACACAAAGGAATGCTAAATTCTACCGTTCCACTTTTCAGTGCATGCACAATCTGGTCCGTGCAGAGACGATGTTGTGTGTTGACGTTTAGGAATGCACGTTCTGAGCTTATAAAAACTCAAATTGCACAGCACCCACACAAGAGAGCTTGATGGCTTCCCTGATAACTGCAACCCTTGAAGGAAAGAGTCACCCTTCCACACCCACAGCTGGAGAGGTGCCTCTTTCTTTTGTGATGAAAGCAAAGACACTGAAGGAAGACTGCATCTCTCTTGCTTTCTTTGTGAAAGCTATGGAAATCACTAACCTCCCCAAACTGAAGCAGAAAACGCTTTCTGATGTGAGAAACTCAGCACCAAATTTTGTCTTGCAAAAGAATCGTGTGGTATGTTACCTACTTCGAAACAGAGATCTATTAATATCTCTATTATTAATAAAACCTACAGAGGAAGCAATTAACACAACCTTAATGCTAAACAACTTTTGAACTCAGCACATTTAGACAAGACTACTCATCACAAAATTACTGTTCTTATTTCTGTTGGTTGCTACAAGGTAATACAGTGATACTTACCACAACAGTATTATGCAATGATCCAGTTTTAATGCACACCAGCATTCAAGAAATTAGATATAGCAAAAATCTCTCATGACTACTTAAATTTTAATCACTTTTTTATTGTTATACTGCAGGAGTCAAGAGTAGAGTAAACAACGTTCTCAACCCCACTGGGCCTTAAGCAGGTTCTCCTTACAGAAATGTGAAGATGTTGGCAATTTGTACTGTTCAGAGATGCTAAAAAAGTCTGCCGTCATCCAATACCCCCTTGTATCATTAAAACATTCTTATACAGCTAATTCACTGACAGTTCAGATACCTTAAATCCATCAATAGCACTGGGAAAAAAAATAGCCTATGAAAAAAACACTTTAACAAATCTTTAAAGCAACTTCTTTAAAAAATGCTTTGTTTGGGGATTTCTCACAAACTTATACAAGACAGGGGGGAAAAAGGCATAAAAATTTCATTGCCTGAGCTTGTTGAAGTAATCTAGGACTTCTGTTGAGAAGGAGTGCTATTGAAATAAACAGTACTATTTGGCTGGCTGAGTAAGACAACCAGTAAATTAAATCTTCCATGCCTTCTTCAAATATTTTTTCTTTATGAACAGGTTTGTACCTATCCCAGAAATAAAATCCTGATGGTTCAAAATCAGAGGTTTTCTATACCAGTTATGAGCCTGTGTTTGACCAGTCTCCTCCTCAAACACAAGACAAACAGATGTGCATTGAACCTATTAATGTTTACACAAACTGCAGAGTTCAGCCGTGGCTACAGCTGCTCTTGAACACGATTTAACAGAGCTGAAGTCACTCAGATGTAACTCAGACCCAGTGCTGGACCCACTGCTGCTTCTGGTTTTCTACACATGGGGAAAAAAAAACTAGAATATGTCAATACAAAGAGGAACTCTCAAATAGGTGTAATGAACACAGAGAACACGTATCCAAAGGAAGATAACCCAGCACTCAAGGTCAGCTCCCATCGAGCTCAAAACCAGCAGGCACGGCCCTGGAAATGCTCTACAAAACCATTTCCCACAAAGAACACAGCTTTAGAACATTTCTTGAAGTCCTGGAATATACTTATTACCTTATTTAGAAGGAAAATAAATGCTATATAAACTTCTTTCATACTGTCTCTTCATGCTGTCTCCAATTAGCAGGTTTCTCCCCTCAACACTAATTCAGGTATTCTAAATCCCTCATAATTTAGAACCTTTATCAGCCACCCTTATGGTACTTGGAATAAACTATTTAAATAAACATCATGAAAAATGCTGGACCCTCACTACCTGTATTTTTCTATCCTGACCTCTCCCAGCACAGTGCATTCATCAGTTTAGAAAACAAAGAAAGAAGCACAAAGGTAAGATCTTTTCTGTCCTCAAAGTGTCTGATAAATATAAATATCAGCTTTACCTCCATGACTCATGACATCTTATGACACTCTAAAATATATTTAATAGCTTTTAAAAAACCCTCTAAATAGCTCTAGTCATTTACTGTAAATGTCCACTGCAGGTCACATGCTCATCAGAGGGAGTACATTTAGCATGCATTTAAGGCCTTGCTGTTGCTTTTCAAAACAAAAAGATATAAATCTTAATACTCTCAGTTCTAATGTATGGATAGAAGCCATTAATCACTCAGACAAACATATGTAGGCTGCAGCTCTGTATATGCCTTAAGAATAGAAATCAGATGAACACAGCTTACACCTTCAGGTACATCTGTGCTCTCCATAACCCTCATCATTTGAAATTTGGTACAGAAGTTATATGAGTTGTGCTCTTTCTTTCTGTAAATATCTAGACCACCTGCAGGCCACCCCCTTTAGGGGGTTTTTGGTTTGCTGTGATTTTTGAATGAGCCGGAGCAAACAGTGAACGTTTCACTATCAACTGTCAAATTCTTCATGCAGATTCAAGCCTTCATCTTCCTTTTCATTTACCATTACAAACAGAAAAGGACATTTAAAAGAACAGTGCATAAGCATCAGTCTTATCCCAATTCTGTTTCTACTAAAATCATTGCCAAGCTCCCATTGATTTCAGCATCACAAAAGAGCCTTTCCATAAAGTACTGCCTCATATTTTATGAGTTTGGATTTCTTTTCTGGTACTGCTATAGAAATATTCCCACTCTAAGAAAATGCAACAGACAGGTTTAATTTGACATATTTACATATTACTAAAAGAAAGTCTCCCAAACCCTGCACATTTGTTTTCAGGCAAGAACATTTCAAAACAGTCTGCTACAAGAATGATTAATGCACATCTCAACTTCAAATTTCAGTAGTGGAAGATAATAAGAGTATTTGATGCAGCTGAAGGAGTAGTTTCCTTCAGTAGGAGGAGTAGGAAAAAATGTTTATAAGCGGTCAAACAGAATTGTCTGATAAGAAAATAAAATTGAATTGCAACCATTGTCTTGTTCACATAAACAAAAGAAGATGCTAATATTGACAATTGCTAATATTGACAGGTTCCCTTTCTCCCAGGACAGCTTGCAACGCACTCAGTGACAGCAAGCACCAGAGAAGTCACTGCTCCCTGTATAGATTTGAGGTTAGCCTAAAAACCTTAAATCCTATTTATAATTCTGGAAATATGGTAAGCAACAGAAACCAAACCCAATCTGATCATGAGAGAAAGGGATGGGCAGATGTCAAACTTTCTTCTGCTCTTAAGGAAAAGACAGAGAATCAACAGAAAGAAACATATATCTTCAAACAGCACATACAAGTTTTCTTTATACATAGAAAAACTGAAAGTATTTCTATTCCTGATTTCCAAAGCTACCAAATAACCAATCACAGAAACACAGGATGGTTTGTGTTGGAAGGAACCTTAAAGCTCATCTCATTCCACCCCCTGCCATGGGCAGGGACACCTTCCACTGTCCCAGGCTGCTCCAAGCAGTGTCCAGCCTGGCCTTGGACACTTCCAGGGATCCAGGGACAGCCACAGCCTCTCTGGGCACCCTGTGCCAGGGCCCCAGCACCCTGACAGGAAGGATTTCTTCCTTCAGTCCTTCCAATGACTCAAAATCTACCGTGGATTCCACTGTCGGCGCCTCAAGGTATTTTAACATGAAAATCTCCTTGTTCTTCTTCTCATTTATCACTGCCTACTTGAGGTTCACACTCCAGCAGCATTAAGTGTGCCAGACAGGGAGGAAGAGGGAAAGGAAAAATAAGAAGTATTTGTCACATTAACACAAAACCAAAAGGAGATAAAGAGGAGCTGTGTGAGACTGTCAGACACCAGAAACACCACGGTGAGATGGATCTGATGGAGACAGGAGTCAAAGCCAGCAGCCATCAGTGCAGTGAATTCTGTCTCCAAGGAGGGGGGGAAATTCCTGCAGTGCAAGGGCAAAGCCATTTTGCCTCCAAGGCCAGATTTTAATCTGCAATGTAACATATATTGTCAGGTATCTTATATTTTGCTGTTATCTATAGTGTGCCTTTATTGTTCAGGCAAAAGAGATGCTGAATTAAAAGGGGGCAGGGGTGAGATCCCTATACCACAAGAAAAAAAAAAGGCATTGGGAGATAATAAAAAAATTTTAAAGTACATTGTGAATGAGTATTATGTATTTTAAACTTGATCTATAGCTACAACTTTGAAACAAATTATGAAATTAAGGTTTCTGAAACCCATTTTCTTGGAGATGATGACACACAAGACACTAAATAACAATTTGTCTGCACTCCCGTAGAAAACATAAGCAACACCAAGAGCTTTTGTACATTTAAAACCAAAACCCATCCTCTCTAAAAAGTCATAAATAGTACCATGTAGAATTCTTGCTAATATTGCAACTACCCATATTCCCCTAGTTCATATGTGTAGTATCAATAAAATATTCTCCCCTGAGTCAAACCCTTGCAAAGGTATTCACTTAGAGAATTATCTACATTAGAACCATTAACCTTGGTGCTCAGCACGTTCTGCAATTTCTGATCCAGCCAATGACATTAGAGATTAAAATGTGATTTCTGGAAAAAAAAAAAAAAAAAAAAAAAAAAAGAAGAAAAAGCCAGCATGTTTTACAGAGAAATTTTATATCACAAAGGTAATATATTTATAAAAATTGTATGATTTTACTGATCTTCGAGAAAAAGAAAGATTTCCATCATCAGTACCTCTAACATGATGAACTAAATTACTTTAAAAGTTTTGAATCTTTTGCTTTGAAAATGAACAATACAATGTTCACTACAATAAAGAACAGAATTAAAATGAAGGTTTCGTGCTAAATGCCTTGTGTACAAATGGATTTGTGCTCTATTTTTACTGGAGCTTTGTGGTGTTTTGAGAAGACACTAATAAAAATGCTCATTATAGCTTAGGAAATGTGTGGAAAGAGATATCTTTAACCATAGCAAGGTTTGGTCCATGTTAGCTGAATATCTATTTAGACCACACACAGTGGTTAATATTTGCCAAGGAATGCAGCATTCTGCAGCAACCAGGTCAAAAACACAGTATATCAACTTCCAATTAAGTTAAAAATAATGCAAAAATGTTTAACTTAGACCTCCAAGACCTCATCAGCTTTTAATTTAAATGGCTGCTGGGAACAATATACAAAATCATATTTTATGAAGTTTTGAAACCTAGAATCATCTTTTATAACAAATAATCCAATGAAACCGAAGTTAGCCTCTAAATGAATGTCAGCTACAATAAAGCAAAAAGTACTTTACAGATCCAAGCTGAATATACTGAAAGTCTGACTACCTTTGAAACTCAACCAGGAGATTTGCAAAGGAACAGGGTCCCACCCACCTCCCATCTACACAGCCACAAGGAGCTCTGAGATTTTCATCTCTGAAGTCAGAGCAATTATTGGGCCCCCATTCTAACTCCAGTAGACACTAATGCCTTTCACCACAAAAAGCAGCCAGCTCATTAGCATTCACTGGATGAGAAGCTTTTTTGGCTTTGTATGTTTTCTTTCTTAAAATTACTTTCTTCTGCACAGCCCCTGTATTTGCTGGAGCTGTGCACATCCATTACTGCACTACACAGATAGGCAGACCCATTTTCTGCTAAACACTAATATTATTTCAAGTACTTAGTATATTATTATGAAGTTTTGACAGGTTTCCGACAAGACAGGAAGAATATTTCCTGGCACACACAATCCCACAGTCATCCGCAAGGAGGAAAGAACCGCAAAAGAAAACAAAAATTAAATTTGCTTTAAACAAATGTTTTCTTCTAAGGTTTTTCTTTTGAACGTGATTAAAATTTAAATTAAAGCTTTGGATCAGAAACAAATTCAAAACATTCTGTGTTTCTCCAAAGGAAAACCAATTCTTTTAATATCACATTTGCAGATTCATGTCATAGGGGAAGAAGAAATTTGGCTGCAATAAAGACCAATTTAAATGTTTAAGAGGGAGTAAGACAAGCCCTCTCTAGACCTCACAGTCACCCTTCCTGCTACTAACACATCTTTCCTACCACAACACACACTGCCATAATGTCCCTCGAATTTTTAAATCCTGCCTGCACAAGCTGTGACAGAGATCCCGAGGCAAAAATAAATATATCATATATAATTAAAGACTAAACCCATATATTCACAGAGGCAGAGTTCTCACTCTCTAATGCCTAAGGAAGAATACACAAACAGGACACTGCCTTGGGGTACTCTCCTACCCTCAAACAAGTTTTAAGCTTAGGACATCCAGAGTCAGAGATAGTACTTGTTGTCTAATTGTTTCTATTACATTTCCATCTGACCAATTCCTTTTCAATCCACTTAAATTTCGGCAGTCACGAAGCACAGAAAGTTTCAGCTTTGCCATTTCCTTCTGCAGAAGTGCTCAAATACAACTCTGAATTGATAAGGTTAGTTTGAACTGGGTTATACCTGAAAGAAAGAGCACTCCGATAAAATAATCCAGAACAACAACAAAAGGCACATGATCAGAGTTGCATAATGAAAATGGTCACATTTATGTTAAATAGTTGAAATCTTCAGAGAATGAAATTCTATCAGCTGGAACAAAAAAATCCAATAAAAATGTTTCCTAAATCTGAGCAGAAGCTTTAGGATTTGACTCCTGAGCAGAAGCTTTAGGATTTGACTCATTACTGCTACTCAGTCTTCAAATCTTTCTCAAATATTTCTGTGCTCCCAAACAGACCCTCATCACAAGTGATGTTATTTGCTGATTCAAAAATTTAAGTGCAGCTGCGTAACACAGTATACTTTTTCAACAGAGGAGCAAAACAAAACACATCTCATGAGTAACTCTTAATCTGCCAGCAAATCAATTATAGAGAGCTTCTGTAAAAAGCATCTGAAAATCTGCTTCCAGTCAACACAACTTAGCCATCTGCTTTCCACAGATATCTGCCAGGAATGGGTTTGCAAAACCAAATTAACGGTGATTACACAAAAATATTCAAAATTTAATTTCAGCTTGCCAATCACTTTTATAGTCCTTCACATGCATGTGCAGAGAATCCTCCCCTCACCTCTTTGAAGCTAATGACATGTTTAAGCAGCCCCAGAAAAATGGCTAAAGCCACATTTAGCAGCTTTGGTTTAAATTAGCTTTGTTGGTGTCAGTGCAGTGTTAGGAAGGACACAGCCCCCACTGGGGCTTCACTCATCCCTCAGCTAAAACACAAAGGGTGCTTTCCCTCAGGAGTCACTGAACTTGCTGTAAAACAGAGTGCTACCTCTACTTGAACTGCTTCGTTAATCCTGGATTAGTACAGTTTTGGATATCAGAGGTGTCAGTTTACCTCCTGAAAGTTATTTATTGTGCATCTGTTCCCCAACTGTTCCACCACACTTGTTGCCAGTAGCCCCAGTCTATTCTGGATGCTGCATGTGCAACCATTATAATGCTGCTTCCTCTATTTTTTCTCTTTTTTTTCAGTATCCCAAACTGCCAGTTTGTAGAATTTCCCACTGTTTAATGACTACCAATACAAAGTTAATCTTGCAAGGCGCCACTCATCATCTGGCCCTTTTTCAGCAAGCACAATGAAGGATGCTGATAACCACACAGGAGGTACTAACCTTAGACAGATGTGCAAATAATCCTTTCACATGGGGATAGTGCTGCAATTTTATCCATCTCTATTTTTAAAACCAGGAAAAAAAATGTACAGAAATATTAGTTTTATATTTCCTCTTGCAAGACACGCAGTGAATTACAATACAAGGTGTAAATACTTCTCTTTTTAAAACTATCAGAGAGTTTTTCAATCCATGCTTTCAAAAAAAGGCTAATAAAGATTAAGGGATGAAATTAGAAGCAGCTGGACTACTCTGCAGCCAAAGTCACATCATTCCAATTACATTGTTCCAATTCCAATAATTTCTGTTGCAATCTCGTTGTACAACTATATAATTTTATAACTAGCTACAAATACTGGAATCTTTGCCACTACTTCTGTTATCAGAACCAGGTTTTAATGTTCAGAGCTCACATTTCTTTAAATGTAATATACAAATTTTTGGCTAAAAAAGAAGAAATGTTTTTCTCATGGCTTTTAATTTAAAGAATAATTTTTAAAATAATTTAAATTGAGTACTTGGATCCCACTTAAACATGCACTAAAACCTACATGTTATCTTTAGTCTTAGAGGAAAATGCATGTGCAACATGTCCTAGCACATTAGGAAACCATATAATCACAAAAGTGTATTAAAAAGATCTAAATGTTTTATCTAAAAGATAAAAATTAAAAGATCTAAAAAAAATCTAAATTTTTGGGTTCTGATCAAAGTAAAACATGAGCACTCCTGCAAAGCAAATCAATAATTCAGTGCCCCCAAACAGTGCAAATTAAAGCACAGAAAGCTGTGATGCTCTAACCACAGTTGACAATGGATATTAATTTACTTCTGAGATGCTGGCTTCAGAATATAAAAAGATGACATGGACAAATCCAAACAGGGTCCAGGACAACTCCAGGAGCAGGCTTTTGTTTGTCTCCCTTTTAAACCTTTCCCACAGGATGTCACTATTGCTCCACATCAGTGGGGAGCGTGGCCGAGGGGCGCTGGGGGCTCCCACACTCCCCTCTCCACAAGGCTACATGACACAGATATTTCAGCATCTTCTAATTTTGTAAATAAAATTACAACGACGACTGATCCATCTCAGCTGCCATGTTGCAAGCCAAACAGTTTGCTGACTTTTAAATGAATTAAATCCTGTTACAGTCCCTCCAGCTTGAAAAACTAGAACACTAACAAACCTGGAAACAGTGATGTTAATGCCTTGTACATTGTGCCTACTTAAACAGAACATAATCCAAGTGAAGACATTAAAGAAAATTCTTCCTTAAATTCCTGCATTTTCACCTTTTGGGGCTACATAATTTATTTCCCAGATATTCATGCCATTGGATCGACTTTTTTCTAACAAAAGAGTGACATCTCGTGGAGACACAGAAATCCTGGCTTGAGCACAACTCATCTGTGCACGGAACAGAGCAAACCCAGCACTGGTTAAAAGCTGCAGCCCAAGCCCTGCCAGCTCCTGGGGCTGCAGTCAGATCTCATCTCAGAGATCCCCTATGGATCCAGGCATTATGGCCATCCCTCCAGAGACAAGATTTCCCTGCCTTTACCCAGCCAGGCAACTCCTCACTGCCACTTTTGTTCGGCAGTCAGATGAGTGACTTGGAGGTTTGGAAGTAACTTCTCAGGTTTCTGGCAAAAATGTCTGCAAGAAAACCAGAATGAGTGAGAATAAAGATTTTCTAAAATGCACCGGGTCAAATTAGCCAAAGCATACTAAAAGATGCAATGGAGCTCAGCCAAAAATAGATTTCAATCACCACACCTGTAATTATATTTTCAAGATTAACTTTTTAGAAGTGGGGTTTTCAGTGTTCCTATTCTGTTCAGTCGCTACTTTATACAGGGGGATAACATTTTTCAAATGGATTTTGCATATTTATGCCTTGTTATTGCAAATATATTTGCCTTAACAAGGTAAAACATGAATGTTCATATTGTTGACAGTTCAAAAAAGTTAAAGCAGGAGTGTTGGGGGTTTTTAGTCTTTTACAGTAAATACTTTCTTGTTATGAAAATGATGAGAGTGTTTTGTACAGTCCTTTTGCCTGTTAGTGCTGCCTAATGGATACTGACAGTTAATGAACAACGCATTTGTAAAGTGCTGTGCCTGAAACAAGGCGTCATCAGCAGAAATCAGAAAAGAAAATTTCCCATTCTGCCATTACCATATATGCAATGTAACAGTAATGAAGACCAGGTGCACACATGTGTGAGTTATTTTATACAAGAACAGCAAAACTGTCACTGTGGTCAGCAGTCTGTGAAGAATATAAACTAGAAAAATTACAATGTTGCAGAGGAAAACCCCCTAAAGTAATTACTGAAGTTTATTTAGCAGAATATGCACCTTTGCTACTCTTAAGGTATTAGTGTTCCAGTTTTCCTTACCCAATATTTTAAATAACCTGCCATCTTCAGACCCACAGTTCAAGCCAATTATGCTGCCTTTTATTGTGCTCAAGACTGAATTAAAGCCAACAGTAAAATATCCCATGTCAACAACCCACTGATCCCAAATATTCCACCTCAGTCGTTCCGCTCATGTTCCAAAACAGCCAAATGATGCACGGTGAGTCCAGTGCTCCAAGACACAGGAATCAATTTCCACTCACAAAAATGATGGATGTAATGATGTATCTGCAACTTTTCTGAGAAAATTCTAAATCTTGCAGTATTTAATGTTTTTTCATTGTTGCAAGGCTGAGTTTAGAATGGAGATGAATCAAAATCCATGAGGCAAATTATTACATCTTTCTTATAAAATGTCTCAAGATATTAAAGACCATCTGATGATTTTATTTGGCAGCTGACACTTGGCACGGAGAGCTCTTTTGCCTAAACTCTGTGAGGAGGTATTATAGCAGAAACAATTAGAAATACTGAAGAGGTCAACAACTCAAACCATGCTGTTACAGAATAATATATTCAGAGATTCAGCCAAGAGCTCTACCAACAACAAAATTTAATCCCTTTCTTTTTTCACTGGAATGATCATCTTTCTCCAAGAGCAAATAACCTATACTGCTTCTCTAAATGTTCTCTGGATGTTGTTCACACTGCTGCTGCATGGTAATGTCAGTAAAATACTGTAAAACTGCTACTGGAAATCAGCTTTCTGAACTCCTGGCACACTTCAAATGACTGAAGGGCTAGTCTTGTTGCCCTGAGGTTTTCCACATGTTTTCACACACCTTGCTAAGTTTTAATCATCACTAACTATCAAAAATTCATCTTGAGTCTAATGGGTCTCAAACCAACCAGATCTGAAGTTTCTAAAGAGCCTCAGGAACTGTCTATGTCAACTCCCTTTGAGGCGCCTAAGGAACCAAACAACCCCCTTAGCAATAAAGGAAATATAGAAACAGAGATATAAACTTATGCCAGCATCTCAAATCAAAGGAAAACGTAACAAAACCAGCTGTAAAAATAGGCACAAAAAGAAGAGTGGTCACGTAGGAGTTAAAAAACCTACACAAATTATAAAGTATATATTATGGCTTCTCATTTCAGGCGTGATACCACAAATCTTAATCATGCAAAGAACTGCTTTGTTTCCTCATCAAAAGACAGGGAACTAGAGGGAAGTTTTAGCTCATTTAACTCATTGTTAATGACAATGCAGGAATTCTTTCATCAAAATAATTTAAAGTAATATATTCATTCCTTTATATCTAATTAAAAATATCCTGGAGGGTGAATCCAGATAAACCCACAGTCACCTTGATGGGTTAGGTGAGGTCTCAAAATGGAAACCCCACAGGCTGCTGGTACAGGATGAGAGATGGGATGGAGAAAGTCTCTGTGCAAGAATCTGCATCAACTCACCACCAAAAACAGCTCTGCTAAGAGGGGTCTTTTCCACTGTGGGGGACTTAGGGGTAGGCATAATTGTAGAAGTCAAAATAATTCATATTCCCTGACCATATCCCTTCTTCAGAAGTTGGCATGGAAAGAGAATGAAAGAAAAAATTGTAAATAATTCCAGTGTTGTTTGGCGCATGAAGAAAAACAAATCCATTCCAACTCCATATAGGACTCTATGAGTCCAATCCAGTGACTGAAGAAGTGAACTGGACACGATTTGAATCAGACACCAAAGACGTGGCTGAACTACTTGAAATACAACGTGCATTCCCCTTATTTTTCCACACCAAAATGGACCTTCAACAAACTGGCACCATGAAGAGAACAGCTAATGCTTAAAATAAAACAGAAGTCATAGCGAAAAAAAAAGCCAATTAAATAGTGAATTGTTTAATTTCCCAAACAAGTTAAATACAACAAAACATATTTACTTTATCTTAAGGAAAAAAAAAAAGAAAAAATGTAGTGATCCTGAAAAATCATTCTACAGATGGCAAAGTTTTTGCTGCTTTCTTACAAACACAACTGGACTTTTTTAGGTAACAAATTTCTTAAGACTTACATACACCAGATTTATACAACTGAACAGATGAAGTAGTTTGATTGTTTATAATAGAGATGTGCGTTCTGATACAGTTGCATGGCTGTAATTCCCAGGCGTTGGTGGATGCCTGTCAGGAAGTCTCTAGATCCATGTTTATTTTGGCCAATGACTCGACCATTTTGGCAGGATAACCACTGTCGTGACGGCTCTATAAATTAAGTTTAGATGTACTATGAAATAATACTCTTAGAAGTAGGTTATGATTCCTGGATGGATCCTGGTTGCTGACCAGGATCACTATCAGGAATAATACTTTTCTAAGTATTACAGTCTCATTGGTTTTCCATCAATGAAATAACCTGCTCTCATTTGCAAACTAAACTCAACAAAGGGTTTGAAATCAAGATTGAAATCATCATAATCAGAAGATGTACCCTAAGACATAGATCACAAAACAGTACTTTTCTTTTGTTCAAGCAACTAGTGTCAAATAAAGTGCTTGGTTACTAAACCTTAAGGAAAAAATAATATTAGATTTAAATTGGTATCTTAACTTTCACCTGGTTTACATTCTACTGCACTATTCCAAAAATCTGATGTCTTGATAGAACTGTTATTCCTTTTTTTTTTCATCCAGCACCTGCTTTAATCATCCAGCTGAAATGTTCCTAAGGACTACAACATTCACCTCACTGCCTCCTCCTTCAGAAAGTTTATCTGCTGTGCCTATTGCCTGTCCTGCATATTGTCCACTGTTTTATGGATTAAATCCACAGTCTTCCGAAACCCCAATTGCTCTACCCCAGCATAAGCCAGGCACAATCTCATAAGTACAACACAGTTTGATGCATCACTGATATAAAACACAGCTACTACATTTCAAAGGCTTTTATTTCTTTTTATTTCCAACTGATACCAACCAACTACTGCATCCACCCATGGGCATCATTTCCTGCTTCTGAGAGAAGCAATAAAGAAATAAATAACAGATTTTTAGAATTTGTACTACAAAACTGACCACTGGACATTTCTTCTTACACATGACCATTTTTCCTGCACACAGATCTAGAAAGCAGGCCCAGGAGCAGTTATATATATTATGAAATATTGCTATACATATATCATTCTTCAATCTTTATACATTTTTAAAGGTAAACGAAAAGGTAAATGAGAATTTATGTACTTCTGTACTAGAAATATATCAAGAGAAAGCTGGGATAAAATGAGGGTTATCAAAAAAAAGCAATTTTCAACAATTTATGGAAGTTACAAACCAATTCTTGGTTTTCCAACTACACTCAAAACAAAAACTGTGGCCAGAATCAAGTAAGTGTTTTGACCTTCTAATCTGTCCTTTTCTCATCTGCTGCCTGCTCCACCTTCCTCCACTCCTTTCAGCTCCAGACACCATTCCTTGCTCACATTCCTAATTGCAGGTGCCTCATTCCCATCCCATTTGGGGAGACACAGCCCCAGTATTTGCCTTGGCTGTGCTGTCCCACTGGCCCAGAGGCTGAGACTTGGAGTAGGGACAGGAAAACATGAGAAAGTGCTCTTGAGCAAAGAGATTCTTCTTTCACATTTAGTAAGTAGATCTGTTAAAGCCTTACAATCAATTATAACAAAAAACCCAGAAGTCAATACAACTTATATTGGAATAATGATTTAAAATATTGTACCTTTTTCCCACATATCTTCCCTCCATAGAATATGCTGTTTCAGGTCATTATTAAATCTGAAGTGTCTTGTTTCACAATAAAGCATCTCAGGAACCCTAACAGGGTTTTATGTTTGCATGTTGGCTTAAGGTAGTGCATAACAGATATCCCACTGTAATAAAACTCAAAAATAAAATAAATTTATTTTTAAAAAGAACCAAATTTGAAGATGTAAAGAACCTTAAGAAGATTTAAAACGCTGTAACAAAGCTATTTTGAGAGGGGGGAAGTTACCCAAAGTTTGGCTACTCTTAATTCAGTTAATGTAACACGAAATTCAGAGTGGAAGTATAAACCAGCACTCAGCACAGTGCCTTACCCACCAGCAGCCTTCTGGATCATTCAGAGAAAGAACAAGTCCAAGTTTCTGGCCAGGATCACTATCAGGAATATGACTTTTCACAGTATTACTGTTCCATTGCTTATGCCTCCATGAGACTCGCCCTCTTTAAACAGAGACAAACTGCTCGTTCGCAAAAGTGAGATTCACCGAGTTAAAAAATTAAGTTGTACAGATCAGAAATGTAATCATGGGAGACAAGCTCTGAGAGTTTTTCAATCACTGTGGGGCTGCATCAATTTAAAGTCATGTTACATTAAAGAGAAAAACGTCTGGGAAAGTCTCCCAGTTGTCACTTTAGATTAGATTTGTTGTTGTTATCAGACTGTGCATTTTGTAGGCTTTTTTACATTTTAAAGATATTGCCTCATGCAGCTACACAGTGCATAAAGAAACAGGAAACATACCATTTTTTTAATCAGATTGCCTGGAGATGAGAAGTTTGCACAAATTAACTGGTAGTCTGATAAAAAAAAAAAAAAAAGAAAAAGGAAACATGCATGCACATCTTCTTGAAGCTTATTAACATTTAAACTTTAACTACCTTAGAGTCACAGGGAAGCCACTCAACTTAACCTTGCCCCACAGAAAGAAAGCTTCCATTCTTCCAACAATAAAACATAACCCATTGTGGAGACCTTGTGTTCCTGGCCATCTCAATTGCTTTTTTTTTTTGTAAATTTCCAACAAATGGATTTATCCATGTATCCTACACTAAATCTGCTACAATGGCTCTTCCTACACTAAATCTGCTACAATGGCTCTCAGAATCATGCCCTCATATCAGACAACTATCCACTACACAGACAATACAGGATTTACCTACGTAAAAATAAAATTGAAGACTTTTAGTTTATTTCTGCACAATTTCAAGCTGACCTCTGATATATGGCATTTACCAGAGCTTTGGAGAATTATTGTAATTACTCTGATTGTCAAGCTGTCATGTAAAGGCTTATTGAACATTACCATATGTATTCACATTGTCAAACACTGTCTCAGACAAGTGTAGCAAAGTCACTGAATATATTGCTCTATGTTATTGTTTCAAGCAAATATTCAAAGCATTATTCATACATATCAATGATTTTAACTTGAATTGAATACAAGCGGTTTAGCTATTACTATTATACCTTCTAATATGAATTTGGGGGGGGTTATACAGCTTTTACGTGTAGTATTTCAGTTACTGTAATCTTTCTAAAAATACATTAAGTAGCACACTAGTCTAAGTTCAAATATTTACAGGATACTCTTTAAATCAAATGCACACTTTTGATCTAGACTCTAACTTTTTGATATCTAAGGCAAAACACCAAGGTGTTCAGAACATGCAGTATCTCCCTTCTTGCAATTTTTTACGTGGTGAGAAATACTCCACGACTTTACTAAGGGGAAACCACTAGAAAAATTTGGAAAATGCAACAGTAAGTTGCCAGCATGTAAGCAACATCCATTCTGATTTCGGCAACATCAGGGAGATACCAGGGAGAGCAGCTACAGGATTAAATCTATTTAAACACCTCTGACCTCCCCAAAGTCAGGTACTCACAAAGAGTGGATTTTGCTCTTTCATTTTAGTTTTGGAGCCACAAGACTTCAACCAGTTTGGTGAGATTTCAGTACTAGAGGGAAATGAGGTCTTTCAAAGCCATTAATGTTTTCATATTAATGAAGACTCTTCCTTTATACAAATGGAAACTCTCTTCTACTGCATAATATTTGAGTGTTGAAAAAAAAAGCCACTCCCAGTCTCCTCAGATGCCATAGAGGCACCAAGATGAAGCAGACAAAACCCAACCACTATGAAAGACCTTTTTGCTCCAAGAGAAGACAACATATGGAATTCTCAAGCTTTACCACTTCCTTGAGACCTACCACATTTATGGAAAACACCACAGACTGACACGTAAAAATTATTAATAAGTTTCAGACTTGCTTTGCTTTTCCTGAAGGTGAACTTTAAGCCCTGTAAGGAACACCAAAAGGAAGAATTTTATCCCAAAGTACAACAACTGTAACAAGCTATGTCTTAGAATAGAACATCTTTAATCTAACACCACAGTCCTAAATCTGTTCTGGTTCTACAAATGCCTCTAGTTATTTCCTTTTTATCAGTGAAGAAAATGAAATAAAAAGTATTTCATACTTAACACCAAACAGACCATGTTACCCCAGAAGACGTGCTTAAATAATTTAGCTGTTAAAAAGAATCTTTAACTATAAATGTACTAAATTCCAGTGCAAAAGATTAACTACAAAAGAAATTAACACTGCCTTAGGAAAAAGAGATAACATTTTTCTAAAGCATTTCTAAAGCTTTTTGATATGCTATTTTTTAGAATTATATCTGGAGAGAACTAATATTTTTAAATGAGACTTTCAGAGCTGCTCAAATTGTAAAGTACCATTTGTGCGAGTCCAAGAGTTCTGAGGAACCTGGTTTTCTCCCATAAATAAAAATCAGTACCCAGTCTTTACCCACTAAAAGAATGAAAAGCAAGTAATCAGAATTTGATATTCAAATAATATTCACCTAAAAAAACGTTGTTCCTGCTTCCATCAACAACTTTGTCACAATATATCAAAGCAAAATAACATTTTCTCCCCTCAACAACTTAGAAGTTTCCAGGGCTTTATCATCAGTCGAAGCAGTCTGTTTGCATTCTCCAATACAAACTGACAATCTAGTGATACAGTACATTAAAAATTCTCTGTAGTATTGACTGCCTGAAGCTGATGCTCCCTTGCTAAATGCAGTGCAGTTCAATTAACAGCTCTTCAATATACAATTTAATTTTTCTTTCATCTTGATCCACAGCCGAGCTTGAAATGAGGAATGTTGGAATAGATGTACTTTAAATATTGAAGCAAGTCTTTATAAATAAATCTATCAAACGTGTAATGATTTCTGTCATAACAGGACCAAACAGATGAACCTGAATGTCTGTGACTTTCAGGTTTGTGCATTGTTGTTCTCAGCTTTATTCCCTCAGTGAATTCCTGGTATGGGGGAAGACTCCAAAATGCCCCCAAAGGAGTGGAAGAGCTTTTTCCTTACTGCAACATTCTTAGAACTTGAACAAATTTCTGCTGATGCTTTATAAAGTCTTCTGCATGCAAAAATCCAACTTACCACTTACATCCCAACAACCATCTTAAGGAGTATTAACACTTCTCTGATTATTTAAGAAGGTCATCAAACAGAGAAGTTCATAGCAACAGTTTCCATTACCAAATCTGCACTCAACTGAGAGACAACCAATCCTGAATTGGAAAATAAATATTTAATGCATAAATACTACCCTGGACACCATTTTCCCTCCTGCAGTGTGAATGTACATAGTACACTTCAAATTTTCTCTAGGTAGTCATGCTATTTCAGAGGAAAATGTAAGGTTAATTTAACCAGGACAGAATGAAATATTTCATTTCAAAGTTCCTCTAAGTGGGACACTGCTGAAGGAAGCTATTAATATCTCTTACAGCGTGCATGCTCAAGGAAACACTGTGGATCAGCTCATTTCTCACAGGTATACTCCATAGCTTTCCAAGTGGGAGGATTTACTACTGTTCATCAGAAGGGAAAACATTCCTCTTTTAAGCTAGAGGCATTTTCTACTCTTTAAACACATTCACAGAAACAAACCTGACAACACTCACTGCCTTAGATAGCAGAGAAGCACTATGGACATGGAGGGCTCCCAACCTGCATGAGAGGAGCTGTGAAGCCAGAGAGGCTTCAGCAGGAAAGCATAAACAGCATTGCAAGAACAGAAATCAACTTCAGATGAGCTCAATCAAACGTTCTTAATTAAAATTTAAGTGCATAGTGAAATACACAGGTTTACCTTGTGTCCATATTATATGTGTCTGTATTTGTGTCCATAATGGTATTAGCTGAGATGGAGAGATTTTATCCTTAAATGTCCTATTTCTTTCTTCTTTGTGTATTTTTAATCATCTTATCTAGATTATCACTTTGGATGCTGAAAAAAATCTCTACAAAACTAACCAGCCTCATGATTGCCACCATTTCCTTTTTCCCTTTACTTCTAGTCCTACATTTTAGAAAAGTATCTCAGTACTGTATTTAAATTGTCAGTGAAATAACATTCAGCATTTACAGCAATTAACTCATCATTACTGTGAATAACTACACTAATTGGGATGCTCTACAAACCTGCAACACTGCAGAATTAAAAATAAACACAACAAAGATACAATTTACAGCTAATCTATACTTACAATTAAAGTTAGTTTCAAGATTTATTTCAATCTATTATTTTTTATTAGCTGCAGCAGACAGTAAATGGGGTGTACTATGTTCTGCTTTGCAAACACCTAGATTATAAAACATAATTACACAAATTAATTAGAAATGAGGACATACATTCATGTCTTTGTTTGTAGCCATAACATGTTAAACATGACTATATTAATGAGCAGTTCCTAAAATTTATAAGCTGGTATAACTGAGGAAAATATTAAAGGTCCCTGAACACACAAGGCATAAACGTCACAGAGAGGGTCACAAACACTTCAGATCTCTTTCTCCTCCACAGCAGAATAACAATTCTTGAAAACTCTCAGCACCCAGAGCAGAATACAAGTGCAGACTGAAATTTTCTTGTCTTGTACTTTCTTTCCCACCTACTCTCAAGGGCTTTCTGATGTCCAAGAGCCTAAAGTCCCTTCAGTTCTGCCCACTGACTGCAAAGTTGGTTTAAAGCCTATTTTCCCTGGCTCCCGTATAAACAAAGTAATAAAAACTACCTCAAATACTCATTTTGCTGCATTAATCCCATGCTTTTATTTGATAAGCAAAGTTTCTTGTTGAAGTTAATACTCTGTCTCAGTGATCCCAAATGAAATACGGGAAAGAACAAGTTTAGCACACCACCCCCAAAGGTGATTATTAAGATAAAAGGGAATTAAAGGACGAGGAGAAATTAGAAAGGAGAGGAAATTAAACAAAAGTATGATGCTTTGGCTTTATAGTAATAAAAGGTTCATGAATATAATTGACAAACACATAAATTATTAGTACTTTTTAAGCACTCTACTCTGCAAGTCTGTTTTCAAGACATCTCCTGCATTCCTGTTGAACTCCAGCTATGCATGTTTTATGTCACTTATGCTGCTCTGTAGCCATATAAGCCTGATAATTATCTTCAGTTTTATAAGCTATTGTGGATCATGAAACAAGTCAGTGCTTCTTTTGATGCCCTCACATTAGTCCCTTGTCACTGTTAAAACTGCAAGTGATCCCGCAATCGTTTTTTGTTCTTTTTTTTCCTTCTTTTTAATGCATAACAATTCTGCAGTTATACAGTTGTACTACACCATCCTGGAGTTACTATTTTCCTGCTGCACTATACTTAGTGTTACAGTAGGACCTTAAGATTTTTGGGTTTATCATCAAGAATCCTTTAAACATTATCACACTGTCACAGCACTGCAGAATCACAAGTAAGAAGAAAATAATCTCTCTACCTTTTTTTTTCCCCACACTAAGCTCAACCAAAATATATTTCAGTACTTCAAAAGATTCATTTACCATATTGATAGACTGGTTACAAGCTTGAGAAAACAAATCTTAAAGAACTGATTCTTTGCATTGCAGGCTCTATGACCCATCAAATCAAACTCTTTGGGATTTGGAAACGTTTGTAAGTCTAAAAGCACCGATATTGAGTCACGGCTTCGGTTTTAATTTCTGGGCAATTTTTAGGGTAAAGGCCCATTTTAGAATCGTGACAGAGAAAACCAAGACAAGAACATAACACACACCAGGTTAGCAACAAGTGTGCACAAGTAAGACCGTGTTTTGTTATGAAGCTTTCTGTTTCTTTAGTGTGTTGGAAGAGCTACAATTATTGCTCACTGAAAATGCAATACCAACAGATAGTCCATCCTGTTCACTTCTGATGATGAAATAAACTAATAAAGTTGAGGGATTAAATGTGAAAAAACAATTACATGGAAATGTGCAATATCCTGAACATAAAACCATGAGCCTTTTGTTTACTTTTTATAAAATTAAAACACAGAACGGATCTGGCGACAAAAACGACCCACCAGATTTTACCAGGACTTCCACAAAAAAAAAATAAAAAAAAATTATGAGAGTGCACATTAAATCATTAGCGAGCCACAAGGCAGCCTGCTTAGTTTTAGCATGCAGAGAATGAAGCCCATAGCAGAGGCAGGAGAGGAGCAGTGCTATAATTACGAGGCAGCGCTGTGCAGCCCCGTTAATGCCGCGCTTTGACAGCGCAAGGCTATTCCAGCTCCCCCGAGCCCTGCTGGAGACACGGTTCACTCTAATTGGTTCCAAAGCACAACCCACCACCAGCAGCTCCTCCAGCCCAGGAATGGTAATTTCCACACCACTGTAAATAGTGTTTGCAAACAATACAAACACGGTAATAAGAGGCTAGGTGGGTAATTAATGTGTGGTTACAAAGCAGCTTATTTGCATTTTTATTTAAAACTGCCTTCTTTAAAAAGCTGCTCAGATTTCTTTTTGCAAGAGGAGCCTTGGTTAAGGAATAGAGCAGTAATTACTCTCTTTAGGGGTTCTTTTATACATCCTTTAGGGAATTAGAATGAAAAGATAAGCAGAATTATAAAGGGAATCATGTAAAATATGAAATGCACTATAAACACTTAGTACTGTATTTACCATAAGCTAAGCTTGTCTTCTTCATTAATGGAATATATTACAAGCTTATGTTACAATCAGATTAATTGCGAAGATGGTTAAAAAACCCCACATATCCAGACACTAATTCCTCCTCTCCCAGAACTGACAGTCAGAAATCCAGCGACAGCAGAACTCAGTCGATGTAAGAACACATCTATTTGGACTACAGTAAATAAGTTCTCAACATCAGCAACATTAAACAGTTTTATAAAACACATTCTGAGACAGAAAGGTTCAGGAAAAGACCAAACTCAAGTTACATTAAATATATAAATTATTATATCAGAGAAAACCCAAACTTTGTATCCTATAAGCTACACTCAAGTCAGTGTACAAAGTCTACTTTTTTGTAAAGACAGACATCCCCAGACAGGTTGGTGATATATTTGAGCACACAGTGTCTCCTAGTGACTTTTAATTGAAGACCTAGCATGAAGTGCAGTTTTTAAAGGGGTTATGCTGAGGTCTCTTACTGTCTGGGGGGGAGGTCTTAATTTTCTTTTTTTTTTTTGTCAAAAAGCTCAAACTGCATTTAAGTAGTATTATTATAAAGCTTTAGGCATGGTAGGGATTTTGTGACTCACATTTCCAGATTAAGAACAGCAGGGCTGTGCTAAAGAAACAAATTACCGAAAAGATCACTTCAACATTTCTATGTATAAAATTCTGCTGACTGCAGGAAAAAATTAAGGAATAGTAAAATACTGTGACTTCTTTCAAAATTACATTTTAGAATTTTTTTTAATACACATGTAACAGATATGGGAAGGTGAAGAGAATTACGAGAGTAGAAATAATTAAGTCAACTCAAAAGACAACTTTTTTCTTTACTGGAGTAAATCGTGGCAAATTGTCTTACTATGTTAAAAACCTTTCAACCTCATAGCTATGGCAGTGCTCAGTTTCTATCAGCTGTGTACAGCATTATGAATTCATAAACTCCTGGGTGGTTTGGGGTGCAAATGGGTTTAGGGTTTGCTCCTGGATTTGGCCAAGGGTCAAGGGGTCGAGGGTTACCTCAGGTTTGGGGGTTGAAAGCTGTTAAAAGCAGCATCTCCCCAGAGAAAGAAACCCTGTCCTTGCAGCAGCAGCAGCCAGGGCACTCTGAGAGGTGCTGGGAATGCCGCCCTCTCGGGCTGGTTGCTTCACGATAATAAATAATAAAACTCTATCAGTTGTATGTATCCATACAGTACCAGTGCAGAGCTAACTGCAGATGGAGATGTAAGTATGAAACAGTTCAGCTGTAGCCAGCACATCAACTCTCCAAGTAACTGGTATCAGTATTCAGGAGGATGCCCAACCCTGAAAGTTAGGGGCTTAACACATCTGCTATATAATTCAGACTCTGTTTTACAGCGGTTTCATTACTAACCATAAAAACTGTAACAGTGGAACTGTATAAACAAACTGAACAGTGTTTTTACTGTAAAACATGAATGTAATATAAATATTTGCCTTTCCCTTTTCTCAGCATCTGTAATGAAATCAAATTCATGCCATATGTTTATGGTGTACAAAAAAAAAAAAGAGATCTCAACAATCCATCTATGTAAATGTTGATTATACTGTTCCATGTTTTTAACTTCATGTGGGGAGATTTTTAAGCATCTGTATTTGGAAAATAGCTTTGCAGCACGCATCACTCTCTTAAGGTTTCTCAACTGCACAGATTACTCACAGAAATTTACTGAATTCTTAAACATTATGGCCAAAATTTGGTCATATGTTCATATTGGTCCCAAAGAGCTGCTGCTATCAACAGGACTGGGTAATGTTTGTACTGTCAATTCTCCATGAGTAACATACACTCTGATTGCATCGCAATTAGTTAATTAAAAGATTCCTTCATTTCAGAAAAATCTGGATCACACCCTTAAGAATCAAAAAAAGGCATTATACTCAGCAGAGGCAATAATTCTTTAGTTGGAGTGTCCACAGCTGCAAGTGAGACAAGTTGACGCAGATTTTTTTTTTTTTTTAATTGCATTACCAGTTCATTTAATACAAGATACTGCCCCTCCCTGCAAGGCCTTTTCCCCACAGCCCTTTTCCCTATCTTGAACTTGATTCTTCAGCATGGGCACTGCTCAAGCACTGGAAAATGAAATATGTCCATATATTGCAGGCCTTTCTAACTTATATTACATTGTGATGGCATGTGAGCCAGCAATACAGTGTTTAGGATATTCTGCTTTGAAACAAGACAATCCTTTATTACAAAATAATAACAGAATGTTGGGAGTAATATTCTCACAGAAATTCATGTGTTTCACTTGTAGGGTATTCTGAAATATTTCCTATTTTGAGGATGATTTTTAAGAGCTTTTATTTAGCACCACTTTGAAACCCTTTGATTCTGTACTAATAGATTGTGGTTTCAGTCAGTATTTACTACATCTCCAAAGCATCTTCTAGGCAGTCTTCAGCTTTTCCCATAAATGAAAACCTGTCACTAACCATGAGGAGGACGCTTACAAAAAATTTTAAACCAAGGACAGCAGTGGAGACATAGCACTACATGGGAAAAGAGAGCCCATTCCACGAGGGGGAAACACACACAGTGACCACAAAACTATTGCCCATGGTCTGGTAAATGTGCCCAGTTTGCTTCTTGTCTGTCTGCACTTCACGGGATCACAACTGGAATACAAAGACTCACTTATCAGGTTTTAATTTCATTCAGTTACTTGATCAGCAAGAATATAAATCACTCTTTCGGTGAAGAATACTTCAGGGAAAGGAATACAGCAAGGAGTCACATTTGTTTGGTTGGTTTTCTTCACAGCTTTTCTCTCTTCTCTTGTCACATCTCTACTTTAAAACCAAACCCAAATGTCCTTTTTACAGTTTAATCTAATCTTTAACGTAGCTGTAGGTTCAACACTGAGGAATAATTACCAAAGAAACATTACAGTTTTTATGAAATATTAAACTCACAATTTATCTTTTAATATCTACTTCAAAGACTATTTGACAGGAATAAATAAATGAGAGCTTCTTGGCAAGAAAAGTTGTGATTTATGAAATATTCTTTTCGTTCATACTCTTAAGTATTTTCTTGAGAATACCACTAACATCTGCAGCTACGCAGTCTTATCCAAACATTCTGCTCATACTCAATTAGAAAATTATATCAATAATATTGTAAAATAAATTACCTAGCCTCTCTTCCTGGAGCATAGATTTCCATGTTCATCAGAGCAACTATGTGTACAAACAGCACTGTAGTGTTTTTCATTAAGCCTCAAAGTCAATTAAGCCACGAATTGGAACAATCATTCCTCCTTTGCAAAGTATTGATATTTTTCTTGGCTGCTTTCAGGCCTTTTCACTACTCAAGGAGAGATTTATGTTTGACAATTTCTTTCTGATTAAAATGAATCATAACTCTAGAATTCTAATTTCCTCTTTTCCGAGCAAGAAATTATCAAACAGTTTTAAATTGATATTGAACGTCATCGTGCATGAACACTCATTTTCGAGATATCAAATGTAAAGCCGTACTGATCTCTTTTTTTATCTGCTGCCTTTACATACTTTCTCTTCCTTTTTGTCTATATATATGCATGTGTATAAACATTAGATTGCACCAATATAATCAACCATACCCCTCCATAAAAATTATATTTGATAGACCAGCCAGACCAATCACATTAAAACTTGTCACAATGCTTTACACAAGGCAATTACCCTTTATTTGCAATATTAGCAAAATTCTGCTGTAGTTTAGAAAGAAAATAACTGGAATACTGCAGGTTGCAAACAAATGTCAGTTAACCAAAGTAATTAGCAAGTTTATATGGGTAATCCCTACTCAAATGGCTCAAACTCCCTATAAAACAGCTCTTCAAGCATAAATAGCTACAAAGAAAGTTCTCTAGATTTGTCTACAACAGCCAGTTAAGATCACTTTGCATTTGCTTTTTAAACGTAATGGCAGCTAATCTGAAAAAAATCTTATTTTCTCCCATTATTCCTGCTTTTCTCTCTAAATCTTAACAATTGGATTTTCCCAAGCCATTTAGCCATCCCATTTTGTCTTTATAAACTTGATTTGCAGCTTTCACTACAAGCAAACTGAAACTGCATTTTTTGTCTAACAACTGATTTTGAAGTCCAACAGGCCCAGAGCAGAGCTGTGTTTCTGCAGACACTCAGCCTGTGCCATTCCAGAAATGGATGTCACAGACTCACTAAGGGACCAAGCTGGGTGCTTTTCTTTAGTACTGGTATGTTATGTACTCTGTACTTTATTTTTAAATGCTGAATTACACTAGGTTTGATTTGGGCTTGGTTTATTTTGTTGTGGTTTGGCAGAGATGGTTGGGGTTTTAAAAAATAGTTTTTTCCATATATATTTCAGGCTCAAGCTAAACAGGCCATCAGTTTGATAACTGGATCAAAATTTGAAATAGTAAGTTGTTCTGTTACACACTTTTAATTATTTTCTCTTCTTCCAAAATATGTGGAACTCTTTTGTATCAACAAAGAATGGAAAAAGAAATATTCTCTGTCCAGCATGTAAACCTTGAGTACCAAAGGACACTGTGCCACAGAAAAGTCAGCATAGGGTACACACTGCTTTTGGTAACACACATGTTTTTCTAGAAATACCAATTATATTACAATACAGTAGTAAAACTCCACACTTAGGACAGGGAAACACTCTAGAACTCCATTTGGCAAAGTTTTGGGGGGGGTTTCGTTATAAGAGCATATTTCATGCAAATTAAAAGAGGTTGGGGAACTCAGCTGAAGAGTAGGAACGTATTTATCAAATTTCTACCCCTCAAATTACTGGAGGAACATTGCATTTAACAGAGACTTAATCTCGAAGATTTACAAGAAAACATAAAACAAGTAGGTAGCACTATTGCTACTGAAAATACTACCTGAGTACCATGAACGTGAGCCTTTGTAAGGCTGCAGCCTAACCAGCTGTATTTTTATTTAAATTGATTCCAAATTGAAAAGTAAATCAACTTCCTTTCAATAATTTTGCTTTCCCTAGGAACAGAGGAGACAAAATCCTGTGCATGCTTTGAAGTTCTTTCTAGCAGAACAGCTGCAGTTACACATTGAGAATTCATCTGAATCACATGCAGAGGTTGTTGATGTTTTTTTAAACTCCTTCATTTTTAGGAAAGGATTTTTAATTAACAACTTCCTGTAGTTACACCTATAAGCTAAAAATTAATATTTTACATCCATATTTTAATATTAGAAGCAAATCAGTCAAATTAATCTTTGTCTCTTTGTTTTCAGTAACTGATTTTGGGGCAGGTTTTCGTGTTTGTTTTCCTCAAGATTGCTTACAATTTGATGTAAATTTTAAGCATCTTGTAATTCATCAACTAATTCTCTCCTGGTTACACACTCCAAGTAATTAAAGTTCAGTAATAACTTATTCTTTCTGCTCCAGCACCTGCATTTCATTTGTTTATTTTCCCAGAGTCATAAATCTGAGGGACTGTCAAAGTGCCATAATATTAGTGCAATAATCAAAGTTAATTAGTCCCTCTCAATAAACAACAACAAAGCCATTACAAAGATGCATTGAAGGTTTTCCAGCTACCAGTTTATAGATGAGACTCTTTTTCTGAACAATCAGAATTTGAAAACTGTTAGTAAATAAATGTAGTGTTTTTGAAGAAACCTGACCTTCAGCGTTCTTCATTCAATTAACAACTCATTAACTTTTGGTGAGATAATACAGGTATTAAGACAAGTATTCTGAACTCCCATTGTCTTCAAAGTGCTCAGAGATATGGTTAGGATTAAGAGGGCTATGGGTATTTTTCAAATAAAAGGTTTTCACCACTGTCTAATTTTAGTTAGATAAAACCCATATAAACAGCCATATTTAGCTGGGCTGGGACTATCAAATTCAAACAGAATATCACCAAATCCAGTCCTACTGAAAGAGAATAGACACTATGCTGGCCTCTGTTGGAATTCTCTTGGAATTCTATGCTATTGAAATTTCAAAAAATAAAAATTTTTAAAAAGAGAAAGGGAAAAAAATAGAGAGAGAGAGTTTTCATGGGATGAAAACAGTGAGCAAGACATTTTTCCCAACCAACCCTTTACTGTAAACCATTCATATGATCTGGGCAAGAGAAAAAGGCCTAAATCCAAGGACTGATTCTTCATGAAACTTGTGGTTACAAAAATTAGCAATAGTGAAAGCATCACTTATCTGCAAATACACGTAAATAAGCACCATTTGTTTTGCATTAATAAATATTATAACTAACTTTAGACTACTTATGTGTAAATATTAATACAACTGAGTGCTCTCCCTTGTCACCTGGGAGCAGTTGAAATACTCTGAGAACTCAGGAAATAAGAGCAAAACACTCATCACTGACTTCAGCTGGAAAGAAATAAAAACCTAAGATTCTGATCCATTGGTCTTTTATTCATTTAAGTGTAGAGATGTCACCACATTCTCTTCTGGAAGTCAGCAGTCCCAGCAAGCTCAAACAAAAGTAGCTTGCAACCCTTGCTAGCAAATAAATTATTGTGTGAGGAATAAATTAGGATGGCTGAATATGATCATTAAAAAAAAGGGGGGGGATCAGGGAAAGTTAGGAGTCAAAGAGCAACAAGGCAATGGATGGAACTAAAAAGCTCGTGTTTGTCTGACAAAAAAGGGAGAAAAACGAAAGAAAGTGGGAAGAAGCTAGAAGGAAAAAAGCAATGAGACAGCCTGGCAGCGGGGCTGCAGAGTCTAATGAACTCAGAGAGAAAAGGAGGAACATTCTCGTGTTTGAAAAGTACAAAAATGACCCTCTGAAATCTCTCACTGTAGAACAACATAGGCAAAACAGTGGCTGCTTTGGAGGACTGTGTCCATTATCCTTTGTATAGTTACTCACTTTGGTTCTGGAATGTCCTTTTCTATGAACCAAGCCTCAGTGCTTCTTCCAAACATTTTTTTTTTCCCTTACAAAGCATCCATAAATAACCTGGATAACAGCACATCAAGCCTTGCAGTCCAACACACTCATAAGGAATGAAAAACCTCCATCACCCATGCACCAGCACTGGAGCAGGGTGCTACCGAATAAGAGAAACCACTTTTTCCTTAGATTCTCCCACGGCAGTGCTGTGTTTAAGTGCTGGCACTGCGCAGATTTGATGTCTTGGAGAGCACAGCTCCGTGCTGGGCACTGTGCACGCACTCACCCATTCCCCCAGGATCCGCTGCACGGCGTCGCTGCCTCGCGCCAGGCTCCTGCAGGCCAGGATCACACACGCCCCGTGCAGGGCAAGGGACTTGGCGGTTTCAAAACCTAGGATAAAACATTGTCCTGGTCATAAACAGATCCCAGCAGCAGCACAGAGCTTTAGAATTACCTGAAAACATGAGCCACACGTTTCAGTGCAGTTAGACTATCTGCAGTCTGGTGACCTGACAGTCACCTGGACTCAGCTTTTAAGAGCACACATGAAGAAACACAGACACCTCGATTTGGTGAGGTCTTTCGGACAATAATCGTATATATTTTGTACAAAACAGGTCTGGCATCTTCAAAAAGCAGACTCATCTTCTCTGCCTATCAGTATCCTCACTTCTAGAAGAGTAGGATTGGATGTGTTCCTTCCTTGTTTGACTGTGAACAATGTGCCGCACACAGAGTCTGCAGAGCCACTGTGCCTGCTAACTTCACACTGGAAGTGACAGAATATCCAAAACTGAGCTCAGCGCTCTTTAGATGCACAGGTGGCCTCAGAATCATCAATCTGAGACCACCTGTGGCAGGGGGAAAAAAAACATTGTTTCACTGTTCAATCCACTAATGAAAAGCTGCACAGAAGTTGGTCCATTAAACTTCATTCAATCAGAAAAAATCTGTGAGAATTTACCAGAGCAGATGAGGACTTTTGGGGAGAGCAGAATGCTCATGGAGTGCTGAGAACTGAGGCAGAACCTGGGTTTCTACCAGGAGTGAGCTACTACGTATTTGTGATGCAGTTAATGGTAACACTGGGTGTCCATCTCCATGGAGAACTGTGCCAATGACAGGAATTGCCTTCTAGCTGGAAGAGGCATAACACAGCTTAATGAGTTCAATTAGAAAAGCCTGAACTATGAAAGGAAGAATCAAACTGAAGTGCCCAACAATTTGAGTATGTGAAGAATTCAAAGAGAAAAGGCATTTGTTTTAGCTTTATGACATTTAAAGCATGTTTATGATTTCCTGTTAAAAACTGTTTACCAAAAAGCCTATGAAGATGAGCTGTCTCACTTCCAAAACATCCTGGAGCAACAAAATCCAGTTACAGCACAAAACATAACTTACATTATAGAAACAACAGACACCAAGACAAATTTATACAATTTTCTGCAATTACATACTTGTGGTATTAAAGTCCAAGCAATTTTCCTGTATCTCCTTTAAAGCCATTCACTGCACCAAGCAACTTTAATTACCTGGATAATTCATTGCATGCACATGAATTCAGCTACAGCATATGCAAAGATCTCCCTTGTTCCTAATTCCACTTTAAGCATATTTAACTAGAATTTTTCATGTAACTAATATGAGATGTACCATTAGCTAGCTGTTATGCTTCTTGTTTCGCACAAGAACACTTATTTTGGCTAGCTGACTGTATTACTAAAATCTAGTTGGAATGCCTGGGAAGAGTTTTGCTATTGTTAAACAAAGATTGAGAGCTGGTGGCCAGATTATTTAGCAAAGCGTGATGATGTTCTGCTAACTCTACCCCATGTCACACTGTGCAAAATAATAAACTGTGCAAATTAATAAATTCCATGCCATTCTCCCCTATAGTTAATAACTTGATACTCATTATAAACTTAGCAAGTTACACGCTGCGAGTTTAGTTTATTTTATGCTACCTCAACTCTTCCCTGCCAACCTGAAGATCAGTGTTAAGCATTTCTCTTTAGGATGTCCTTGCTCTTCTCTGAGCTTCAAAGAGTGATTCCTTAGGCAGACACGTTCTGATCTTTACATGAAATCACATGCTAAAAAAAACCAAACCTCCATTTGAATGCAGCCACAGGTGAAGTGCTGACATGTCTCCCCATCAGACATATTTTAAACTAATTCACAAACACTCCTCCACTTTATTTAGGACAGTTAGTTACACATGCAACTTCTAGCTGGAACACCTGAAGGAGGAGTTTGGAATCACCTCAGTATCCAAGTCTTTTTACAGCTTTAGCTCTCTGGTTCTTCTGCAACAATTAATGCTTCTTGCCTCCCCCAGTATCAAAAAGTTTGGTGGGGAAAAGCCTCTAAGCAGGGAAGAAAACATTTCCTGTCAGATTCACTGTGTTAAACTAAGTCTATCAACAGCATTTGTTCTTCAGCATAATGCAACTGTATTTTCAATATACAGTAAATTTTAAAACCTCAGCCTAACACATGGATTGAGTAAAGTACAAAACTATTTAAACTCTATAATAAAAATCTTACCTCTCTATAAAAACTACCACTGAATCACAATCCACACTGAATGTGGTTTCATACACCAAAGTTAAACCACAAAGATCATAAACACCCAAACGGTAAAACCTTTAAAAAAATCACAGCAGTTACCTAGAAAGAGAAGCCTAAATAACAATGTAAGGCACATGCACAATTAAGGAAACCAGATCAACTTTAATTCTACCCACAAAAGTAACTCTGTGGACTTCAAAAGAAGCAAAGATTTAAATACTTCACTTAATCTGAGACTGCCACCACTTAGTGACACAGCCATTTCACTGTGAGGGGACATTAACAGCAATGACATTCATTTCTTTTCCAAGAAACAAGTGATAGCCTCCAGGGGTGAATCTTCCCTGTACCACAGCAATAGGCTATCTCAGAGCTATTTAACCCAGGTAAAAGAGACAGCACAGCCCACTGCCAGCAAGTTATATATCAGTTGTGGAGGTTTTAAAAGTAGGGGAAACTACACTAGAAAAACAGCACAGAATTACAGACTTGGCCATCAAGGACAACCAATTACAAGGGGAAAAAAAAGACTCTTCCCCCAAATGTGACAGGAGAATAACATACTTAAATAACATCCACTTTGGAAAAGTAATCACTGTATTGTACGGAGTATTTAAATAAACTATTTTGAGCAAACGTTTTATAATAATTTCAAGTAATTGCCCTGGAAATCTCAAGTTTGTGCTGAGATCAACTACTCTTGCTGCTGGTGCTGTGGCTGAACGAGCTCTAATCCGACACTCAGAAGTGAAAATCCTCTTTAAAGAATAAGACATACATGGGGATAAACATTACGGCACAGTTCTACATCACCAGCTAACCTAAAGGACTGGGAGCAGAACTAACAAGAGAGCTACAAGCACATGGGATTTGCTAGAGACATTTAAAACCCTTCAGCCCTTCCTTACAGCATTTGTTCATAAAGACTCAGAAATTAGCACTCAATTTCATTCCTCATCTTCTACAACGATTGTTCAATATCCTCACATTCCTGGCTATCTGCAGTCGACTACTGCCGCTGAATTTTGGTGAAGATTTTCAGCTAATGGTGTCAATTAAGAAGCAGTTAGAATCGCTCAATTAATGCCAGCTACGCTGTGTCAACACACACCAGATGAGAACAGGGCTCTGTCCAATGGTGCAGTCTCCTCTCTAAAATAGAGAAAGGGGTTCACTGAGTGGAAAAGTATTTCAGTGATTTCTTGTTTAAACAGACAGCATACACTCCATCAATCACTGGGGGACATTTTGTAAAGAGAATTTGCACCAGGCCTTTACATGTTTTAAAACATTCCTTTATTTCAAATATAAGGAGGTTTGAATACATAAGAAAAAATCAAAAACATTTTAGACAATAGCAAGCTTTCTGCAGCTTCTCTACCTTTGCCCAAATACTCCAGGACACCTTCCTTGGAGCTGTCCTTTACAACACATTTGAAATACAATAATGTCTCAGTGTAAAAGCCTACAAGGTTTGCTTGCAACAAATGGTCTTTAACACTCAAAAAAGACTCTCATCCCAACTGCTGCATCTCAGCAAACAGACTCTTTCCTGATTCTGGGGACTCAAGAGAACTACATGTAAACAAAAAAGATCCTTGTGTCCTAGAAATCATTTGGATTTCTTCAAACTTGGAAGATCTAAACACCAGTGAGAGTGAACCAGTTCATCCTATTCAACACTCCCTCAGAACAGGAGTAAAGATTAGAATGTGCTGCAGATAAAGTGATAAAGAATTCCAGGTAAGCTTCTTTTCAGGCTGAAATACTGCAAGACTTGAGGTGTGATTTAGAGAAAAATCTTCCACAACCAGGATCGCTGCTGCTTGTGCTGGTGGGTCCAGAGTGGAACATCCAACAGAGCTTGCACAGGCACACGCAAAACATCAGATCATTGACAAACTCACACCTTTCAGTGCCAAAAAAACACCACACATTCCGTATCAGGATTGCTTGGCCACATCCACTCTGCTTCAGTACAGATATTTAGGATAAAATCCTAAGAGATGCATCATTCAACTTGCTCCAAATGTAAGTTTTCAAGCAACTAAAGCACTAAGATATTTTAAGAGACTCAATTTAAAATGAGCAATTCTCATGGAATACTCATGCTGCCTTTGTTCCCATGTGTTTGCAGGCACATGGCAATGACACACACTGATATTTTTCATTTCAAAGTGCGATGTTACATGAAAGATACATCCTGCTTCTCCCTTTGTGTGTAAATTGGACAAACGTGTTTTTCTTGGAGACATGAAGCGCAGAAAAAGCCAACCCAAATGAAACAGGATGAGTAATGCACTGGTTCTGTTTTCCATCTATCCAACCCAAAACTATGCACTCCTTACACTTTTTTTGCAATACACTGCCCTGGGCAAGGCCAAGTTATTCTTAACAGTAAGTGCACTGCTGTTGTCACTGAAAAAACCCCAGAACATTTTGTTTCTTCTGAAGGGAGCACAACACTAAAACATTTTAAAGCACCCTTAAATTAATGGGATTATAAATATCTGTTGCTTGTTGTTGCTGTAAAAAAAATTTAAATGCATCATTTGAGGGTAAGAAAGCTGAATTTCTGACTGATGGTGCTGCAAGCAAGCAAGAATCCAGCATAGTGACCATGTCAGGAACGTACATCACAAATATGCTGCAACTAAGAGCCATGGGGTTGCAGTCAGACCTGGTTTCTGCTCCAGCTCACTGCCCAAAGACATCCACCAACCCAATTCTACAATGTCCTCACACCAGACAGTCCTTTCAGCTGTTTCACCCAACTCTGATCAGTATCTCAGCTACCCAAAGGTCCCACAGCAGATCCAAACACGCATCGCTGATCCTTCACAGTGTAGAGGTGCTACTTTCCAATATAAACATTGGAATAACAACCAGCCTGGCATGAGCCCTGGAGTGAGCTCCACACATTAAATCCAGAGCTAAGCTACCCCTCATGTCCTGAGGCAAGACCTTGCTTTGGTTGTGTCAAGGCAATCCCCACCAACCACTAAATGTCTGCCCCTAAAATACACAGAGATACTACTCAGAGTAAGTGTGGTTTTCAGCTAAGTTAGATTGTCTTGAAACAGCCTAATGGAAACATAAGGGGAGACAAAATCAAAAGTGAAATTTTATACCAAACTGCAGAGATCATCCCAATCAAGGTTTTTATTTCACTTCCCAAGTCATCTAAATGCAAGCTTGTCCTGTAACGTGTCTGTATAGAGGAACAGGGGCCAGAGATTAAATTGAAGCGAAGAGAAGAATCAGAGATAAGTGAATTTTCTGTTAAATCCCAGTTCTACCTTTCATACCTACTCCTTGCTTTAGATGCACATCAGTGACCAAAAACCACAGTCAAAAAAGAGTTCAGATTCGCATCTTCCATTTCAACCAATCCCAAAGTTATCTTTAGATAAAATACACTCCTTTAAAAGGGGGGCCAAAAACAACCTCTCAGCCTTCATGTTTCATATTCATCTTGCAGTTCTTTATCTATTACAGGATCATGCTCCTACCAAATTCCAAACAAATTTTTACTGAATATTTTTAAAGTGCATTGTGTAAGTCCAGTGGCCAATGGCATTTTACCAATACTAAAAAAAAATTGCAGAAATTAACACAACTATTTGTATCCTAGCATCACATCTGGAACTAGGGATTATTCTGTTTGAACTTTTTATTTTCAGTGTTTCTTCAAGCATAGAATAAACTCATGTTTTCTTTTGATTGTCTTTAAAAATGACATTGTGGCTTCTTGCAAGCAAGGCAGTCAGTTTTCCTAACACAAATCCATTACTGTATTTTAAAAAACACATCAAAATTTAGCATTTGGGTTTATTATTTAATGCTTAAGGAGAATTTATTAAAGAGTTTATTTTTCTGTTTGCATGCAATTTTTTTCCATTGTACCAGATAACATCATGAAGGCAGACAGGCATCTGAATACGAAGCAATTCAACACACAACTTCAAATTTTCTAAACAAAAATCACCTTTCCACCTCAAAGAATATTTAAATGTATTATTACCAAGTCAAGTCAAATAGAATTACCCACATTTAAAAAGAAACTTGAAATAGCACTTTGTGTTAAAATAAGCAGAACTTATTTTAGTGTGACTCATATTCTTTATTTTAGTAAAAACCTTAAATTATTCAGAATTACAAATGCTTATATTCTTAAGGGATAAAAAATAAATTTTGTTAACACACTACTTCTATTTTTACTGCAAAATAAACACTTCCAAATTAAACATTTAACTCAAATCTGGAATAGCAGAAAACAACAGATCTGCCCATAGTGTAAGTCAACATCAAACCAGAATCTTGATGAAATCTAGATCAGGTCTGAGCAGTCAAATTTGCTGTGACATTTTGGACACTCCATGTCTCTCAGCAGTAATTACTCCTGAAGGTTTAGCAAGTGTGGGATAAGTGACCAGTTCTTTGTTTATTTGCTTAAATAAAGCCGGTCAATTTATAAATACAGTACTTCAATACATTTTTAAGGAAATAAATAACATTTTGTGCATGCTGCAGTGGCTTCCTCGTTATTTAACAGCAAAGCTGAGAGGAGCTGAGGAGAGGTGGTGGCAACAAAACTCACACCAGTCCCACAGACAGACCATAAGGATTTACCCAACATCAGCAGTAGCAAAGAGATTTCAGTTTCTATCTAATCCACATACCCTCGAAGGGTTTGTGTAAAAATGCCAGCCTTCACAGCATTCCTAATAGAACATCAGTCTGATCAGAGATTCAGTATTAACTAGATTTTAAAAGCTGTTTTGAGGGGTGAGGTTTTTGCTTCCCCCCACCCCTCTCCAAAATTTCAGGGCTTTCCCTCCTTTATTGCTCCTACTTCTAACACACATTCTTACACAAGCAACCAGAAAAAATCCCAGAGGATTTAGAACTTATCTTTGACTGTCTCTCCTCAGATTTTTTTTAATCAGATTCTTTTTGTTTAAAAAGTTCCACGTTCAGAGAAATGGGGTTGCCAAACACTTTCTAAAGCTGTTCTTTGTGTCAGCAGCAGCTTTTAGTAACACAACAGTTTTTCCCACCAAAGCAAAAATGGAGAAAAAGGCCAGAAATTGTCTAGTTGCTTTTCAAGTACACTTCTGTTCCTCTGTTAGCCAACACTATCATAGGTTTCTGTACTGCTGAGCTGAGCCCTAATTAAACATTATAAAAAAATTAGTTGCATGTTTTGTATCTCCTTTTGGCAAGTACAACAGTGCAATGTTAATAAAAGAAGTAAATTCAATAAAGAGGAATATTTCATCCAAGGCAGAATAATTAAAAGACATACTGTGCTGTCAGCTAAAGTGCTAGATGCTCCCAGCTTTAATCTCAAAGTCACTTCATGAGAAATGCTCAGTGTTATGTAAAGATACAGAGAAAGTGCTACAACATAAACTGGACCAATTTTTGCCTTAAAACAAACTCGGTATTTATTTATATCAGTTACACAAACAGTGAAAGAATTTAAAATGCACGCTAGACATGTTACAGATAAATAATAAAACAAGGTTCTGTCCTAAAAAGCTCACAGTTAGGCTTACAAAAAGAGAGATATCTTAGGGAATCAAACATACAGAGCCAGGTCCTGTTCTAAGGAGCTCACATTTTGTATCAGGGGAAAGGAACAGACTGAAAATTAAAACAACACCACCTGATTTCTGGCAGTTTCCACCCACCTCTGTCTTTGGGCCATACGAGATAAGACAATTTGTTTAGTTTGGCAGCAAAGGAAGAGTTTAATAAAGGAGTCATTTGAGGATCCTGCAGAAAGACCTGAGCACAGGAAAGATGCAGTTCATTGGTCTCTCTAGTTCAAAACTGGCAAACCTTTGGGTGTGCTTTAAACTACGAAGGGAAGAGGGAGGTGGGAAGCTGTTATGTAACTCAAATGATCCATCATGGGGCTCCGACATACAAAGTAAGGCAGGAGATGGAGTTCTGAAACAAAAGATGAAGAATAAGAACAGTATTAACAAAAAGTGTCTGTACACAAAAGCAAGGAGAATGGAAAAAAACAAGCAAGAATTAGGAGTCATTAATTACAATGTCAGGCCATGGGCAAAAAAAAAAAAAAAATCAAAAACCTCTATGCCACACCTTCAAAAAGTGCATGAAAACATGCCATGCATCTTCCCACACCAAAATTAATTTGTGTCTTTTTAGAAGACATTTAAAGTGAATCTGCTAACAGCTGGAACACCAGCAGCCCACCCAAGAGCTCAGTGACAGCCATCCTCTAAAGCAAAGGACCACTAACAGTTACACACTCCATACCAAGATTTTTCCTCTATTCTGTTATGAAGTCTCTCTCTGCTTTACATTCTAGATACAAAACTTTTTGTTTTGCCAGAGGTGAGTGTTTAAAGTGCCAGATGCAAAGAAAAAATGATGCAAAGAATAATCTCAATGTTGCAGCAAGACAAACTGAATCATGCAAAAGGTCTTTTCACCTCTGGACTACAAAGTATGCATAAAATAATAGGAAAAACCTTTGTGAAATTAAATAAAGACAGAAAAGCAATGAAGTTGAAAAGTCTTTCTAGCTCTTAGAGAGGAGACAAGAAGTAAATATCACCTAGGAAGGCTCCCTGTTCTACAAATGTTTTTCCTCTGTAAAAGAAATACCTGGAAGCACAGCACAGACCCACAGCTCAATCCTATCCTTTGCGAAAATACTCCTTTGCAAGCAGTAATCATTATTGAACCTTTGAGCCCAGATGTAATTTCTTACATGTTACAACAAGTTTCACATGCATTGTGAATTTCAGCCAAGGTTGATGAAGTTCAATAACTTGGCTAACCAACCATGTGTACTGCTCATTACACAAGTAATAAATAGATTCATCAAAATGGACATGAAAAAGCAGTATGAACATCTGACACCATTTTCAGCTTACTCAATAAGAAAAATAAATTACAGGAAGTCCAAGGGGACCTCTTAATATTTACACTATGTAACAAGTAAGCAGTTGGAGCCTTATGTAAAGCAGAGAAATATTAATATTCCACAATATTAAGCCAGAGTTAAAAGAGAGTGATGGCACTCATGGAAAACTCACTCACTATTACCTGCCATAAATTTTAAGAGTACAGCTCTGTGAATTAAAGCGAACCCTCTTCTATTAATTGAATTTTGAAAATAATAGCTTTTAGTGGATTTTTAATTGTTCAAACTACATCAGTACTAACCCCTGAGTGACGGCTACAAACATCCTACAACAGAAGGACTTAAAAGTTCCACCCTAGAGGCACAATCACCTCCATAAATTGTGCTTTTCAACATCACCAATACTCCAATACTGTACTCTGGCCAAAAGTACACTTCCTGCAAGATCCAGGCTCTCCTGGAAAAGCACCATACTCCCATTCCCTCAACAAACTTTGTTTTACAACAAAATTCATGCCTGGTACAACGGTTTGGACTTCCACAAAGGAAATGACTGAAAAAAAAAAATAGCTTAGTGTAAGTTTAAGTAAGAAGCAAACAAAACTTCTACACAGGCACCAACATTTTCATGGTAGTGCTATTCATGTGGTGTAAGATAATTCATGATACTCAGAGCCTAAGATTCACAAAAAATCAAAATATACATCAAGGAACAGCTCTTCCATGCTTTGAAAAGCCCAATAAATACAAAAGTATCCCATGAAAACATTCTCGCGGACAGCTAGGACCTGGCCAAGAAAAATAATCCAAGGTACGGAAACCTCCAGCCTTGCAAAGGCTGTAACAGTCCCTTCACCACAAGTTCTGCTCTGTACTGAGAACATGAGATGCATCCCCTTAGCAAAATCCCAACTCTGTGCACCACTGAGCTACATCAGAACCCTGTACAGAAACTCTTAATAAAAACAGGCAGAAGTTTTATTAATCCACAAGATTTCACACATTTATGAACATTAATTTTGGTTCAGACAACAAACTCTTTTCACTAAACTGGGGAAAAAACCATTCAAGAGGCACTGTCACAGGTTTGCTGCCCCAGCTCACATCTCTTTTTCTGCTCTCCTAAGAAACAGGATGGAAATAATAATTACTAGAAAGCAAACACTTTGTTCTTTGTTCATCATAATAAGCCATAAAAAAGAAATTGTTTACACTAAGAAATCTTAAAATCATATGAATAGAAGGAGAATAACAATATGGACCAAAAGCAGACAGATGTATTTTCTCTCAGAGGTTTTCCTCTTCCCAAAACAAACTATCCAACAAAAACAAGCTGACTTTTTCAAGGATGACAAAGTTCAGGTGTTCCAGCGTAAGAGAAATTCCAAAACCGTGTAAGAAATCATAAAGTGAATCTGAAACAAAAGCTATCCTGAGCAGCTCCTTCGTAAAAGCCCTGCCAGTTGCAAAACCTTTATTTCATGTGGAAACGGGAGAGAGAAATTAGAAAATAAACAGTTCTTTCAAAGAAAAATGTGCACATTTTTCAAGAAAAACTTGCAGTCTAGCTCAAAAGTAGAGCTGAATAATTCCTTCCTGACAGACAAACATCTGTGGGCTTAGACCACCAAACTCCAGGCAGGACAGTAAAAGACAATGAACACATTCAAGACAGTCAGAATAATAGTAATAAAATCAAGTACTCAGTGATATGTGAAGGGTCTGTTTAATTACTCTCATATGATCAGAGTTTGACTTAAACAAGACCATTCACTGGTCTAATTAGGATTCAGCAAATGTTACCTCCTTTTTGAAGGGTGATGAAGCTTCAGTAAAAATGCTGCCACACACAAATAACATCAATGACCTGAACTACAGTGGCCTCTCCATATTCACAAAATTCTCTTCTCTGCAGGTACAGAGCAGTCAATTTTTGATTCCTTCAGAAATAAAAATATTCTTTTTAATCATAATTTTCTGATCTCTCCATCGCCCACAGATCTAGAGCACAGTGGTGAAAAGTAGCCAGCATCTATTAGAGATCCTAAAGAGTCTTCATACAAAATTTAGGTAAGTTTTAAAAGTCTAATTTTTTTTCTCTTACAAGTATTAGCTTAAATGGCCATTACTCAATTAGTGACCACTTCACTGCCCTAAGAAATACAACAAAGGTTACCCACATTTGGTTCTATTAAAACTCTCAAGGTAAATTCTGCTTTTTAACTACAAGAAAGATTCAGAACAATACTAACATAGGAAGTGCTCGAACACTGCTACACACAGAAGTAACACCTCAGAAATCAGGAATTCAGGACTTCTCCCACAAAACAAACTTTTATTACCTTCTGTCACCACAAAGTACACAAGCACAGTTCCAGCACAGCAGTCTGGCCACGTGCTATGTATTGGTTATGGACAGGTTCATTTATTTTTATACTATTTTGATGAAAAGACAAAAGTAAAAAACTACTGAAAACAGCTTCTCTTCTAAAACAATAAAGTGATGGCAAAAATAAATATTAGCTACCCAACTGGCTCTCTGATACTAAAACCAAATCAGAGTATTTTTTTAAAAATGTATCATTTGAGATTGCTTACACATACAGTTGAAAATACCACAACTCTGTGTAAAATTAAACCTAGAGGAACTGCTGACACACTTTTATAAATTCACAATTCTAGCCCTAATAATTAAGAACACAAAAAACAGAATTACGGGAGCATTTCCTAAGAACAGCAATAAGCACCAGGTCACTTTTGTTCAGTATTTTCAAAGAGCAACACAGACCTCTACTGGCAACATTGGTGAGCAACAATCAGCTCACACCAGCAGCAAGCTGGGGAAGGTCTTTCTCTGTAAGCTCATGTTGAGACCCTTAAACAGAAAAACAACACTCAAAATTGCACACGCCGTCAATTCCTCCCAGTGCAATAAGTCTTACTGATGCTGACAGAACCAACTGACAGTTTACAGTATTTATTTAAATTATTCACGTTTAAATGTACAGAGAACAATATGCTTTTAAAACCAGGCCTGATTGTACAAGAGTGAACTGTTCAGTGAGTCTGTCCTACTTCTTTTTAAAGCACCAGCTTCGCTGAGACCAAAAGTTACCTCAACTTTCTAATGTAATATTCAGACTAAAATTTTGATGGAGCTTAAAAAAATCCTGAGAAAAGAAACCCTAAATACTTGGATTACACTGTCAGAAGAAGCAGCTCCTAAAATAAAAAATATTTCACTAACAACTCTTGAGCTGCTAGGATCTCTTTATATTGTAAGAACACGAATCATTCGTTAACCTCTTCCAAGCTGCTAATCAAAAATAATTAAGTGTTTATAAATGTAATTTTCTAGTAGATTTTCCCCTCACACTATCCACAGCAATTTTAAGGATTAAGTTAAGAAAGTGGATGTATAATCTAGGAGATTCTTAAGACCACTTTCCTAATCAGGAATGAAAAGAACCAGCACAGGGCAGACAGTGTCCCTGTTAACATGTAAAGCTAATGGCAATGAAGTAATGTGTGACACCACTAAAACCTCAAAATTGCTGAAGTCATCCAAAGTATTCCCTTAGTAACTAAGCAAGCATCTCTATTTTTCAGAAATTGAGGAGATTTTTCAGCTCTAAGGGAAAAAATGCTCCTGGCAAGCTACATAAAAGTCCCTGTATTAGATTCACAAATAAAGTGAATTAAGATATCATTCCATCTTTGCTGATCTGTTTTTAACATTGCCATCATAAAGCAGAGTATATGGATGAATAAAAACATCACTTATTGTGCATCCATCTTTCAAGGGATTCTCAGCATTTTCCAAACTTTATCTTGAGCATCCAGCAATGCAATAATTGAAAACTCATTTTTCTGACTTCAGTCTATCAAGTTACAGCTTGATCTTTGTTCTGCCCATCCTGAAATGAAACATTTCTCAACAAATGGACAGACACCATAGTTAGTTATTTTCAAATATACCACTGAAACTCATTTGGACAACAATCCAAGGGTTTGGGGTTTTTTTCCTTGCATTACTGAGTACAAACAAATGCTCAACAAATAATACATTGCATCTTTCCACTTAATGGACAACAGTATTTCCCTCAAATTATTTACGGTTACCTCTAAAAGAAAACATTTTGCTGTTCTGAAATCACAGGAATTGTTTACTCCTCAAAATACTCAGGGAGGAAACTATTACCTCCAACATGCACAGAAAATTTAAAAGGAGTATCTACAACACCACGTGGAACACAGCACTGAAATCCTAAAATAACTGCAAAATAAGCTCCAAAACTGGTAAGAATCCCCTTGAACCAGCTAATTAATCCATGCTCCATGGCAACTTGTAAGAAGCATCAGACACTGCATAGGACTAAAGCAGCATTAAATGCAATGTGATATGCAAGAGTTTGGAGTTAAATGGGCCATAACACCATCTGAATCACAGATTTGCTACCTTCATACTTATGGACTCTAAATCAAAGCAAAAAATACTTCAAGATTGATTACTTGTGACCAATCCAGATTATAAACTAAGGGAGAAACATGAAAAAAAAAATCTTGACAAAACCATCATATATATTGAATGAATCTTTTGCCATATTTGAAACAACTCCCACTCATTCAGCAAGGCTGAATGGCAGCTCTGCTCCTGCTGAAGGCAAATCCCTTTGAGTCCAGGTAACTCTTCAAATGTTCAGAGACTGCACATTTGCATACAAAGCAAACTGTACTGCTGCATGCAATGGAGAGAAACGCTGTACCAAGAATTTGGAATATGAACCTCATTAGAAAGCCCAAATTCATCGAGACAGTTAAGTACAACACCTGCTGCCCCAATCCATAGCAGCACATCAGGCAGTGACAGCAGAATGTGCTGTTAAGGCCTAAACTGCAGGGCACAGTAAAGCTCTAAATTCTTCACATGACTCCTGTGCAATAACACTCCCTTAAATAATTTAGAAACAAAACCCAAGAAAACTCAGAGTAGTAAGTCCTGCTATTAACCCATCTTCCAGAATGTCTTCAAGGTTTTCCAATATCCTCACAAATATATTTAAGTCAAAATTCTGAACTAAAATAAAAACCACCAAATAATTTGCATAAGTCCTCCTTCAATATTGATGTAATCCCATCACAAAGAAAAATGCAAACAACAAAAGACACCAAAAGATCAGCAGTTATCTGAATCTCTCACTCACCCACCATAGAAGCAGTAATATTTAACAGGTATCTAAATAAGCTGGGTGTCTGAAAGGATTTATGAACCTGTGAGACAATACAACTAACAGGGATTACTAAAAGTCAAAGTAGCAAACACAATTTAGTATTCAAATACTGAATTGTATTTCTTTGAACTACAGGAGCATTGAGTAAAACATCCTGACCCAAGTTCATCATTGAATTCACTTGAAAGTACCTTCAGAGATAAAAATTCCACAGCCTCCTGGGAAAATCTTTCCCTGAGTTGACTTGCTGGCATTAGAAGTTTTTCTGAATACTTTACCTGAACTGCCCTGCAGCCATACAAATCTCACTCCTTCCCCTAGCCACCAAGATCATAAAAATAAAATTCCCTTCTCTTTCACAGCCATCCTTTATATATCTGCATAATGTAAAATGCCTCCATTGATATTTTTCTAGACAAAAATCAATTGTTTCAGCGCTTGATGTCTTTCCTGCAGCGCTCCTGTAAGCTCCAAATTCTCCACACATTTTTTAAAAAACACCTTTCTAACTAGTGGTTTTAAATGAAAAAGGTGCAAATCAAGTTTGAAAACCAAAAATACAGATATTTAAACAAGCAAGCAGCCTGTAAGATAAAGTTTGCCATATTTTACCTTCCATGTTAACTTACCTATTCCTGAATTGGCTCCTGTGATTATAACCACTTTCCCACTCAAGTCACGACCCTGGAGAATTTCCATTGCAGTACTGTTCCCATCGTATTTTTGTCTAGTAGTAGGTTTTACTGGATTATCTTCAACTGTAAAGGCCAGTCTTGGGTCAAGGTAGGTAGTCCTTTTGTTTATGTGGCTGCAAAAGAACACAAAAATTCAACTGTTTGAACCCTTCTGTTCTCTGCATTTAGATTTTAAATGTATTTCAAACACTGCTGTGTACAATTCCAATGGTTTATTTAGATTCCCAAAAATCAACTTTTTTTTCCGTTTGGTTAAAATGCCAATCACATTATTTAATCAAACTTTTTTTTCCAGTTGTGACAGCATCCATTAATAACTGTATTTACATACTTCACAACTCATTCTGACCTTCACATGAACCCTGACATAAAGAATTTTGTCAAGGCAAAAAAGAAGAAAATCTTGTTGTATTAGGAAGATCTTAGCAAGTCTATAAAAGGACCCCACACTTGTCCTTGAAACAGCAGACACTGCAATATCTGCGTTTGGATTCTGAAGCTGCATTTATTAATCTTTTTGTCTTTCCAGCTGATATTGTCACAGTATCATAACTCAAAAGGCTACTCAGCATGTAACCCAGCTGTCCTCCTTCACCATACTCCATAATTTGAGATACTTACTCTACAAAATAGACTTGTCCATTTTCATCAGTCTCCTGCTCCCATCCATATGGCAGATCTAGAAAGCACATAAAACATTAACTTTATTTTCAAGCATTTGAATACTCTTCAGTGCGAAGTTTAAGTGATTTCCCAGACTGATGAGACACAATCCTGCATTATTTCTGTAGGTGGTGCAGCTACCTGCTGCCCTTGAATATCAAAACTTGAAAGAAGGATTGCTTCCCTAATCACACAGTTGCTCTCTCACTGAAGTACAACACACAGAAGATCTGATACAAGTGCAATGACTGGCAGATTAAGTACAAAGCCAGTCTAAGACAATATTTTCATGTTATAATACAAAAATAATTTCATGTTATAGCACAAAAAAAAAAAAACAACAAAAAAAAACACCCAGAAAAATGCAATCATGCTTCCAAGCATGTACATCTATCTGTACTACTTACAGTTCAGTATGTACCCCTGCTAAAACAAATAGCAAAATCATATAGGAAAAGTTATGTGTAACATATACCAAAAGCTGAAAGATCAGAGCCCTCAAGTGGGCATGAGATAGAATAAATCAAACCTAAATGATTCAATGAAGTTGGAAGGATAAATAAAAGAAAAATGACACATCTTTACATAAGAAATTCTTATATAAAAGATCCTACAAAAGTACCTCAAAGATGGCATTTTTATTTTTAGCTGGAAAGTACTCATTTCACTTTGATTGATTTAAGATTTACTGAAAATATTTCACTTATAGTCAGATTACCAATGCCAAAAGAAACATGGCTTGCCAACAGTGCAGTATCCCCAGGTACAGAAGCTTCTGGGGAAATCTGATTTAAGACACTGATCCAAGGTCCTTGAGAAGCCATTTCCCTCTGGAAGTGTCCTGTAACACCATCTGCCTTCTGTTCTAGCACAAATATTCAACTGGGTTGAGGGAAACAGGTAAAATGAAAACAAATGAGGCTTCCTTCTGTGCCAGGGATACTCCTTGATGAAATACATTATTTGAAGAATATAACCTAACTATAAACATTATCTGATGGACACCAGAAAAAGAGAGAACTCCAGCTTTTGACTCTACACTTTAAAAGCCACGCTAAAACAAACCTTGTAACCTGGGATTAGTACTATGGCTTTATGGAGCAACACAGGAAAGCCATAAAACTGCAAAGTGATCACACAGACACAATCACAGAAATAAAACCTCACTGAAATCAGCCATATTCTGCAAGCTCAGAATCACTGATAACAAGGAGATCAAAATGAGATCAGCTGGAGTTTGGGCAGGAACCAGGTGTTTATAATATAATGTCAGTTCGTTACAGAAGTTTAACACAAACCTCCAGCAACACGTTTCCTCTTCCCAGACTTAGGATGTTCCCACTGTGTTTTTTCTTCTAGGTGGCTGCAGGAAAAGAAAAAGTTTAAGATTTTTAAAAATTGCCTAATAATCTTTCTGATGTAACCCAAAACATTGCCACAGTTCTGAAAGGCACTAACCAGAGAGCACAGGTGTCTATAAAAATTCAAATAAATGTTTGATTTCCAATCCAAGTTTCCTTGCTTGTGAGAAGAAAAAAACCCAACTCATTTAAAAATAACATTAACAGACCCAGAAAACACCTCAAAAAGATGACAGTCCTTGGCAGGAGTAAGGAAGAAAGAAGCAAGAAATAATTTATCACCAACTAGTAGTAATAATATTAGAAAGTCTTCAACTGACAAACGCTGTCCCACTGTGTGCACACCTAAACACCTTTGAAAGTCTTAAACCAGAATAATCTTATTCCAGCTAAAAGTTCATATTGGTGATGAGGATTGAAGTAAATTCCCAGAATATGCAGAAGTATCACATATATAGAGTGCATAATTAAAAGCAGCAACAGTGCAACACCTCTTCACATCCAATATATCTTTAGACATACTGGGCAGGATTTTCAGACAGTAAAAATAAATTCGTGTTATGTCATTAAACTGAACCAGTCCAGTTTCACAAGAGTTCAGAAACTGACCTGTTGAATTGACTGTGAAACAATTATGCACAGTAATACCTTGTTATTTCATGAGTTTGCTACTTTCACCAAGTGATTCCTTCCTGAAAGAGCTTTTTAAGTCAAAGGAAATACACAGGCAATCGAGCTAAGAAAAACAAACACCTAGAGAGAAATCGCACTGTTTACAAAGTGTGGATAAACTAAAGCATTCTGTCCAGTGTTTGTAAGAGCAGAACTTGGGAGGACGAGGCGAACTCACCACGGGTGAGATTGAACCATACTTTTCCACCTTTTTGTGGAAGGGAATAACTCCCGTAGTTTTAAACAGACGGAAGAAGATCCCAAGATCAGCATGGCTCCAGAAACTGCACGAGAGAGTGGATAAACGTCTATTCTAGGGAGTTAGTTCATCCTGCAGCACATCCCCTTTGTAAACCTGCGAGGATGGATTCACGTCCAGTGGCGCAGGTGCTAAATGCGATTCTTTATCTCTTGGCCAAGGTGTACTGAAGAGCTGAGGAACAGCAATACACAGCTTTTAACTTCCATCCGACCTGTTTCTCCTCTGTTCCCACAAAGAAAACTTACCAACCTGCAATATTGTGTAAGGCTTAACCAGAATGCACTGAGATCGCCCACGGAGCCCTGAGGCGCACTGAAACAGCTCCGGGACAGCTCCCGGCCGCTCCCACAGCGCCTCCAGCATCCTTCCCACGCGGGCAGGTGACGGCGGCTCGGCACCTCCGGCCCCTGCCCGCCCGGAGCGGCTCCGCAGGGGCGGCTGTGGCTGGCAGAGCCTTGGGAGCCCGTCCCGCACACCCAGCCCAGCGCTCCCCAGACCCCGCGTCACCCGCACCCCGCTCCCGCCACTCCAGCCCCGCGGCTCGTCCGTGAGGGGCGGCTCCTGCCCCGCACCCGGGGCGGCTCCGCGGACGCTGCCCCGGGGCGGTCAGAGCGCTGCCGGTGGGTTCGCCCCCCTGCCGCCCTTACTTGGCGTAGTAAACCCAGCCGTCCTTGGTGGTGCGCTCCTCCCAGCCCGGCGGCAGCTCCTCCTCGCTGTCCGTGTCCTCCAGCCCCGCGTACTTGAGCGCGGCCATGGGCTCGGCGCGGCTCCGCTCCGCCGGCGCTCCCCGCTTCCGCCCGGCCCCGCGGTACCATGGGAGCTGTAGTTCCCGTGGCATCGCCCGGTGCGGCCGGGACACCCCGGTCACCGAGGCCGTGGACGCCGCAAGAGGCCCCGGCTCAGCTCGGCACAGGAGCTGCAGGGCTTTAGGCCGCTCTGCTCAGCCCTAGTGAGGCACATCTGGAGTGCTCTGTCCCGTTCTGGGATCTTCAGTGCAAGGGAGACCTGGAGCTACTGGGGAGGGTCCGGCGAAGGCCGCGGAGATGATGAGGGGTCTGGAGCACCTCATGAGGGGGGACTGCGGCAGCTGGGCATGCTTAGCCTGGAGAACACTGAGAGGGGATCTCATTAATGCATATAAGTATCTCAAAGGTCGGGAAATCAAGGTTGTTTTCTTATCTCTTAATTTGCAATCCATTCTGACATGCATTCAGGATTGTGTTTTCTTCTTCCTATGGTGAAGAAATAATCCCACAATGAGTGATTGAATTAGAGACACAAGTAATTTTGGTAACATGTCCTGCTATCTCAGATGGTACTAGAGAAACTGCTAATTAAATGGAAGATTTTACTGAGGCCAGTTCTGAAGTGTGCTCTACTCCTCTTGCTTCATCATGAAGCTACAATATCTGTCCAGCTTAAAAAAATTATGCACATGACAGTGACTTAGTAAATCTCATACTGGCAAATCACTAAACATTCTCAGTTATTCTCAGTTATTATATACTTTATAATGTCTAAGAATCCTGTCTTTCTTTTCTCTGTATTTTTATTTACAGCAGTTTTTGGCAAGACTCCCAGGATTTTTTGGACCTGGTAAGGATTTTTAGTTTTTATAATATGTACTGAAAATAAGCTTGTACACATGAAAGTTTTACAAAGAGGCAATAGGTAAAAACAAATATACCAATATCTGCCATGTTTTCTATTTTCTCTATCATAATATTCTACAAGAGGGCCAGCAGGGGAAAAATGTAGGACTGTGGATGCTGTTGTGCTTAGCGAATACAATAATTTCTATGAAACATAAGGTAGATTTAACTTAATGTATGTACATTAAAGGAATCAGCATGATGTAGCAGTGTTGTTGCCATGTACACGTGGTGTGTTTGTGCTGTGGAGATTTCAGAATTTCAGACAATGAGGTCAGTGGCTACCTGACCTGAATTTCCACAACTATATTAGAGAGGAAATTGGTTCTAGTATATAATTTCCTGGAACATCCTAGGGAGTACACAGTTATGATTACTCAGTGGCTTTAAATCAATGCAGTGGCTGAAACAATATTTATAATATTTGGCAGCTTAAAAATATTTTTGAAGATGCAATGATGGATAGCATTTTGGCTAGTGACTCCATTCAGTTTGCATCATGGTCAAAACTAGCACTGGAGGGTTGGGTGTCTGTGTAGCACAGCCCCTGCCAAATGACAGAGTGCAGGTACAACAACAAAGAATGAGAAGGATTATTTTGCTAATTGAGAGATAGGTAATTGCTTCTATGAACTTTAATTTTTAAGGGTTTCACCTCTGAATAATTGAATAATGTTGATAAAATTTGGTTGAATAACTGAAAGTAGAGTAGGTCGTGGTTCATGTAGAGAGTCATTATCCTGCAGATTTGAAAAGGATCAGGTAGGAAAACATTCTTGAATTGATTGACCTACAGTGTGCAGTTAATATCCTCTCAAACTGTTGGAAACATAGAAGAGTAACTAAATTCAGACCAGGCAGTCTATCCAGTTGCTAAGGAGAAAAAGCAAAACTCCTGTTCATTCCCAAACTTTACTGTGCTGATGTGTATGGAATGATTCTGGGCTCTGTCCCACAGTCTGTGTGGACTTTCTGTAAGGTCAAACCCTAAAATTACTTCAGAACATTTGCATGCATCTTTCAGGTGGCAGTCAGCAAATTTCATTTGAACAATGGGAAAGAAAATGCTCTCTTGGGTAGGAGGGACATAAAAACGTGATTCTGCAGCTCCTTCACTAAAATGTTGACTACAAATATGATTCAGTTTGACTTGGAAGAGTCAAACTTATTTATTTCAATAAGCTGTGGCAATAACTTCACTATTTTCCATATTTTTCTTCTTTGGTGGCAAAATTTTTTCCACTTTATGAGGTTAAAAAAGAGGAGGATTAGGCTTATGAAACCTTACCAAATATATCTGAGCCTCAAATGTAGCCTTTTCAGCTCTTTCATTCAGTTGCATTATGCTAAGGAAACATATTTTTATCTCTTACTAGCAGTTCTCTAAAAAGGCTCATTTGGCAGTATGCAGATTAAAGAGAAAAAAAAAAAAATCCAGGTAGTATGGTATTGTGTGCAGCAAAATTAAGTGTGAGTGAAATTCTCTTTCAGTTCCTTCAGCTGTATCCTCACCAGCACAGCTCTACTGATGGCATTTCTTTAATTTCCCATGGATATTTTCTGTCCTTTAGAAGTTCCTCTGAATCCTTATTTTTTGGTGGTATAGATATATCTGGTGTTAAAATCATGTCTGGTCGGGTAAAGCAGGCAAGAACTCTCTCTGCCCCATGCTATTCTAGCTCAAATTTCACAATTTAACAGTAATTTTGAATTCCTTTTCCTGTGTACCTCCCCCATCCCTTTCTTGGAGTTCACTCACACTTTTGAATAAAAGATTAAGCCTTTAAGTTCAGCTGCTCTGGTGAGGTCTGTTAGCACTTACTCCTAAAACACATTTTACAGTTGCCATAAAGAATCCTACACAGAGCGTCAGAAGGGTCTGAAAGGTCTCTTGCTCTGTTAGGCAGTAATGTGCTGCCAGCAACTCCTGGCGTTTGTTCCATGTGCTGTTCTTACATAACCAGCTGGGAGGTTTTTAATCAATCAGGATCTGAAGAAACCCAAATCCTTTTGTGTGAAGGAAGAATGATTGAGGATACAAATGATAACAAAGACTACATTAAAAAAACCCCAGATTTTTAACTTTCCACTTCAAACTTACACTGAGGAGAAAAATTGAACATTAAAATAAATGCACTTTGAAATGCAGTTCAGTTATGTTATTACATCCTTTCAATAGCTTTACATAAACCTCCTTCCTAATTATGGTATTTTAAAGATTTTGGATGTATTTGTGATGCAGGCCAAGATGGTAGGAAGCATCTGGGTTGGAGGGAATATTACTGAGAAAAATAATCTAATGAACAGACAAGCTATGAAGTCCATCTGTGCACAGACCATGCATCCATATAATCTCTCACCTCAGAAGACACAAAATGTATGTTTTATCATAAAATGCATTGCAAAATCCTGACAGGTAATTCTTCATATTGCACCAGGCTTGTAGGTTCATATATTGTATATGTCTTATATTAACTGATGTATAGAAACAGACCTTGAGTCAATTTAAAGCATATTTTCACAGCATCTTTAAGAAAAACTGTTTTACTGGATTTGGAGCCAGATTCTGTAATTGTTAAGAGAGGCTCTTAAGTTTTCACACAGTAGAGAGGGAATCTGAAAAGAAAATGGGAAAAAATTCTCTTTGATTTACAGACAAAGCAGTTGAGACTGGAGAGAAATAGTTCCTAAAAACCAGCACTGCATCAAAATGTGCTGAAAGTACTCAATAGAAGCAGTATGAGAAAGGGAAAGTCTCATGACAGATTGAGAATCTTATTTTATAAAATAGCTGCAGAGGGCTTGAAAGCTTTAAAGGGTGCCAGTGAGGGGGCAGATGAGAAGTGTGTGCACATCTTAGGAGAAAATTACTGAGCTTTAATCTCAAACATATTAACCTCAACTCTTCATTGTGAGGTAGCTTGGTCTTACTTTTTGGAAATACTGAGCTCTCTCATGTTTGTGTAAATAGAAGAAATAATGCAGAGGTGGGGGAGAGGAAAAAGTTACACGAGTTTTACAGGCATAAAATATAGATATCTGTGAATTGCTATCCTTTTCAAAGAAACATGTCTTGAGAAGCTCATTACTGCAAGATCATCAGTATGATCTCCCAAGGAGCTCAGGAGGAGCATGGCTATCCTGTCAGTCTCTGAAGAACATGAAATGAATACAACTACTTACATGCTTAACTGGGACCTAAAACTGCCCAGCTGTTCTGTTGATGAAAATCCTGTGGGGTCCAGCTGTGTCAGTCCAGCTTCAGAGAGAGGAAGCAGGGCACTCTGCAGACCACAGATTTATGAACTGGGGAGCACAGGTGCACTACACCATCTGGTAGAGGGGTCCCTGTCTTTGTTCCATTGCACTGACACCCATCTCCTTCAGCCAGGCTTGTGCTGGACCCAGACCAAAGCAGGACCACCTGAGCTGTGTGAAGTGGGGCTGTAGCCAAACAAACTTCACACTCGATTTCACAGGATGGGAATATTGAATGGAAATACAAAGAGGGTATTACCCTCTTGTGATAGTTGCAAGACCAGTACTGGAGTTAGAGGCTACCCACATTCTAAGGAGGATGAGACTTTATTGAAAAAATGAGAAAGAGAAGCTCCAAGTTAAGCCATGATTCAATCATGGAGCACTGGTCATGGTCACCGAGGAATGATTTTTATTATAGTAGGCAACTCTTCAATCTGTTGAATACAACAGAACCCAGTCTCTGGAGGCTAAGAGGACAAATAAAATTTGCAAGGTGCAAATTTTCACCAGGTAATCAACTACTGAACAGCACAGATGATCTCTTGCAGTCAGTTATAACGAAGGTTGAATGCCTTTGAGATCCAGTGTAAGTTAAAAACTATGAACTTTATGCAGAAGTTGCTGGTGAGAGTTAGAGGAGGTCAGACCACGTGGCAATTGTCCCGTTTAATCTTAAATTCCCAGAGTTGAAGGCACATCTTAATACTGCTACACTGCTTCTCCAGGTGTCACAAAATGTTCAGCTAGTCTAGAAAAACATTCTGAAAGGCTGTTGCTCAAATGTGATCTGTTTGTATTCAAGCAAAATACAATTTGGGGGATCCAGTACTATGTAGACATCATAATCAGAATGTGACCCTGTAGTATTGCTTAGTACACACAGTAAAACACAGCCTTGCCTATTAAGAGTTGTTCAAGGGAAACTGAAAGGAATTTTAAAGGAATTATAATCATTGAGATTTTTTGATACAGCTCTAGAATTAATTAAGCAACTATTGTTAATGACTACAGATACCAGTCATCTCTGAAGGAAGTAAAAATGGTAGCCTGCAGAATAGATATGATGCCATTTGTAGATTCTTTTTAATCAAAATACTCAAACTGAGAAAATTACTCAATAAACGTGATGAGTAAATATTTAACCTTTAGGTTTAGTTTGTATTGACATTCCAAGCAAATATAGTTAGAGATGCTTAAACATTTGTAAGTGTTGAACATATGTTTACTGAATAATTATATTTAACATTGGGAAATTCACAAAACAGTTTCCACATGTGTTATGTGCCCTTTTGTATTAATGTTTTCTAAATGTCATGTTGAATAGCATATTAAATTCCAGCTTCTTTCTAAGGTTCCTGAAGTGGTAGCTTTAGAAGATTTTTTTTTCAGCTGTAATAACTCCTTGCATTTCAATATATTGTTGATATTTCCATATATCCTGTTACCTTGCATTTTCCAGTAAACCAACAGATGAAGGTTTTAATAAACCCCATGATTAAGCAAGGCTTTTACTGCAGCTATCCTTTTGCATTTCAAATTGTCAGTTTGTTGCTACTGTGATTTCCCCTCTGTACAGGATTACCTTTGTTCAACAGGAATCATGTAAGTCAGTGATTTACAGGAGATCAGCTAACGCAGTTCACTGCATTATGCAATTTTGATCTTGCACCTCATTTCACCAATGGGGAAAAAAATTAAAAAAGAACGTTTCTAAACCCCACGTTTTCGTGTGAACTCCCCACTTTTTCATCGGAACTCTCCACAGGGCCTCAGTGATTGGCGCCCTTTCACCTGGGCAAAGGTGTATTTGCTCACTGTCCTCGTGAGCTGTGCCCTGGCTGATGCCTCCAGGGCTGCTGAACATCACTATGGGAGTGGAATTCCCAGGGTGTGAGCGAGGCCTCCGCAGGCAGCCAGGCTGGGAACGGGCTGGGAACGGGGAGCACCAGAGTGGCTTTGTTCCTCGCTGCCCTTGGGGACTCCGCAGGGAAGTGTCGGGTTCTGCACCTCCTCCCTGGAGCTCCCAGGAGCACGTGGAACGGCACCTGCGCTCACCTGCGCTTCCTCAACAGCAGAACTGCTTCCATGGAGGGTGGCAGAGCCCTGAACAGCCGCCCAGGGTGGGGTCTCCCTCTCTGGAGATGTTTCAAACCCACCTGGGCGTGTCACCTGCGCCAGGCGACCCTGCCTTGGCAGGGGGTGGGACTGGGTGATCTCCAGAGCTCCTTTCAACCCGAACGATTCTGTGACTCTGAAACGGGATGCTGACCTCTTCGACTCGGAGCACGGACGCAGGAGAGCAGATTTGAGTAAAAACCAACAAAAGAAGGGCTTTCACTTCGTACCCGTCCCATTTAACAAACGATAAGATTTGTTACACGTTCCCCGTCCAGTGTCGGGAGCCCTTACACAGCTCACAGCCCGCACCCACTGCCAGTGCCAGCCTGACACCTGCCGGCGGCCGGGCGGCCTCCGGGGGACTGAAGGGAAACCGGCCCAGCTCGGTGTTTGAGATGAGACCGGACCCGAGAGGCCCCGGGAGCGCCTGGGGAGCGGCGGGATCGATTCAGGAACGGCGGGGCCGATTCGGGGCCGGGGCCGGGGCCGGGGCCGGGGCCGAAGCCGGGCCAGGGGCAGCGCGGCCGCCGCCGCCAGGGGGCGCAGTGGGCGGGGCGCGCGCGCCCCGTGCCTGCCGGCGCCCGTAGGGGGCGGGGCCGCGGCGGGTGAGGGGCCGGGCTGCCGTGGCGGCGGGGCCGGCGTGAGGGGCGCGGGGCAGGGCTCGGGTCTCGGGTAGCCATGGCGGCGGGCAGCGCTATCCAGATCCCCACGCGGCTGCCGCTGCTGCTCACACACGAGAGCGTGCTGCTGCCCGGCTCCACCATGCGCACCAGCGTGGACTCTCCGCGCAACATGCAGCTGGTGCGCAGCCGGCTGCTGAAGGGCACCTCGCTGCGGAGCACCATCATCGGCGTCATCCCCAACACCAGCGACCCCACCTCCGACTGCGACGACCTGCCCAACCTGCACAGGTGCGGCTCGGCCCGGCTCTCCCTGCCGCCCTCGCGGCCTGCGGGCCCCCCGGAGCCCGGCCCGGCCTCCTCGGCCGGGGTTCACCGTGGGGTCACCCCGCGGGGCCGCCCCGGGAAACGACTCTGCCCTCCGCAAAGCCTGGGCGAGGGGCCGGGGAGGGGCTGGCCGGCTGCCGGAAGGGAAGTTTGAAAAGAGACTAAGGTGGACGAGCAAAATAAGACGAAAGAACGCAGCTCTAGGGCTGTGCAGCTGTTAACCATAGCATTTTTCACTTAATAGGTAACACAGATACTGACTTAGTTCACATAAAATGAAAACATACTGTATTTTTGTGTGATGAAACTAACATGACGTAACCCTTACTCTCCGAACTTTGTCATATCACTGGACTTAGTAAGATGTTGCAAGAAAACGCCTTCTGTTGTAAATCAGCTTAAATAGGTAGGGTGATCTAAAACACTGATTCAGTACAAGGCCGGGAATTTCAAGGAAGAACTGTCATTTACAAACACTCCCATTTCCCAGTGCATGTTGCTTAAGCAGAAATATCAGTGTGCTTGTTCACAGCCAGATCCATTATTATGAAGAAATTACACATGCTTCTGAATTGCGTGACTGTATTACAGTACCTTACTTAGTGTTTCAGTTAAGTCACTTGTGTTCAAGTTTTATGGTTTGGTTTTGTAGGCTGGTATTAAAGAGAATTGGATAATTTGATTTCATTTCACAATAGGAACTATGACCCAGCAGGGTCTTGCAGCCTATAGCTTGGTTGCTTCTGATAAGGAGCACACAAAATGTTCTGTGGAAGGTGACACATAATACAAGGATTTGATCTGTTTTTAGGATTGGCACTGCTGCCCTGGCAGTTCAGGTGGTCGGTAGCAACTGGCCCAAGCCCCATTACACGTTGCTGGTGACAGGCCTCTGCCGATTCCAGATCCTGCAGCTGCTGAAGGAGAAGCCCTATCCTGTTGCTGAAGTGCAGCAGTTAGATCGACTTGAGCAGTTCACTAATGGCCATAAATCTGAGGAGGAGCTTGGAGAGCTGTCAGAGCAATTCTACAAGTATGCAGTACAGGTAATTTGTTTTATTCTTGTATGTCCCATAATCTAAGTGTGGATACACTTAGGCTCTTTATTTGTTTTCTGTCTGCCCTTCTGTTTCTCTAGTTCCCGTATTTTTCAGTGACTAGTAGAGTTTCAATATTTCTGCTAGGAAATAAATGTTACTGTTACAACTTGAGGTTTCCATGCCGAGTTCCAGCATGTCTGTACAGCTCATTGCAGCTGAGTCTTGTGCAACTGCTTGTGTTGGTGCTAAAGTTGGTGTTTCATATATAGCAATAGTATATATACATTCTAGTAAAAGATTTGATGAATTTTTCTAGAATTTTACCGAGATACAAGAAAATGTATACAATTTGTAAATTATAAAAATTTACAATGTATACATTTATACAAATGTATACAAAGGATGTATTGGAATAGAGTCATGGGGAAATTTTTAATCTGAGTATGTGTGGGAAATTGGAGATATATGTATTGAAAAAAATTCTGTAAACAATGATGATACTTTTGAATTTCTCAGAGAGGAGAGAGCTCAAAGTCTTGGTGCTCTATGCTGAGTTAGTGCCTGATCTGTGAACTTCAGTACCTTTTTGGCAAACTACCTAGACATACTTACCACCTACAGACACAATCCTGTTTAGGTCAGAGAGCCACTGAGATAATTCCAAAAGAAGCCCAGCAGCCATTAGCGTTGTTCCTTGTGTGTTTTAGCTGGTTGAGATGCTGGACATGTCGGTGCCTGCGGTGGCCAAGCTCCGGCGTCTCCTGGACAATCTGCCCAGAGAAGCTCTGCCAGACATCCTGACCTCTATCATCCGAACAACCAACCAAGAGAAGCTGCAGGTAGCGCGTTCTCCAGTGGTTTTGGTTGTGTTAGGTGTTGCTATCTTTCTAAATCAGTCACTTTTAGGTAATTCTGGAATTGCTCACATTTGTGACTGTACAGTGATAACATTATGCCAGCAGGGATTTGTGTTACAGCTGAGCATGAATGCTTGCAAAATGCTTTGATGGTGTTGTTTAAAGTGTTTATATATGCGCATGGCAGAACTCGCCTAAGGTAAATAGATCTGGTTGGGTAATCTTGGAAATGGTTCATTTTACTAAACAATAAGTATGGACTTCTCATAGTAAAGGTGATAAATCTTTCTTCAGATTGTGTTGAAACTTTGCTTACTTATCCCAGCTCACTGATCATTATACATATCTTAATACCAATAACTTCAGAATTAAAAATTTTTAATATTAGAATTAAATATTTTTTAAAACATCTTGAAGCCTGGGTTTCTTTAAACACTGAGACAGTGGTTAAATTGCTATCATACGTCAAAGTAAATCTATGCAAAAATTATCTTTATGGCTTGATGCTTATTCATCTGATTTCTGTATTTGCTTGCTGTGTTTTGCAAGTTGTTCCTTTTCTTCTCTAACTGCTTTTGCTGCATCTGGAGTTGAAAGTGTGTTAGGTTCTTTCAAAGCACCACAAGTAGAAGTTAATGCAGTAATTTGAAGGGAAGGTGTGTACTATAGCTGGATATCCTGCTGAAGGAAGGTACATTAGTTATTAGTGTCTCACTTTGTTTTTTATTAGAAGGTCTAAAGAAAAGAGCAGGTGGTGGAACCTGTAGAAATACAGAGGAGCAGAATTCTACACATTTACACATATTAACTTAATTTAATATGAAAATGGAATTGTGTGCAAAATATTAAAAAGACAAAATAAACAAAAAAATCTCTGAACTAAAACCTGGAGGCACAAGGTGATTTTTTTTTCCTCTGGCTTACTCAAGGGGATGATGCTGTAACTCTTGTAACAGGGCCATCTCTTCCCTGACATCCAGTAATTGAAAAATAGGACATTGATAGATGCTTGCCACAGGAAATGCAACTGAAATATTAAGATGTTTTAAAACTAGACAGAATAAGAGAATTTTCTGTAGTTTGAAGTGCTTTTGAAGTGCTTTGTAGTTCAGGCATCCAGACCCTTGAGGCTAGAATTTGTGTACTGTATTCTCCTTGCTACCTGATTTCCTAAATCCATCTATTCTATACCTCTGGTCAAAAGACAGTAGCAGTACCTCCATGTTCCCTTCCCCCAGAGTGAGGATTCATCAGTGTGAACTTGTTGGCTGCTTACAACTCCTTGCTCTTAGATTTTAGATGCTGTTAGGCTGGAAGAACGGTTCAAGATGACCATACCATTGCTTGTTAGACAGATTGAAGGCCTGAAGCTGCTTCAGAAAACAAGAAAGTCCAAACAGGATGATGATAAAAGGGTATGGAGCTTTACATTTCGAATACTTAAACATGCTAAGTAAATACTAAGATGCACTTTTTAAACATGCTAGTGAATGCATGATTTTAATCTGTATGTTTTTAATGTATAACCATAGTGTGTGATCAGAGTCTGGAGCTGCAGAAAACACCCAGCTGGCAACTTTGGCTGTGTAGATATACAAAAGACAAACTATTTGTTTAAAACTGCCTAGGCTTTATTTTCATTTTTTTTTAAATTTAATTTTTGTTTTAATCTGAGCACTTTGTGACATTTAATGAATGCTCAGATTTCTCTGAAGAGTCAGTTCATGTGCATGCATACAGTGAGTTCTGGCCTGTGCAGTGGTTTATCTTCTACTGATGGCATTGCAGATGAGTGGCAGCTTTCGAACTACAGATAAACAATGAGGGTTGTAAAATGGAGTTTGTTCACTTTTGCTGCATCTAACTGCACTTACATAGTTCAGTAACTGGGAAGTCATTGAGAAATGAAAAAAGAGAAGAGGGATTTACCCGTTTTGTAAAGATTAAGTTGATGCTGCTTAATATGATGGGCTGCAGTGCTTGGAGTATCTCCAAAAGCTCCTTTTGGTTTTGTTTTTGTTTTGTGTTGTTTGCTACTTTAGGATGTATGATAAACTCACATAGGAAATATATAAAGAACTGTAACTTTTAAAAGTAGCACCAATGGTACTTTTTGAAGTTGATTTCTAGAGTTAAAACTTTCTGGAGTTCTGAATTTTTCCATGCACTTTACCTGTTTTTGCCATGATTTTCATTCAAAGCCAAAGTGCACAGCTTATTTAAAAACCAAGACCTGTGGCAATTCTGCGGCTCTGTTTCCATTGCACAGGTTGTAGCTATTCGTCCTAATAGAAGAATCACTCATGGAAGCATTACAGAAGATGAGGAGGAAGAAGAAGATCATGATGATGTTGTCATGCTAGAAAAAAAGATTAGAACATCCAGTATGTCAGAACAAGCACTTAAAGTTTGTCTTAAAGAAATAAAAAGGTAGGAGGCTTTTAAATGGTGGTTTCTTTTAAAATTTAAAACAAATCTTGCAGACCTTTTCCTGTTTGATATATGATTGTATTGGTTGTGTTTTTGAAATTATTTCAAAGCTGAGACAGCAATTTCTGCCTTGTGGTGCAGTAGAGGTTTCCTTTGCATTTAATTTCTGGTTGGCTTTTTGAATTCTGTCTTTATATTTCCAGATTAAAGAAGATGCCTCAGTCAATGCCAGAATATGCTTTGACAAGAAATTACTTGGAGCTGATGGTAGAATTACCATGGAACAAGAGTACGAAAGGTAAACCCTTCCCTTAGTGGTGATTTTCTTGCACAAACATTTTAGGACAAGTAACTGTCCTGTAAACAATGTGATTTAGTTCTGTCTTGTAAAAACATTGTTGATAAATTACTGTAAGCCAGGTAAACCATTAGACTTCAGTGAGAGCTGTACACTGAATAGCCTGTGTAGCTCAGTTGTATATCTAAGAATGTGGATTTAAAAACTATTAAGACTAGTTTCATTGAAAATGAAGGTGTTTATAATTACAGTTTGTGCCAGTATGTATCAAAAATAATAAAGAAATGAGCATTTAATTATCTTTTATATGTCAGACAAAAACCCCTTTTGGACATTTCTGTAACATTTGTCTTTCTGAAGAAAATTCTGGTTTATCTTAAGCAAGTTTGGTAAGGAGCAAAAGGATAAAAAAGCACAATTTTAGTTAATGCTAATACTTACAACTTGGGGTACAGTAGAAAAAACAGAATCCATGTCTGCTTTGTACCATAGTTTTTGGAGTTGTGAGTAGAGGGTGATGCTGTTAATACAGATACAGTGTGCAAAAATGGAGAGGGAAGAGTAGGAAACCAAACACAACCAACAGACATCTCCTGCTGACAAGCACAAGTAGGTTAAGTGGGCAGAATTACTTTGCACAAGGTGGGCTTAGAACACCTGCCTCTCCATCCCTACCCTGCTGCTGGTATTTGTAGTGATGAATTGTTGCTGGTTTGAAATAGAGCCCTGACTGTTTACAAAAAAAATCTCGTAAATATTTTCTTTAATCATTAAATGGTAAAAAGATCTGCCTGCATGTACTTTGCAGTATTATTCAAAGAATCCCCAAATGAGTAAAATGTTTGTTGACAGTCCTAGCACACAGTTTTTTGATGGAAGTTGCTCTTTGATCTTTTAAAATTATGCCATGTCATTTGAAGTTTGATGTTTTTACTTTAAGCAAAGTTTGTGAGTGTGACCCATGTGATTGCTATTTTGAACTCTGTAGCTATAGTGAATAAAACCACACATGAATATAGAAATAGAAAGTCATGATAATTATTTCAGCTTTGAATGTCATTATCAGTACTGTGTCATTTTCAGTACTATAATCTGTCTAGTTTAGGTCTAATTTCCTTATTAAAGAAAGAAATTAAAGAAGAGCTTTAATACCTTTGTTTTAGCAAAGCATTGTCTGAAATATGTGTGTGAGGTGGTGGATTGCCCTGATGAAGGTGTCTGTTTGTGCTGTAGGATGAATTGTTTCCATGTTTAAGGGAAATGTGCTGATCTCTGTGCTCTTGTTGGTGCCAGATCGCCTGGAAATCCGCGCAGCTCGCATTGTTTTGGATAATGACCACTATGCCATGGAGAAGCTGAAGAAGAGAGTTTTGGAGTACTTGGCTGTTCGACAGCTTAAGAACAACCTCAAGGGACCCATCCTTTGTTTTGTGGGGCCCCCAGGAGTTGGTAAAACCAGTGTTGGGAGATCAATTGCAAAGACTTTGGGTCGAGAATTCCATAGAATTGCTTTAGGAGGAGTCTGTGATCAGTCTGATATTCGAGGCCACAGGTAATTAATTACTTCTTCTTTATGTAATTGCAGTTTTTTCTCTGCAGACTGTATTGATTGTTTTCACTATTCAACCAATACAGAGAAATTTTGCTTCTATGGAACAATGGTAGGTATTTATTGATTTTTCCTTGGTATTCAGTAGTGTTACTTGGGGGAGGATTTTAATGGAATGGGTGTTTAGTGTTGTGGCACAGACTTTATTCTTTCCTTCTGTTGCTGCCTTTTATTGTCACAGGGAGCGGATTTCATCTTCAGTTATTTTAGCATTTTGAAGTAAAATTCTGTAGAAAGCTTAATGCAAATTCTTTATTTTTCTGCTTTTAAGAGGGATGTAAAGATTTAACTCTCCAGTGTAACCTATGGTAGCAATACATTCCTTCATAACCATTTTTGCTGCTAAAAGACAAGGAGAAACTTGGAGTGATACATGAAAGTTGCCAGAGGATAGCAATGGACTTGTTTGTGCACTGTTTTCCTATTTCAAAAGGAGATTTATGCCTAGGCTGGCAGGTTTCAAAGAACATTTTTTGGATGACATTCCTTAGGACTGATTTTGGTGTTGGGCTCTTTATGTATCTACTGCTTAGTCTTTTAAATTTGTATTAGTCCATTCCTCAATCCTTGCAACCGGAAGCATAATGAATGAGCAATAGAAATAAGGCATCAGTGCAGCATTTAGTTTCTATTACACATATTTTATGCTTATTGCATGCAGTGTAGGAAATCTGGAATAATGCATTTTACTCAGGTTTTCTCTTAAGTCATGTTACTGAATAAAATTTCTCCTTACAACAGGAGGTGAATACTGTGAATTAAAGCTACCAGTTATCTTTTTGATGCCACCTAGCAGTTAATTTTGCCCAGTGGCCATGCAGCTACTCTCAGTAGAATACACCTAAGAGAGAATGTCCTGAAAACAACTTCAAATGTGACTCAACAACATGTGCTATTCGAAGTGAAGCCACTAGAGGCTGTGGAATACTCAGCATTATGGAAGGTGACTTCTCCAGAGCAGAGCAGAGCAGGACTCAATCCTTTGTAACAGGGAAACCACATCTGGAACTTGACATTATAAACAAAAGTCAAACTTCCTATCTTGTGCTGGACCTCATAAAGAGTAAACACAGGGAGAGTCACATGACAGCCTCTAAAAAGCTTTTTAGTTCAGGTGCTTGTGGCTGTCACACGTTTTTGAGGGCATTATTAAGTTATTCATGTTAGAGGCTAACTTATAAATTTCATATTAAAAGGGTTATGAAATTAGTGAATGGTAAGTATTTGCTAAGAGAGTTTATTTTTCACCAGCAAAGGAAAATGTAGTCTAGAATTAGCAAGAATATTGTGTGGTTACTGTTCAACAAGCAAGTATATAGTTTAAAAATGAACTTTAGAGCAGTTGGTACCAGGCGTCCTTTGTAGCCAACTACTTTTTCCAGTTTTTTGTAGTTAAAACCAAACCCACCTGTTGCATATTGGATTTAAAATTCTGCTTTGGTTTGTTTTCCTCCTTCTCAGAATAAGATTTAATCAGACTAGAACTACAGCTTTTCTCTAGAGTTCTGTAATGTCTTTTTGTGTGAATAAATCCTTCAAGTTATTCCCAGGTGAATCCATGTTGTGCATCTGGTGGCACTCAGAGGGTGGAGGAGACACAGACTGTTGTTTTCTGAGTTTCACTGTTGAGCAGGCTGATTTTCTAATATTTTACCTTAGAAGACATTGTTTTTTCTCCTGAAAGCTCCTTATTAGGCTTCAAGGCTTAGGTTAAGGATTCCATTAACATTGCAGGAGAACAGTACTTAATGTGCCTGCTGATGTACTGAACATGTAGAAAAATGTACCAAATGTACTAGAACATTCAAAAGGAACTGTTTCAGCTTGGCTTGCAAGCAAACAGTGCCTGAAATAGCATTCACTTGGGCCACTTCCGTGAAAGGTGCAGACTGAGGGATTCAGCAGACAAAGCTCTTGGAGAGCAGCAGCGTGGGCTGTGGTGTTTCAGTAACTGTGCTGTCCCACCTGGTGGGTAAATGTGGCAATTGGAACTGCCCAGGTTTGGCCATTTCACTGGGGATCATGTGCCTGCACCTGGAGCTTGGGAATCCTTCTCTGATTGAGTGAAGAGTAGCAAGTGTTGTTCTGCATTCCCAAAATGAAATCATCCTCTTGGTACAAAACCAGAACTCCTTCATCAGTCATCTTTCAGCTGTTGTCTGCATTTACCACCCATCTATACCATATGTTAAACTATGCTGGTTTACATTTGTTGTTTACTTGTAGTTAAAAAAAAAGGAAAAAAAGAAAAAAAAACCCTACAAACCACTCTGAAGGATGACTTAGAACTTTTTTCCAAGAATCTCATTGGTTTTAAAATCTCCTTAGCACTGATATTTTGTATCACACAGGAAATGTATGATCTTCTCTGTTGTGTGTTTTTCTATTTCTGAAAAGGAAAGATGTAACTGTGCCATTTATTTATAGCGCTGCTGCTGAGGTAAGTGTGAAGCTCTTCTTTCTCACCTTCATGTGAAGCGCTCCTTCCTATAATACCAGTGCTTTGCAGTTTCAAAAGCTTGGGCAGTTCACTTCTGGCTTAGGCCTTTGCTGAAGGCTTGTTTAGATGCACTTTGAGGAGAGGTGGGATTCCTCACCAGGACAGCTGTGCCAGCAGAACTTCCCTGCACAGGCCTTGTTGTACCAGAAAAAAACTGCAGACAGCATCACCCATGAGAGGAATGAGCTTTGTTGGTACAAGGCAGAGATAGATTTGTAAAGCCCTTGAGTGGATGCAACCTCTGGCCTTTCCTTATGGGAAAAAAAAAAAAAAAAAAGCTGTGACCTTCTGCAAGTATGTTCAGAAACAGTGATGTTAACTTCATTATCCTTTTCTACCCTTGTAGTTAAAAATTATTTAAAACTATTTGTCTTGAGATCACTGTGGAGAAAGTGAGTCCTGTTGCTTTCTTTCAATAATATGACCACTGCTTTAAGGGTTCTGTTTCTGAGGCTTTCCCAGTTTACTTTGGGAGAACCAAGAAGCTTGGATTTCCCAGCTGTTTTGCTTGCATTTTCTAGGATACACAGTGCCTGATGACATACTGTACGACTCTAGTATTTGTTTAAAGGTACTTTTTCTCTGACCTAAAACTATATAAAAAGATTACTAAGTTGCGGATCTTCTATGCCTGGAGCTCTCAAGGGGTTGGGTATTTTAAGTGATGCTACACAAGTGAGATAAGTAGGAAACTTGCTCTCTGTTTCCTGTTTTGAGTGGGGAAAGCTGACTGTTTTATGCAGGGAAAGAAACTTCATCAAGAAATGAGCAAAGCAGTGTAGGATGTTGTTTTACCTCCTTTCAACCCTAGCAAAAATAATGAAATCAACATCACATTCAGTGACAGTGTTCCTAAGCAGTAGCATTTAGTTTCACATCTTAAAAGGCAAAGGTTAACAGCCAGACAGATAAATGGCCATATCTGCTTGTAATTTTAATATATTCTGGCTGGTTTTATATGTAAATACCTGCAGGGCCTGTCTTACCAAGGATTCTGTTGTTGAGATGTGTTCCCTAACAGCTTTGGAGATCTCGAGAATTTGATAGTTAATATAATGGAATAGGTAGTGGTCCATCTCTAATAAGTGAAGAGGTACTACAGGTTTAGACTACTGCATCTGTTTGCCTTCATTTAGTTTATAAACCAGCCTCTTAAAACTCAATGGAACAGGGATAGCTCAAATCTTTATAGGATTCAAAAGGGCCAAGTAAAACTTTGTGTATCTAAAAACACAAACATGCATTTAAAAGGTGTGATGTTTTTAAGCATGCACTTGAGAATAATGTAGCAAGCAAGAACACAGAGTGCTTGATGTTTACCTAATTATGTTACCCTATTCTAGCATAAGCAAAATACTGGAACAGTTGGGCTGCATTGTCTCTGAAGCATATGAAATCATTCTGTAGTGCAGTGAACACCTTGTGGTAAACAACTCACAAGAATAGAACTACCACCACCAAACAAAACCCAAAACCACAAAAAGCCCCAAACCCATAACTGAAAAAACCCAAATCCCCCAAAAAACAAAAAAATGCCCAAATTGCTACACTGATAAATTTGTTTACACTGGTAAGTGATTCGCTTGTGTGAAGTCCAGCTCTGATTCAGTCTCCTCATTTTCTGATTGCATTTTATAGAGTGCTTTCCCTGTCTTGGCAAGGCTGTGGGTGTGCAGATGGAGGAGGAGGAGGCAGGCTGGCTGTGTAATAGCTGCCCATGCAGAGTCCTGATCTGTAATGAATGTTCCACAGCGCAGCCCTCTGTGAGAGCAATCCTCTCCCTTGCTGCAGATTAAGGCTACACAAAAGCACTCAAGTGAGGAACTGTTGCCTGCTGGCTGCTTCAGTCTTTAGCAGCTGCCTCAGGAAGGTGGGAACAGGCTAACTGAATTACTCTTGCATTGCTGGCTCTTTAGAAGATCTTAAAACCTTTTATTTTTTCTCAGATCTAGAATTAAATACATTTACTGTAGTTTGTTTCCTCAGTGGTTAAATGTTACATGGAACTGACACCATTGCTGTGTGGTTCTGCTTTTGTTGTTTTTTGGGTTTTTTAAAATATATTTAAAGTCATCTCTAGTATTTTTTGAAATTAGTCCCGTGGTATTTTTGGTTTCATCTTTGTAAATGTCATCCTGTTTATTTTGGACAGTAGTAAACCAGATCATATGGCAAAGCAGGCCTGTTTTGCTTGTCTGCTTTGTGAGGTTCTTGAGCTAGATGCTGTAATTCAGCACTTCATGTATCTCTTTCTTCTTAGAATTTCATACTCTTAATTACAGTATTTCGAGTGGTTATAGCACAAGCAGAAAAGAGTGATAAATGCAGCAAACAAGGGTTATATGCATCTGTAAAATGTGGTTGTGCTCTGTGTGTGTTATGGAAAAATGAATTTACTGACTTGCTGAATAAATTCAAACTCGTAATTTTTTGTTTCATTGCAGTGTTCAGGTTTTCATTTTATATTGAAATGACAGTAATTGCAGTTACTTTTGGTGGGTGTTTATTAAAGCATGCAGTCATGGGGACGTTGACAGTTAAGGGTAATTGGAATTTTGCTCTCTTTTGAAACATGTTGCGTGAACTCTATTGTGATGACAAAATCCCAGCATTTTAATTATGAAAGTGTTTTTATTAAAAAGGTTCCCAAAACTGCTTATGCTTGTTCTTACAGTACAAGGATGCTGGTACTAGAACATGTTAAGATGTCCACAAGCTGTAAAGTTTGGATACACTTTAATGCAAATTATTATCTTTGCAGACTCGTTCATCATGGAACTCAAATTTTCAGCTGCTGCTATAATTACTTGTATTAGCTCAGTTGTATAGTCCATTTTTTTATCGAATATTCCACAAATTTTTGCAAAAAAAGCAGGAATTGTTGCAGTGCTCCTTGTTCTTCTATTTTACCTGGAGTTTTATTTGTGATATTTTTGATGTTGCTGCTCCTGTTCCCCGTGTCACCACCCTCTTTCCCCATCCGTCTTCCTTTCCAGGCGTACCTATGTGGGCAGCATGCCTGGTAGGATCATCAATGGGCTGAAGACCGTGGGGGTGAACAATCCCGTTTTTCTCTTGGATGAGGTGGATAAACTGGCAAAGAGCTTGCAGGGTGATCCTGCAGCAGCCTTGCTTGAGGTAAGAGATGTTAAACTGTTAAACATTGTTTCATTTGGGTTTTAAAAGAATTAAACTGGACTCAGAAGATTCACTGGATAAAAGAAGGCCTGACAGTGCCAGCTCTGTTACTCAGATATCAGCAGCTGAGTTCTGACTTGGGCCGGTTTCTGTCAATTCCTTGGGCACAATCCAGGTGCTCTTACATAATGGCTAAGTAACATACAAATCTCAGTGAGCTGTACTTGAACACAATGATAGATATTGGGGTGTTTTCTGAATTTAAACAGTGTTCAAGCCCTAAACATCACTTATTTGGGGGACTTGAAGACATTGATTTTTAATGATCAAATGTTGTTAGCTAAGAAAGAGCTGTAGAGGATCTAGACGGTAACTAGACTTCTTCAAGTTTTCCCTTTCTTTCTTGGAACAACTTTAATATATTTTTGAAGCTCTTGATGGTACCAGCTTGTATTGGAGCTAAACAGTTTACTCAGTGCATAATATGGACTAGCTGCATATTCTTTTAGGAGCATTTCTTTAATTAGTGTTGTAATTAACTTTCTGAAGTTGGATTTTTCATGTAAGACAGATTCCTACCCCTTGACTGATTATGGCATGATGAGTGTTTGGCTCATTATGGTGTGATGAGTGTTAGCTTTCCATAGGAGTCAGGTTTTCCATGAGTGCATTTTTTCTGAACTTCTGGCACTCAGACTAACATGTGAATGAATCTAGTTTTGAAGCACATTTTACAGTTACTTTTACCACAAATGTTTTAGAATTGTCAAAGTTGATTTGCTTGAAGACACAAATAACATTCAAGAGATACAGTTGAGGTCTTGGTGAATGAGATGGCCAAAACTGGAGTGATCATGAAGAAGATGAATTGAGACCTGCACCTGTCAAGCCTCATGTATCATGTAGCAGGCAGCAGTAAGGAGTTGTCAGAACCTTCTTCCCAATTTCCATTTCCTGGAGTGTGCCATGATATCGCAGTTCAATTCCTTCTTCCACTGATTTGTGCATATTGAGTGCTTTGATTCTAGCAGTTTGCTGGAGAGAGGAAGGAGCGTGTCCTCAGGTATGGGAGAAGAGACAAAGCATTGCCCTTCCATGAGCAGAAGGCTGTGTCCATCTTCCTGTGCCAGCATGGATGGCAAAGGGGGGAATGAGGGAGGGGATGGCAAAGGAGAGAAAGAAGGAGGTGTTGGCACAGCAGGGCTGGGCTAGGCTGAAGTGTTGAGGCTGCCAGGGCAGATGCAGCGCTAATGCACATGATGGTTTTTGTATTGTGCATGCTTAGAGTACCTTGTACTGCTGTAGTTTTATGCTCTGCCTTCTCTTTTGTGTTCTCTCTGGCCCTAGGGGCTGCCATGCTCCCACTGTGTCAGCTGCACTGCTTCTGGCATGGTTCTGTACCTGTTTCAGTCAAAAGGAGAGGCATTAGTAAAAAATGCCCACATTATTTGAGCTAGCCTGGCTTGCTTTCACAGAAGTGACTTAGGGCATAATCCTGGAAGCATCTCAGTTGTCAGACCTGAGGTGTAGCTTTGGTAAGTGGGGGTGAAAGTGGTTCTGATAGTATTTGCCTACACAGTCCATCTAATGACTCTCTTGACTGACAGCGCTTAATGCAGTGATTTAAATATGAAAAATGCTACTTAAATTAAGGTGTCATGAGCTCATCTGGATGCTGTATGACATTCTGCAAATGAAGTGTCAATTGACTTTCTACAAACGTAATTATTTTCTTCCTGCTAGATAGTGGAAAATTACTGTTTTGACAAGGCCAGGGAGTTCTTAGAAAATCAGTATATGAACAGGCTGTGGTTTGAGAGCTCTGTTTTGATCTTTGCATGTTAACATGAACTAATAGTAATTTAAATGTGCTAGAAAATAGCATGACTTCACTTCTTTAGCTTTTAAAAATGACAGTTAATAGTCCCTTACCTATGCATCTCTCAACTGTGTAGTACACTTTTCAAGGGTGCAAAGAAAACAAGCAAGGGAGTGTAATAAATACATTATTCCTTATCCTGTTCCTCTGGGGGATTTTATTTACACTTTGCTGAAAATGTAATGATCTCTGTTCCTGAGTTTGCTGATACCTCTCCTATGTCTTTTAGATACTTGAACTAAGCTGTCCTAATTCTAGTCAATGCATGGCTAAAATACCTGAAAATCAAATTTTTCTATTTAGCTGGCTGTTGTTTGATATGCAGACACAATGATTTGGGATTTCTTGGAAAGAGTGTTCCAGTCATGACTCTAGATCTGTATATTAATACTGGTAATTTTATTCAACCTTTGTTGGGTTTTATATTTTTTTTATTCCCTCTCCTGCAGTAGAGAACGACAGTATTTTTCTATTGTGTCGTTTGTGAGGGCAAGCGAATTTAATTAATACTTGTTTAATTAGTTGTGTTTGCATTCTGGGTACTTCGTTGCTGCTTTGAGATGTTTCTGTTTTCCATCTTTTAAAGCCACATTCTCAGTGATGCTCTGCTCCTGCCATGAATTTTTCCAGCTGAGGCTCATAAGTTTCACTTCCCCCTGCCTGCCTGGGCTGCAGGGTTTGTGTAAGCCCTGCTAATTGCCCATCAGTTGCATCTGGAGAAGTAATTGCTCTATTAACCATGGCTGCGCTGCTCCCCTGCGAGACCTCTATATCCCAGTACTGCTGCCTAAACATCCTGAAGCAGGTGCTTTACCTCTCCTAGTGGACAGCTCATGGCTGGACGTAATAGCTTCATTTTCATTTGCTTCTCGTGGTTTATGTTGTTGGGAAGTCCATCTGGAGTGGGCAGAGGTGCCTGTTATGCTGGAGAGCATACAATAGTCACTGCTCACCTAACTGCTACATTTGCTGGTCACACTGCTGCTTGTCTGCTAAGTGCCATCATTAACTATGAAGGGCACATCCTTTATTCCTTAATGTGTAGGTGTTTTAAATTCATGCTGTCCACAACAGGGCATATTCAGGGAGAAACTTGCCATCCCTGTGAGCTTGGGAGCAAAGCTTCGTGCTTTCTATTTGCAGGATATGTGTTTAGTTCTAATCTTCAGTTCTTCTGCTGAGCTGTTGCTTCAGCGAGGCAGAATGTCTTCCTATTTCCAGTTACTGTTCATTAACAAAGGAATATTTTAGTCTAAATTTAGATGACCTCCGTTAAAAACAGAAGAAAACAGGAATGGATCCAAGTGCCTGATAGTGATTATTTGTGTGCAGGGAAATTAGACCAGGAGCATAGCCAGGCAATTAAATGTTCATGGAATTAGTTCTGGATTTTGTGGTAATAAAAAGCTGTTACAGAGAAGCCTTTGTATGCATGTGAGCTATCTGTCATAAATTAGCCAAGATATTTTGTGCACTGAATGTTCTTTTTGTACTTCATATTTCTGTATTAGTTGAATATCTTGGAAAACTTTTGAACTTGAACTTCAGCACAGATACCTACTGAAGAACAGTTCTATTTGCTTTGGAAAGTCTGTTTGAAATGCATAGGCAGGGCATTGGTTTGTATCTTATTCTAAAAAACAGTTACCATGACAAAGAATTATGAGTCTGGAGGATCTCCAGCCCTTGTAAAATCTCAGATAATTCACATTTTTCGATACAATCCAAGTTGGTTTGGATTACAGTTTCCTTTATATTTATTGGATAGTATTTTTTGCATGTGAGTACAGCATCAGTATTTTGTGTATCTTTGTAAATAACATTCTAATGACCAGCTTGGCACTTAGCAGGGTTCATAAGGTTTTCTAGTTGCAGACTAGAAGGAGAAAGAAATATGCATGTAAATAAATGTGTCAAAATGCCAGTTGGGTCTGTCAGAGTACACTGTTTTTCAGCAGCTTTGGAATTACTTGCAAACACTTCAGCTGATACAGTGGAATTCTGTGGAAATACTGTTATCAATACTAAAAAAAAAGGGGATAAATTGACTTAGGATTAGCTGTTTAAAACAGTTTAGAAAAATTTGCAGGAGTAGACTTTGGGTGGGAGGCTAATATTTGGTATAGACCTGCTTGTTTGGAAGACAGTTTGAAGCTGCTGTGCTTGCACCTCTTGCCTGTTGTTGTGTCCCCTGTACTTTAGGGCTGGCTGGGGGGCTGGCTGAGGTAAGGCACATTTCTGAATTATGCATCAGTGGACTTCACTTCTCAGGATACTTCAAGGCCTTTGCCTTCGTTGGTAAAGAAGAGAGTAAATGACAGCAGCTGCTTGCTGAAGAGGGTAAGAAAAGCTTTTGAAAAGCTCAGAGCCAGTGCACAATGGTATTCACTGCATTCCAGCCCTAGGTTCAGAATTGAAGCATATGCTTCAGTGTGTTTTAAGATTTCACTATTAAGGGGAATGTGTAACTGCTCTTAAATCTGTGCAGCACTTCAAAATAAAATCTGAATTTATTCTGTTTTTTGGGAAAGTCAGCTGTGTTTCTGGCATTCTGTAATAGAAGGATTTTTTTAGTTTGTTCTGATCATAAATTTTTTCAAAAGGTTTTTTCACTTTTCAAAACCTGAGGACAACTTAAGAGTAATGAAAATTCAGAATTGTTTTTTTTATAACTATCAAAGAAGTCCTCAAATTTACTTGTTTTTTAGTTATCAGCACAGTTCTTGGCTAATAATTCAGGTTGGGTGCATTCATTTGGGTGTAGGCAGATAAATTATTTTGACAGTGGTGTGCTGTTTCTCAGGAGATGCATGGGTCCCATTATTTGTGACATGAGAATTATTCATGTTGGTATAGCATTGATCATTCCTCATTTGGGAAGGAACAGTGTGCCTGTACTTCAACGGGATGTGAAGCAAAGGTGGTTCACAGATGATAGAGAAGCCAGGAGTATATTCCTGTGTACAATAAACTTCCCATTTGTGGCACTGTTAAAAAATCTACCAGACAGCATCTCAGTACTTTTGTGTTCCACATATGTATCGAATATTTATCACCTAATCTTAAATCTAGGCAAGTGTTGCATTAGCACACATACATAGTACTAAAAGTGATAGGAAGACAACACAGTTACTGAAGCCCTGGTTCTACTTGTTCAGTACATTTTTGAGGTTGGTCAGACTGTGTATTTTTGTTCTGCAGTGCGTGTTCAATTTTGTCTCCATTGTTTTGGGACAAAAAGAAGAATGATTGTGTTTGGAAGGCCAGGGCTCACCAAGGGTCAGAGCTTGCCTGGTATGTCATGGACAATAAGAATTTGTACGCCTCCTTTATTACTAAAGGCTGGACAAAGCAGAGTGAGCGGGGCAGGTGATTTAGTGACAGCAGATAAGGCTGGGCTTGTGTTCTTGCCCTTGGTCTCACAAGAAATATCTCATGGGCTGGTGTGAGACTAAGAAGTAAGCTTAGATTAAGAAGAGCTGGCAACAGCAGGTGAGGATTGGAGTCAGGGATCACTTGGGAGAATTCTCCTTGCTCCATGGGACCACATGGGCTGCTTTTCCAAGGTTGCCGTGAGTCCTTGACAGGCCACTCTACCATGTGTGAAAGGTCATGGAGATACAGCTTAGGGGAGGTGCTTGATGGCTGGAGAAATGCTGCAGCACCTCTAGAAAAGGACAGGAACAACTCAAGGGGAAGTGACTTTTTGAACTGTGCATGTGATGTGACATGTAGTCACTGAGTAATCCAGGCAAGGCCAGGATTTAGTGATATCTGTCTTTGTTACTGTAAAGTCAGATTTGACAGATCCAAATAAAAGATAATTAAAATGTGCACATTTTATTTACTTCTGATTGCACAGTTGCATCACTTTTGTGTTCACTCTTGTTAAGGTCTTGGATCCAGAACAAAATCACAGTTTCACCGATCACTACCTGAACGTGGCCTTTGACCTGTCCCAAGTGCTTTTCATAGCTACAGCCAACACTACAGCTACAATCCCACCTGCCCTGCTGGACAGAATGGAGGTTATCCAGGTGCCAGGTAACACTGCAGTGCCTTCATTACACGCCTCTTGGAGGCCCTTAAACAAGTTTGGGGTGTTTTTGCTCAAATGAAAGGCAGCTCATTAAGGAAAGCCTGCCAGGGATCAGTAGTGCATGTGCTGTCATTAAAAGGGACATGGCAGGATGCCTCTGCTGTGGCCTCTGTCACAAGAATAGTATTTAGCATTGCACTCAGGAAAATTCATTCCAGGTCTGTGGCAATACGTGGATACATTCTGTAATAATGTTTTCCTTCACTGTTTTGTTTTTATTCTAATAATCTGTTGGCTGATGCATCTTTTTAAGATTCTGGTGGAGGAAGGGGTCTTTGAAACACTAAAATTCTGGTTTTGTTCACATGAAGTTATAATTTGCCACAAAGGATCATCCTAGCAGCCTTATGAATTATAGCTGGGGGAGGTTTTTGGTTAAATTCAATCAGGTAGAATTGTAAAAGATAAGAGATTTGATTATATTGTAGTGTCTAAGCAAAAAGATCATTAATAAATATATGTTGTGGGGTTTTGTTTGGTTTTTTTTTAAGGATACACACAAGAAGAAAAAATTGAAATTGCACATAGACACTTGATTCCTAAACAGCTTGAACTACATGGTCTGACTCCACAACAAATACAGATTCCCCAAGTAACCACTTTGGGCATAATTACCAGGTAAATCTGTTCATTGCTTTCAGTTTAGGTACCTTCTTTTATAAATCAGTTTATAAAGTGGTAATACAAATGCATCTTAATATATACTGTTCTTAATAGCTTCAGCAGATCAACAGTTGGTAGTTTATGAAATTGCTCTTTCCTTACCTCTTGTCTTCTCCAGAGAACATCCTTTCTGTAGAGAGTCCCTTGCTCTTGCTGTCCAGTTGTGGCTCCCAGTCAGTTGTGCTGACACAATTGCCAAGGCCCTGTGAATAAACAGGAACACCTGAGGCTGCTGTGGCTGCAGGGTGTGAAGCCATAGCCTTGGCACCAAACATGTAGTCTAAAGAACCAAGTTATATTTCTATCATTTTCATGAAAAAAATGGAAATTACCCTTCTTTTATTTCCTTGTGACTTGATGGGTACATTTGTCTAGATTTGGAATTAGATTTAAAAAAATTAAAGTACATGGTTTTTAAATAGCTTCTATTCATTAGAACTGGGGTTTTTGTTAGACATGACAGCAGTTATATTGATCAGAACATCTTTTGGACTTGAAACTAGCTTGTTTCCAATGGAAAAAGTATATTGGGATTCAATGAATTGAAGTATTTTATGACCAGTGTTTTGGCTGTTTTGTGTAGTGTTACTGCCTGCTGCTTCTTTTCAGTTCATAGACTAAAACAAAATATTCTTTTACAGCCAGTTCCTCAACTTCCAGTGAGCTATATATTTTAAGTTTTAAAATAGTTCTTCCTTTTAATTTTTATTAGTCTAAGTGCTATTGGACACCGTTAGCATTTCATGAAGGTTTGGTACCAGCTGTTAGTCATGTCTTCCCACTCAGTAATTTGTCTACAGTTTTATCAGCAACCACAATTATTTTGATGAAAACAATTTTTTTCCTATGTATTGGAATAGTCCAAGGTTTTGGTACCTTTCCCATGCCATTTCTGTGGCTATGTGTTTAGCAAGGAGTGTGTTTCCATTGAGTTGTTTCTGTCTTGCAAAGCACAGCCCAGCAGAGCCGTTGTCTCCGCAGGTACACGAGGGAGGCAGGAGTGCGGGCCCTGGATCGCAAGCTGGGAGCCATTTGCAGAGCAGTGGCTGTGAAAGTGGCAGAAGGGCAGCACAGAGAAGCAAAGCCAGACCGTGCTGAGGTGGGGGAAGGAGAAGGTGTGTATCTTTGGCATGTTTTGTTAAAAAGGGATCTTCTAATGTAGTCACTGGGAAGCTACTTTAGCAACTTTTTCTCCTACTTTATTCTTCTTTAAGGACTCTGTTTTCAACAGCATGGCAGATAGTGTGACATTATTATTATTATGTACAGTTTTAGTGCTGAGTTATGATTTAGGACATAAATTCAGTACTTTCAGCCTGCTGAGTTGGTAATTGAGGAGTTCAGTGCATCTGTTTCATGTCTTAGGGATGCAGTTATGATTTGTATATGTGTTCCTAGGTTTTTTAATGCAAATCTTGCACCTCTTCTCCTTAATAAAAAGCTAAGCATGGCTGTAGTTCCTACTAGCTCAGAACTCAATCTGGTTATTTTGTACACTAAAAAAAGTCTGCTTGAAGGGCTTTGAAATTAGAATTGTTTTTATGTGCCTTTTAAGACCATGCTTATTCAAGTCTCTTGGAGCTTTGGTTACTTCTCAGCCTCAGTTGGTTTGGTCTTGTTTCCCATGTGTACAGACAGTGTTTTGCCATTCCCAGTCATCAAACAGACTGAAAGAAAACTAAACACAAAACTCTCAAACAGCAAAAATACTCAGGTAACAGCTTCACCAGTAAAGGTAGGTCTCTTTCTAGTGTGGAAATAGGAGAGAGAAGGATGAAGTCAGGCCCATGATCCATTTCATGTGCAGCACACAGCAGGTGACTGGTCCCTTTTTCATGCCCCCATGAGTGTTCTCTTTAACACAAATGAACATCCACACTGTGTTTGGTGAAAGATAGGATGGGGGGTGTAGATGGCTGTGCTTTTGTTCCAGCCAGATGGTGATGGAGGTGTTGCTGTTCACAGCAATTTCCTGTTGGAACTTCACAGTGCTCATTGCAGCACTGGATGTCTGCAGGAACCCTCACTGTCAGGTGAATTAGGAATGTGAAAGGACAAACTCCAAACCTCAGGTTGAACTTCCAAAATGTGGATAGCCCTTAGTTTAATAAAATCTATCCAGCAGGGTGTTGTGTATTCCATTAGTTTGTTTTTTGAAGACTGGAATGAGTTCAGGTGACAAGAAATTCTGTCAGTCTGTCAGAGAGCAACTGAGTGTCCAAGGATCCTGGAAACTGAGAACCGCAGAATGGCTGCTTGCTTTTGCTCCAGGATACTCACAGACTTAAAATACCAAACAGGGCCCTGTTGGTTTGATGTTCTGAAATATTCCACAATGTAGTTGAAGTGGAAAAAACCTTTGGGTTCTAACATTTGTACAGCTGGAATAGGTCTGGTCTGGGTTGGAGGATAAATGAGGAGACTCATTATCTGTTCCTTTAAAACCAAGCAGCAAACAAGTCTGAACAGTGCCTGCCTCTTTCAGAGAGTAAATCCCAGGGGAGGAAATATATCGGATATTTTTAAAAGCAGTGGTAATAATTAGATGGATGTTTGAAGAAGAGTTTTACCCACAGTAAAAACTTACATAGTTTGTCTCTGAGAATCTGTTTTTTGACAGTCTTTCAGTTTTACTTTGCCTTTTCTCCCCAGCTCTGTATTTCCCTTCTGAAAATTAAATCTTTTACCTTGTTGAGTTTTCTGAGACTGTAAAAACTGTAATGTTGGAAGGTTGAATTTGGCAATGTTTTCTTGAGCAGGTTCAGCTTGGTTTTCTCTGAACATTTGGCTTAAAGGCAGTGAGCTCTCACAGTAGCCGTGATTGAATCCATGGAGGATCCTGCAATTTAAATCATCCCATCTACATTAAAAGGCAGAGGTTTTAAGACATACTTACCAATGCTTTCCTTTTATATGTGTGTTCTCTACATCCTGTGCTCTGATGCACTTTGTGAAGTCAAATACTGACTTGTCAATGCTTCTGTGCTCTCTTTGTGAATGCAGCTGCTGAGCCTTTGGACTGTGCTGGCCCAGCTCTCCAGCACCAGGCAGTATCAGGTGTCCTGGCTACTGCACCTTTAGGATGGTAATTCTGACAAGTCATATTTTCAGAGTAGGTAGTTGCATCTAAAATGTGTTTCAGAGGTCTAATGCAATTACTGAATAAAAAGAGATGTAGTTCTGCTGTTCTGGTAAAGTAGAGGAGAGGTAAATTCAGAGCACAACTCATGGTACTGTAAGAAGAATCACTTTATTATTAAGGCAAGTAACAAAAAGGAACTGTATTAGACATCTCAATCCAGTGAGAGAGTTATTTACCGTGTTAAAATTAGCACTGTGCTTGCAACGGAGGTATTTACACTGTTAAAATTATACACTGTTAAAATTAGTTCTGGACTTGCAACTTACCAAAGCTAAGTGAAAATAGCAGCCCAAGTGCTTTACAGGGGTGCAGAATGCTGGCATTTTTGGTTGACCCAGTTTGGAGTTAAGAAAGAAATCAGTTGTCAAGAGTTGCATTTGTACTTCTGAAGTGAAAACTGTCCATAAGAAAAAGCTGCATTAATAAAAGGGAGTTTGAGGGACAGGTGTCTCTACAGTGAAACTTTGCTGTTATAAAGCCTTGTACAGAGTGGTGCAGTCTGCAAAGTGGGTTTTATTTTGTACTGATCCTGTGCTTACACCCTGGTGTATTTTTACAGTGTATCATTTGCTGGGAGTATATGAGAGTAGGAGCCTTTTAAAAAATATTTTTATTTTTGTTCTGTCTGTTGGAAACAACTAAGTGTTCAAAACAAAGCTTGTAAATATCTCCAAACACTTGCAAGTTGATGCAAATAATGGAATTTGTAGCCTAAATTGATTTCTTTGGTGTTTTTTCTCCTGCTGATTAGTGGACATTTGTGTAGTTGTGCATCATGATGATGAATTTTAACTTAATGTAATGAATGACTCTGGAAAATTAGTTAATCAAGTTGTCATTCCTTAATAGTTTCATTTAGAATTGTTTCTTGACTTTTTTTTCCTTTATCTCTATAAAAAGTACCTAGAAGTCATTTTTGCTTCCCACATTTGTGTGTTGCTGCTGTGAGACTGAGACTCTGCAGTTGGTGCATTGGTGTGCCTTGAGTTGTGACTGGGAGAGGGCAGACTGCAGGCTTGCCTTGTGTTCTAAAATATAATTTATACCTGGTCCAGAGCGTAGCCAAATCCTGCCATGGTGCCTGTTGTGTTTATTCAGCTGAGTGCCTCTGGCTGGTGGGTTGTAGTAAGAGTTAAGGACACTAGGTGGTAGAATCACAGAGTTTCCATCATTACATTGATTAAATAAGATTATTAATTTCAGGGAGGGCACCTGTTTTCAAGGCTTTGTAAAGATGAGGCTTCTGCCACTGTTTGGCAGTGGGCTCTGGGAAGGGAGGGTGCTGCCCTAGCAGAGCTGGAGACTCTCAGACTGGATTCAGCACTTCCCAGAAACGCACCACTGAAATGCACAGGCAGCTTTTAGTGCCTTCCTTGCTGCTCTGACTCTTGAGCTTTCTGGAGATGTTGGTGAGTGCAGGAGTGTTGGTTTGTGTCAGTTGTTGAGTTTGCACAGGGAAGTTCAGCATTTTTCAGAGCTCTCTGGAGAGTCCTCTCTGTGTACAGCAATGCTAGCTGATATGTCACTGAAACACTATCTGAGATTTATGAGACACTGCTCGAGTCTTCTGACACTACAAGAAATTCTAGGAGTCACAAAAATATGTGAAATTCTCCTTCTTATTTTAGTGCAACTGCCTTGAGAACACAATGCAGCAACTGTGCACTAAGGCATCATATCATGATACATATCATCATATCCAGAGTGAAAAACAATTTGTCTAATTCAGACTCGAAGGGAGATTTAGGACAGGTAATATTTCATAACTAAAAGTGATGAAATGAGGATGGCGTTTATGTTGAAACCAAGGTTGTGAACATACTTAAATATTTCCATAGCCCAGCAGTACAGAACAGTTTGTTCTGCTCTCTGTAGATGAGACTCTTGGTTTTAAATTAAATGCAAGTTTGACCGAAGTGGTCAATGGCAGCTTACCCATGAAGTGTGCTGAGCCTCAGTCCCAGGGTGTGTGACTGCAGGTGCCCATGTCTGAGGTCATCTCTGCTGACCTTAGAGAGAGTCCCAGCTCTGCAGGCTGCAGTGTGGGCCTTCTTCTGAAATTTCTGAAAATTGCCTGGAATGACATCTCTGTAAGAGGTCAAAAAGACATAAATATTCTGAGAAATTTGACTTGAATACAGATTAATTTTTAAAGTGTCTTTTTTTCCATGTTAATTCATCTAAATATTCCTGCATGAGCGCCTCAAATTCAAATGCTTCAAACACATTGTTATTGTAGGTCACAATCAGTGGAATGTAATTATTTTGTGGAAAGAGAACTTTTCTGGTGCTGTGGGGAGAAATGCACGTAGCGTTAAATTTAAGCATATAAGTAAGTGTAAACAGGATTAGGGTCCCAGGAAATTGTTCCCTTCCTAAAGAAACACTTGCTAAAAGTTTGATGTATAAGCTTTAAATTTGACAGTGGAATGTTGCTTTCAGGGTGCAGTTTCATGTTACGGCTGGCTTTGAATGTGAACTGTTGTCAGCAAAAGCAATCCCATCCTTTTCTACCTAAATGCAGTTTTAGAGTTTTTTTTAATTTAATGAGGAGGGGCTAAAAGAGTTCTGAGTCTGTTGTATGCTGAAGCATCTGCTGGTCAGTCAGATGAGAAAGAAAGAATGTTATTCTCCCTTTAATTGCCCACAAACTTAAAACTTTGTGATGCTGGTGCTCTTTTTTATATCTCTTTGTAGCAATTCAGCAAATCAGAATGTGTTATGTCAAAAACTGCTTTAAAATGTTAGGTTTCTATTTTTCTATCTTGGTCAGTAAGTATGGCTAGAAATCTTTGGGTTTAAGACTTGTGTTGCTATGCTTAATTTAAATCTGTTTTATGAGGAGATGGAAATTGCTACATGTTGAGGAAGTCTTAGACTTGCATTCTTTCATTTCCATTACATCTGTAGAAGGTAGCAGTCTTATTTTCTTAGTTTTAGATGTTTATTCAGATTAAATCTTTAATTATATTTAATAGTGCATTGTCAGTGTGTTTTCTTAGCAGTCCATTTTCTAAAAAATTATTTACACGTGAGACTTGGTTTTATTTTGGGAACTTGCAAGGACAGATTCCTGAAGAACATTGTGATCTTTGAGTAGCTGCAGATTCTGCTTGGAAAACTTTACAAACACAATCTTTTTTTGGTTGGTTGTTTTTTGAACTTAATTTTGGTTACTTGGGGAGAGCTATGTGTTGTTGTTTATTTTTAGTATTACAATTTTTAAATGTTGAAACAACTCAATACCATGCTGCTTTTGTGTAAGCAGACACGTAACAGCAGAGCAGCAGGTGGTTCCTCTAGTGCAGTTTGGAGCTCTGCTAAGGGCACTTTTTGGCCTTTTAGTTTATTTTGCCAGCTTATCTCAAGCTGTAAGATGATTAAGCTGCTGTCCTAATGAGAAGTTCTGTTTCTGGAAACTTGAATTTAAGTGTCTTGTTTTAGATAAATATGTAATTTAATTTGTACTGTGGTTTATGGCTGTTAGTTTGGAGTAGGTAAGGAACATGCATTTGTCATTATTAGTGGAAATCTTAATTATTTGTGTCTTTATGAATTCCTCATAGTCAGCACTTGTTTAAAGATGATAAATGAAGATGACTTTCCTTCAAAGAAAAAGTTAAGAGTTTGTAATACATTTTGGGACATCACTGTATGCTTTTATAGAAAATTAGATAATGCCAGAGTTTAGGATAACATTTTTAGAAAAAGTCTGGAGTTTGTTGTTGTAACAGATTATAAAATGGGATCTACTCATTACATCAGGTAAACTCAAAGAAAAGTTTCTGATTCTTTTAATGGGGCAGGTGGCCTCAAATTCCCTGATTTGTTTATGAGGCGTTTGTCTCTTCACTGTATACAGAGCTAAGTGAAATAAATACATTTGTGTTTGTAAGGCAGTAAAATCTTGCTATAGAACAAAACCACCTGGTTTTAAACTTGATTTTGTTTTGAAATATGGATTGCATCTCGGATTATCAAGTAGTGTTGAAACTGCAGACTGAATTGCAAGAATAGCATGCAGGGTCAAGTTTCCTAGACTTTCTGGTATTTATGTCTTTGAATTTATTATGTACAAAAATAGTAGTTTAACAAAAGCAGAGAGACATGCTGGAACAACAAGAGGATCTGACTAAGGCAGTGTTTGCAGTAAAGAAATGGGATTTAGCCATGGAGCAATGAGTTGTACAATGGGAAGATTCGTGGCTGTTGGGTAAGAAGGGTTAGATTGGAGTCCTGAATGAAAGCTGAGGTGTGCTGCTGTCATGTCAATGGTGATGTAGAATGTTTTCCTTGATGCTCTATTAAGGCATTAGTGAAAATTGCAGTGTCACAAAACGATCAGTAAAAAGGCCTTTATGTGTCAGGATTAATAACAGAATAGTTTGTATCTTGTGAAAGGAGACATCCTCATTCCTCCATTCTGAGAATTGCTTTTGCACCACCGACCACCTCTTCACATTACAGTAAATAGATCAGATCAGTGATTTGTGTTTTTCTGTACTTGTTGGAACTCTTGGATCTTCAGTTACTTGCATTGATGTGCAGCGGAAGGACCAGAAAGCTCCTTTTCAAACTAAAATTAGAAAGAATTCAAAGAAAGTAAACAACCCATATTTGGGTCCAAAATACAGCTCCATGTACATGGCTGTGTAATACAGACTGCACGTGTGTGTTAGTCTGGGATTTGGGGTGGGAAGAAAAGCCTTCACTCTGTGTGTGCAGGAGGAGGCATTGCCCTGAGAGAGTGCCACAGAGCCTTAGGAACAGCTGGATTGTCCAAGCATTCTTCATTTCTGTGATAAATATTTCACTAAAACACTGCTCAGGGCTCTTAAGAAATGCTGATAAGCCTCTTGCACCTGGATCAGATTCTGTGAGGAAATGATTCCCTGCTTGCATTGTCCCTCTGCTCCCAGTCCCTTGGGAACCATGCAGTGTCAGTCCCTGCCAGGGATGTGCCAAGTTCTTGAGCTCAGCCATGCAAACAGCTCCTCTGCAGGCTGGGTGTGGGACTTTGACATTGATGTGTTCCCGTTACAGTTCACTTTTGTATAGAAAGAGAAAACAGAAATCTGAAGGCATTTCTGCTAAGGAAGCCATTGCACAGGAAAGAAATCCACTCATGCTGTGAGTGAAGGAAGGGAAGAGCCCCCTTCTGAACCCAGAACTACTGCTTTAATTGTGTGGTCCCTCCTAGGTGTGGCACTTGAGTATATTGCATTCAAAAGTGTCAGGCTGCTGAGGGTTTATAGCCCTTCCTGAAGAGTATATCATGCCTGTAAGTGTTTCTGAAAATGTCTGGTAATTGGACCTTGGAGGAATTTTTTGCTGCCACTAGTTATTGAGCATGACACCTTAGCAATATCTCCTGCAACAAAGAAAAGAACAGAGCTCTCTCTGTGTGTAGTATTTCAGGACAAAAGCCACGGGTTGTTACACTGAAATTGTTTGAGGTTTTCCCACTGAACAAGGCCTGTAGGTGTTGTTCTGAGCTGGCTGTTGAACAGACAGAAGATGTCAGTTTTGTGAGTTAAGCAGCCTGAGCAGGTGGAAGGTGTCCCTGTGTGTGGTGGGGGATTGGGCTGATGATCTTTAAGGATCCCTTCCAACCCAAACCCTTCTATGATTGAGCAAAGCCATAAAAGTCATGGGAGACATAAAACAACATGAAAAGTGTCACATCAGAGTCTGTGCTGCAAGGGCTGCACTGGAGGTGCACTGTGCTGGGGCACAGTTGTAAACACACACAAAAAGAACAGGAGTTCCTGCACTGTCAGAATTGACCTGTTCAGCTGCACATTCTCTTACACCACACTGCACATGACTCCTCCTGCAGGGAAGAATCCTCCCCTGTCAGGGTGCGAGGCCCTGGCACAGGTTCCCACAGAAGCTGTGGCTGCCCCATCCCTTGGAAGTGTCAAGGCCAGTTTGGACAGGGCCTGGGGCAGCCTGGGACAGTGGAAGGTGTTCCTGCAAGACCTTAAAGCAAGATCAGCTTTAAGGTCCTTACAGCCCAAACCATTCTGATTCTGGGAAATACTGGTTTTCTGCACAAAACTGGCAAAAAGTGCAAAGGCTTAAATGAGCCTAATTTGTTTTGCTATTTGAATTAGTTTAAAATGCACTTAAGTTGATGAGTTGCATCTCTGTCAGTGCTCTAGATTTAATTTTTTCTTTGATGAACAGTTAGAATATATTTAGGCTGAATAATTAAATTTCATGCTATATTATCTTTAATTTGACAGGATTTTGGTGAGAGATGGTTTGAGCACATTTCCCTGAACTTATTGAGCATTCCATTGCATATTTTATTTTTCTGTGTCATGATTTTTAAAAAAATCCTCTGTCTAGGAAAGACCATTACAAATCCTAAATTAGATTTTCTTCCCTTAGATTGCAAAGAACACATCACAGAAGATGCCAAACCAGAATCCATCAGTGACACGGCTGACCTGTCTCTGCCACCTGAAATGCCGATTTTAATTGATTTCCATGCTCTGAAAGATATCCTGGGGCCCCCCATGTATGACATGGAGGTAACATCCTCATTTGTTTCTGTTTGATGCTCTGTCTGGCTGATAAGATTATTGCTACTGACTGAGTCTATACGATGTTAACAACTTCAAAATATGTAAATAACAGCACTGTGTTTCTTTATGTTCCACAAAGTATGTTTTCACCTAAAGGAGTTTTCTTTTCATTCAGGGTAGGTAAATAACATAATGCCCTGACATTGCTGTTAGCAAAAGTTCCTGCAGCAGTGCTGAAGAATGTGCTGGTGTTTTTTCAGTTTGAAACAATTTTGCTTTTGTTTGGGGGAATGTTTGGTGGTCTTGGGAAAGAAGCCAAAAGTAGAACCCAGGACTCCTGTCTCTGTAGCAGCTGTGCTTAGGACTGTCCCTCATACCTCCTTAAAGCCAGGCAGCATTTTTGGGTATTAAAACCACTTCAGTTTGCACCAGAAGTTCTCAGACATTCTTTAGGTTAATGTGACTCTTAGCTATTAAAATGTTTTATGATCAGTCAGGCACCTCCAGCTCTGCTCCTCAGTAGGCATAGTTCAGATTTTTTGCTTTCCCCCCCATCTGTATTTTGCTCTGTTCTATGGAAATGCCATCAGTTAAAGTAGTTTGTTAGTTTGGGATTCTCATTTCACCAGTCACAGTGCAGTTGTTCTCTGTTTCTGAGAGCTTTTCCCTTACAATTCTTTTCTCCTAAATCAGAGGACCAGACTTCAGTGGGATTTGAAGAACAAAAAGGGGACAAGGGGATTGTGATAGCAGGAAAAAAATGAATGATTTTTAAGGAATGGATCCGTTTTTAGACCTGAACTGAGGCTTTTAGAAGATTTTATCATGGAAGGATTCTTAAGGAAGAGACAGAAGTGAGGAAGCTGAAAGGAGGCAGTGCCATTGATTGTGCCAGAGGATGGTGCTGGGGACAGTGGGGGTGGGGGAAAGGGAGGCAATAAATGACCAACAGGTCAGTGCCTGGGGACTCTGGGCTGAGTGCATTCACATGGCTTCTTTGGTGATTTATTTTTTTACTTTCAGAAATCCAAAGAATTTGCTCTTTAGGCAAATGACTGAACTGTCAGCAACTTATATTTGTTCTTTCCAACTCTCAGAAGCCTCTACCCAACAGGAAGATCACACAAAAATAAAAATTCAGTGCTAATATGGGACTTTGCTTAGGTGTTCTGCCTGGTGTCAGTTTTGTTTCTGGTGTTGATTATTCATTTAAATTTGGTAGTATGGCTGTGTTGGAAAATAATTCTGCTACTTTGTCTTTTTTCTGTAGGATTAAGTAATAGAAGTAAAATTTTTAAAGTGTGGTTCTTAATTTCAAGTGTACAAGTACAGGAGTGCTAGGTGAGGGGTTTCTTTTGTGGGTTTTTTGTTTATTTGTTGTGAGGTTCACAACAGATGCTATAAATTTGCAGATAAGCATTTCATGGATCTGCTGGCCTGTGTAAACTGAAATAAGACTGACTAAAGGCTTTCTTAACATTTCTGTATTTAGAAGGCAAATTTAGTGCATAAATAGAAGTAGAGATGTATCCACACAGATCAATTCCCCAAGCCCAGGATTTCTTTTCATGTACTGTTTGCTGTATTTATTGAGTGTGTATTTTTCAGTACACACTTTGGTTTTTGACATGTAAATTTCTCAGATAACCACATAACTCCTATTTTAAGGAATTTTCCCAGCTAATGTGTTACTCCTTAGAATCTTCTGAAGTTCTCCCAAGGTTCTTTGGAGGAGCAGAGCTTCTGCTCTGGCTGCTGTGGGTTGTGCTCTGTAGTGACCTCTGGGTCTCCTCTCTGGCTGTGACCTGAGGGTTTCACCCTGTGGCTGCATTTGGCCATTTTTCAGCAGCTGAAATAAAGACACCATGGAGGCAGCCACGGTGTCAGTACCTGCATGGGGCTGAGCAAATGGAACTGAAAACATGGCATGACTTCATTTATCTGTTGTTTTTCAGGGAATTCCTGACACAGGGATTCATCTTTCTTGGGCATTGCTTGGCTATTGTCTGCACAGCTCTCCCAGCAGGAAGACAGGATAGAACGTTCAGCTCCTACTTGCTGGATTAACTCATTTATCACAAATAAATAATCTTATGTGTCTCTCTACAGAGCAAATGCTGGATTAAATCACATAGTGAGGCTTTGAAAGAATAATCTCAACAGTTTAAAGTGCAGAAGATTTAATTAAATGTTTCAACACAGCACACTTCTGGGGGAAAGGATTTCTAACATATCCAGTGGGTTTATAACAAACTATTTGTATGTTTGGCTTGGATTTTAATTTGTTGGGTTACCTTTTTTTTTTCCTTTCAACCCTTAATTCTGCTCCAGTAACAAAATATTATTGGCACCACAGGAAGGTCCATCAGGATTGGTTTATATCCTCATAATTTGAGTGAAGCTGAAGGGACAGAAGCTGTAGGTCAGGGAAATGGCCTATTCTAGGAAATGAAAGTGCGGATGCCATAAAAGAGCAGCTCTGTTTCATGGGACATGCACAATTCTAATTAGGGAAAAAATTAGAGTGTCTTTCAGAAGCAAAACCTGGCCAAAGCACAGGTTTAGATTGGCATTTTTATCTAAGAACTGTCAGTCTTGTGGTGATATTTCTGGGAAATCCTCCTCCCTCAGAGGGAAGCCACTGTTAATGTGCTTTGCCAGCAGTGATTTGCCAGGGAATGAATCAGGAGAGTAGAAAAAAACATTGGTACAGTCAGGCTGGGAGAACCTGTGGAAGGAAAACAAATGTGCTAAAGGCCAGCAGGTGATGAACTGGTTCTCATCTTCCAATTGTGAATCAGGGACTTACCAACTTCTGTCCATTACACTGGCTTGGTGTAGCTCCAAAACTGCAGATGATAACCTGAAATACTCTAAAATAAATGATTGTGCTGAATGCTAAGACTTTAAATTTGCAGTGTCCAGGCAGCTAAAATGCATGACAGGATGTTCATGTACTCAGGGTACAGCTAAATCATAGCTGGTTTGGTTTCATCTACAAAAATTCTCAATGCCCAGGATTCCATGTAGGTCAGTGACATCTTCATCATCTGACAGACATCACCAGCCATCAGCTGATTGGAATGGTCATTTTTAATTGAAGTTGTTTAGAAAGTGTAAGAAAGGATTTGTTCCAATTTAAATTCATCTGACTTTTGGTGAGAAGAAATTATTCAGAGGTGCTAGGAGCAATTCAGTCTTGTGTGGCTCCCTGTAACATTTTGTGGGTGTCTCATGTAGTCCAGTGTGCTTTCCTCTGAGTGTTGGAGGTTCTGGGAGCTCTGGCTGTGTTTTGGGATTTCCAAGGGGCTTTTCTGCAGCCACATCTCAAAGCTGCTGCCAGGGCATTTGCCAGGCTCAGTAAAGGCTCAGCTGAGGAGGTTGCAGCAGGAGTGCTCCAGGCACTCTCCAGCACAGCAGGAGAAGTTGCTTGGCTTTGGAGGCACCAGGTAATGAACAATGGTCCAAAAGTTATCAACACCTGCTACACAGCCAGTTTCTCTTATCAGATCTCAACTGACTTGTGAAAGTAGGAGGAGGCACCTGCCTAGTCTGAGGATAGAGGAAGGAGCCTGTGCTAAGTGATGAGTCTTCACAACCATTTGGGTTTTGATTTGTTTTGATTTCCTGTGTTCTGCCCCTGAGCCCTCAGACAGTCTGTAAACTGTTTTCAATTGATCCAGGCTAAAAAAAACTGAAACAAAACCCCCAAATCAACAAAGCTTGTTGGTGGCTGCTTTGGGCTACGAGAGGCTGTAGACAGTTAATTTTGTTCATTACACCTGTTATGTTTGAAACCATGATGGTTTGCCGAAATAGCTTTGTCTCCAGTGCAAAGGGGAATGATCCGGCACTGTTGAACTTCTGTGTGACCAGAATGAACTGACTTTGTTAACCTGAGTTATTAAGCAGTTACTAAAATAATCAGAGCAAATCACCGTAACTAATAACACACAGGGACTGGATCTAGAAACTGGTGTTAGCAAAATTGAAACTGCTTAGTGAGATATTTTGATACCATGAAAGTGAAACACACTGTTCTGTACAATTTTCTTAAATGCTAGAAGAAGAGCGAGCCTTCTTAGCTGAATCATGCTAATGAAAGCAAATGGCAGGATGATGTTGTTGGCAGTGCACAGGTAAGGGAGAGCCCCAGGAGAACCAGGAGAAGGGGCTGTGTGGCTTTCTTGGCTTTGGCTGCCAGTGTAGCTGCTGCTGCTTGTGATCCCTACAGGGACTCTGTCAGGTGTCCCCTCTGCCCATCCTGGGAACACTTTCACATTTCTGCTGTTCCAGAGTGTTTTGTAAATGTCTGCAGGGAACAACACTGGGGCCTTGGTTGGCCACAGCTCAGGCAGTGCCACTACCTCTAAAAAAGCTTTTACAGAACACTAGGGAGCAAAACTGGCTTTGTCACAGGAGTAACAGTCAGGGCAAACACACTCTAGCAGATGGGTTAAGTCACATAAACAGTCAATCAGGATTGACTGAAGTCCTTTGAGCAGAAAGATTCTTACGGTGTTTTGGGGGGCGGGGAAGGTTTCAAGAATGACACGCCCAGATGTTTGCCATGGCCTTAAGCTAAGCTGCCACATATGTTTACACATATCCAGCACTACTGCTGCATTAAATAATAAATTAAAATATAAGAGATCAGACACTTGGCTTAACTTCGGTGTTTTGATGAGTACAGTTTTTTCAAAGCCCACTGTTGAATTGTTTTTGCAATGTTTTAATCATGGCTGTTTGCTGTGTTTCCCTTCAGGTGTCTGAACGCCTGAACCAGCCTGGGGTGGCCATAGGGCTGGCGTGGACGCCCCTGGGCGGGGAGATCATGTTTGTAGAGGCGAGCCGCATGGAGGGCGAGGGGCAGCTGACACTCACCGGGCAGCTGGGGGACGTCATGAAGGAGTCGGCTCACCTGGCCATCAGCTGGCTGCGCAGCAACGCCAAGAGATACCAGCTCACCAACGGTGGGGAGCAGGGACACTGCTGCCACTGGCACCCTGCTGCTGCTAACCCTGCCACTTACTCACTGGGGACACGTGACACACAAAGGCTTTCAGCCATCAGTGCTACCCTGAGGATGGGATCAGCTCCAGAGTGCCTTGGGTAGTTCTTTCCCAGTTGCTGCCAAGGTGGTTGTGGCCTGGCAGAACATGAGCTGTGTCTCCCTGCCCTAGCCTGGGAGGTTTGTGGGCAGCCTCAGTGCCAAGATGCTTCTCCTTGGTTGTGGCAGACACTGACTCATTTTTACACTCAAGCTTTCCAGCAGTATTTTCACACTGGAGACAGATAGGGAAGTCTGTAGTTTTTCTCTGGCACGTTCTGTTAAAAGGTTTTTGTAGTCTTTAAGTTTTAGTATTTTGACAATGTTAGGTTTGTATGGCAGCTGTAGAACTGCAGTGCAGTAGGGCTCTGGACAAGAATATTTTAACTATTTTTTTGTCTGAACCTCCCAGGACTTGTGGAAGTGTGCTTTCTAGATTGATCATGTGCTGATCAGGCAAATAATTAACCAGTATCTATTTCTGGAAGTTTAGATAGGTTAAAAACCAAAATGGAATTAATGTATGAAATGCTGCAGGCATTACCTGTGTGCATGTTTACCTCTGGTTTACTCTGTACTCCATGACAGGTGAAAGGACGTAAGAAAAGTTTCACTTTATTATAATTGTGAGATTCTGCGGAGTGTTCTCTGAACATTGACATTGATGGTTTGGGACATAAGAATTCTATGTAGAAATTCCTGGGTTTCCACATCAATCCCTACTCTCAATTTCCCAATGCATGCAAATGCCAGGTTTATTGGTTATCATGTTACAATTTTTTCTAGGAATCTGTATGTAGGAAAGCTCACTGGGATTTCTCTTTAGGGCCTCTGCAATATTGTGTTGGTTTTTTTCAGCCTACTGTTAATAAATAGTGCCAAGGCTTTTAGTTCTTGGTGGGTTTTTAGAATAAAGACCAGGAACAAAATGGATTTAGATTTTTAATGTTCAAACTATTCTTTTTTTCCTTAAGCTTCTGGAAGTTTTGATCTCCTTGACAACACTGACATCCATCTGCACTTCCCAGCTGGAGCTGTCACAAAAGATGGACCATCTGCTGGTGTTACCATAGTAACCTGCCTTGCTTCACTCTTCAGTGGGCGGCTGGTGTGCTCAGATGTAGCCATGACAGGAGAAATTACACTGAGAGGCCTTGTTCTTCCAGTAAGCATCATTGGAGAAAAGAGCTAAGTTGTATTAATTCTCCCTGTTTTGGATATAAAATCTGTTTATAGCCACTTAGAAAAGAGTGGAGCCAGAGCCTTGCTGGATCATTGCTTAGCAGCAATGCAGTCTCTGCAGTTGGAAGAGGCCAGGCTGCTGCAGGACTGCCCCACTCCTCTGCTTTGCCTTTCAAGCTAAAGCCAGCCTTGACATTTTTTGGAAAATACATTAAAATGTCTACTTGGGAAGGAAACCTCAAAGTCTTAAAATGCAAGCTGGCTCCAAAGTCTGCACTGCAGTTTCTAAACTCTGTGAGTGCTTTCTCAGACTGTTGGTACACAACTACCTCTGCTGTCTTTGAGAAGTTGTGTTTTAAAGCTCTCACAGTAACTGCACACAGGTTACTCCTGAATCCATGGATCTATTTCTAGGTTTCTCTCAAATGTTGGTCCTTATATGTAGCTCAGCCAAATGGGTTTCCATAAAGCTTTGTCAAAGCATGAAGACAAAGAAGGTGTTCAAACAAACAGAGTTTAGTTGAAAGTGTCAGTGGAGCCTGGCACAGATGCTGAAGCTGATATGGGATGGCCAGGAGGATGAAGCTGGAGATCAGGGACAGGATTTTGTTTCCTGCACAGGAGACAGAACCAGAGGTGCCATGGTAGGCAGTGGCCTGGGAGGCTCTGGGGGCAGAGGCTGACAGGACAGGCCATGTCCAGGGTTCTGGAGCATTCTGCTGAGCTGTGCAGATACCTGTAAATATGAAACCACGTTGTCCTCCTTCCCCAAGGTAGGCTGGGATCTTGCTCTTCTCAGTGATTGATTCCCAGGGCTGTGCCAGGGGGAACAGTGGGAGTGTGCAGCACTACCCAGAGCTGTGGCTCACTGTCAGGATCACAGTTCACTCCTGCCTGGTGTCACAGCAGCCCAGTTTGCCCTTTGTACTGTAATACAGGCCCTTCCTCCCCTCCAAAGCATTGTAAAATGACAAGTTTCTGCCCTAAGATGATCTTTAGGAATTGAAAGGAGTTTGGGGGAAGAAGCTACAGCCTAAGAAAAACTGGTTTAACTCCCCTGTTTACATCTCATTAGCAACTCAGCCCAGAGGCTGAGTGGAGCAGTGCCTCTCCACTCCACAGCTTTGCTTTGCTGTGCATATTTTGTTGTACAGCTCAAGTTATTTTTCATGGGACATTGCTTCCTTAGGACCCTTTTCTCCCTAAATCTAATGCTGCCTTTATCTGAAACATCTTCTGTTCTTATGCAGGTGCAGGATTTTAGCACATGATATAAAAAAGATGGAGTGACGGTCACTCTTGTTAAAAAAATTCCTGAGAAGCAATGATTTTTCCACTATTGATTCCCTTGTACCTGCACTCCTAAATTTACTTTTCTCTTGTTATTAGCTGTTACAGTATTCTTTCTGTAGCGTATTAACATATTTCCCTCATTAAGCACATGATGAGCTACAACTCTGACTGCATTTTTAATTGCTTTGCTAAATGACTGAGGGAGGCAGAACCTTTCATCAAAATTTAACTCCCAATGTGATGTTACAATAATTGCTAGATTAGTTCATTGTTTTTATAAATGTATTTCTCCTCCTTCTTAGGTTGGGGGGATTAAAGACAAGGTCCTGGCAGCACACCGAGCTGGACTGAAGAGAATTATCATTCCTCAGAGAAACGAGAAAGATCTGGAGGAGATTGCAGCGCACGTGCGGCAGGACCTGACCTTCGTGCTGGCCGCGTGCCTGGACGAGGTGCTGAACGCAGCCTTCGACGGCGGCTTTGCGGTCAAGGCCAGGCTCGAGCACTTCAACAGCAAACTTTAGACACAAGGCTGAGCTTTCTTCTCTCTCCACTTCCATAGTTCTTGATCTCTTTCAGCTACATTTAGGTATCAGGTACAACTATGAGCCAAATGGGATTGCTTGAATGGGGGTGTCAGTGCCATCAAAAGGAAAATGCTGCTGCAGTTACCAACCTGAACTGCACTTTATGGGCATTTGCTGCTTTTTATCAGCAAAGGATCCTGAATCTCATTTCCTGATGGATTTGAGTATGAGAAAATTCCTTAGCCTATCAGGCACCTATGTGCAGCAGCTGGTCACATCCTTCAAGAGGGAATAATGTGCAGCAGGAGAGAGGCTCATAGGTGGGGTTGTTAGAAAAAGCAAACCGATTTAGTATAAGTTTACTTATTTACAAAATATCTGTAATAACTGAATAATGAATAATAATGTGCTAAGGAGCAGCAGTATTGGGGGAAAATAAGGTTTTTGAAATCTAAAAAAATACGCTTAAAGCATCGGAAGGGAAGCACTATGGCCTAATAAATGAAGTTAGGAAGTTCTTTCAGCACTTTGTTCTAGTTTGTAGCAAGGCCACTGCAGCCATCCTTTTTCAAATGCAGGAAGCAACGCCAGAACTGCACTGTGGGAATTGTTGTGTAGGAAAGGACAGAACACATCAGTTCCCATCTGCACAGCTGTCCCTGCAGCAGCAGGGTGGAGTGCAGTGTGCTTGAGGCCTTGAAGAAAAAACCTGTAATGTTCTGGAGGGACAGAGTGCATGTCCTTCATTCCTACCCTCTACACACCCACTTGGTTCTGGGATGCCAGTGCTTGGAGGTTCACCTATGGAAGTTAAATCCATTTGAATAATGCCAAGAGCATTCTGAATCCATATTCTCTGTGAATAATGCAAGGTTCAAGAAGTCTGGCAGCCTCCCTGTCCTTTGATAGCTCTGTCTCTTATCTCCCCCTTGAACCTCAGTGAGAATTACATTTCATTGTGTGATCCGGGCCTTTGGCATTGTTTATTCCTGGGTCAGCCCCACAAGCAAATCCTGGATGTTGTTACATCCTTCTCTTGTTCACTGGTTCTGAAACAAACCCCAAAGTGCTTATGAAACACAAACTGTACTGGTGACAACAGCCTGTTCTAGAAGCTGCCTAAAAATCAAAAGTAAGAGTTTGCTTTGCTTTCATTTTCCTAGATAACAAAGCTGATTTACCTGGAACATAACAGCACTGATTGTAATCTATTCAGTGAAATTGCAACACCTGTTTTACAAAAGATTTTACACCTTCGACAAAGACTTAATCTAATAAAATGATAAAAATAAAACCTGCTTCTGTGTCAGTATTTTAAGTGCTCTACTCTTAGTCACTCACAAGCCAAGTTCTGAGACTATGGACAACAGCCCAGTCTCAGAACACGTTCTGCCTCCAGAGAAACATGCAGGGAAGAAGTGCAAAGAAACTTCCCTGGGTAAAACCCCAGCCTGGTACCTCTGTGCTCCTGCTTTGCTTTTGATCAAAGCAGGAGGGAACAGTCCTTTACCAAACGGATGAGGAAACAATCCTGCACTGCTCTGCATGCTTAGAATTCCAGCACAGTCTGTTTACACATGGACAAAACAAATCTGCATTTTTTAAAAAAGAGAGTAAGGACTACTAAATAAAAAGGTTTCCAGCATGGCAAAACAGGGAGCTGCACCCTAGAACAAAGTTAAAGGATGACTTTCTGTCTGACACATCACTCCCAATTCGTAAGTCTTGTCCCCAGGGACTCCACATGAAGGTGGAGTTTAATGCCAGGCATTTACTGCCAGCTTTTCATGTCCCTGCTGCCAGAGCTGAGGAGATTCTGTTACTGTGTTGAGATTTTTTTAAACAAACATAAGCATTACCCATTATAGCAGACACTACAGCCACGCTTCAGTGTCTTTTGTTTTGCTTTCTCTGAGCACAATAATCCCGTGCAGCAGCGAGCCAGAGCAGTGCAGAACTCCTGAAGGGATGTCAATACCCTGAGGAGCATCTGCTCAGGAACAGTTGGATGGACTAGAGATCAAACTTGTGTCCCTCAAAAAAATACCTCAAAGTCGCTGAAGCTAATCTAAAGTAAAAGCAGTGGTAGCTCCTTTCCTGTATCCACACTACAAACGGCTACAGATGGTAACTATCCCACTAGAACTCCTGCTTTCATCACAGCAGCTTGAAAAAGGATAAAACAACAGGACAGGCAGGATTACAAAACCATTCACCTGCTTTAATTTTAAAGCACTACTGCAAACAAGAACTAGCAGGAACTGTCACAACAGAATCAAAATATTTACATCCACATTTGTCAAACATTTTAAGGCTTTTTTTTTTTTCTTAAGGGCAATGAAAAACCACGGAGATAATGCTAGCAGACAAATGCAAGATCTAATATGTTTCATCTTTCAGAGAAATTTGAATACTCCTTCCCAATACAGCAAAGTAAAACAGCACTTTCTAAAATAAATAGCTAATGTTAAGACAATGCCAGGCTTTAATACACCATTTATTTTAGATAAGGTAGTAAACTGTACAGATTTCTAGTATGGTTTCTTTTTTCATATGCAACAGTGCAGTTGACTTACCAGATCCTCACAGTCTTTAGGCTTCTAATACTTTTGAGGATCTGGGCCTAAGGGTAATTTCTTCATTCCATCTAATGATGGATATTAAAGGTTTTATACAATTATTTAACACCAAGTGGAGCAATACTAATTTACATTACAGTAAGTCAGCATACAGTAGTTGTGCTATAGCTCTTGTCCTCTGTGACACATGAACCAACCTGAGCACAGCAGCTTCTAAAGCTCACCCCAGAGGCCGTTCCTGAAGGCCCCTTTGCAGAGCTCAGCCCTGACCTTCAGCCCACTGTGCCTGAATGAAATCAGCTCAGCACAAGGGTTCAGGGCTGCCCGTGCTCCTGGGGACACAGCCCCAGCTGAACCCTCCCACAGTGCCCTGAGCAGCCCTGCACAGCCCTGGCCTCTAAGGCACGGTCACAGGGCCCACACAGCTGCTCCACCACGTTCCCTCAGCACAACCTCAGCTACAACGGTTCAGCCCAGCTGGACAAGCACCAGGGAGCAAGGGAGATGGGGGCTCCTCCAAAAAGAGCATTTAGCCAACTTTCTGTTAAAGACAAACCGGAGGTAAATGTAGACAAGCTTATTTAGGTGAGAATAATTACTGAATTTAGAAAACTGCAAATAGTTGGCTGTATATTCAAAAGGAAAAAAATGCTAGATTGCAGGAGCTTTGGAAGCATTTATCTACTGTCACAAGGTACCAGTACATCTTTTAAATTACATCTGTGCACAGTTCAAACAGTCTAAGTATCAAATTTTCAGAGTGAAACTTCTACTACATGAAGCCAACTATTTCTGTAGTATTTTATTAATCCAACCCAATGGATTTTATGTTCCTTACCTGTAGAACTACTTACCTCATCATGCATCAAAAATAGTAAGAACAAGAGTTGTCTTAACAGATCAACTTCTGATAAGAAAGTTAAGACAGTGCACAGTAAATAAACTGTATTTTAATGTGTTACAAAAGTAGTCAATAGCCAGACCAGCTCCCGACACATGTGCTACCACTTGGTTTGACAAAGGTTTCCTTCCTGCTCGAGGTGGAACAGCTTTCCCCTGCTCTTGTCTGTGTCTGTTTTGTAACACAAATCCCGTTTACATTCGTGGTTCAGGTTTGCACATACGGGCAGTCTGCATAAAGCCCAGTATCCTTCCAAAGCCTTTAGGGCTGGTCAGTCACACCTGGAAGAGATTGATCTGCATTGTCATGTGGATCATGTCACCAAAATGAGATACAAAAGTCACTTCCAGACAGTTGCTTTAGTAACAACCAAAAGACATGAAGACAAGAAACTGAGCAAGAGCATCAATGTGTCAAACTTTGAGCTAAAGCAAAAAGCAGAAGTTGGCTGTGTTTTTTTCATTTGCCAGGTAATCTTTTAATGACAAATATAAAAAGACTGAAAACATCTCACTCTGACTGCCTTATTTTTTTTTTGAGACAAATGGTCTGCTTTTATAATTACAAATATTGTGTAATACAATACTTTCTTTGTACTGCAAACCAACAAATACAAGGATGCAATCAATTTTCTAAGCATCTCTAAATTTGAAATGTGAATTACTTTTTCTTTTTTTAATTCGGAAAGTTCTTAATAATTGTTCATTTTTGTTGGAAGATAACTCAAAGTACAACAACATCTAGACCTGTTTTTAAAGGAGCTGTCTTTCCTGACACATCTTTGAACATAAGCACTCCTTTCCAGTTCAGTACATTCACAAATAGCTCAATTAAGAACAGTATCACCAATGAATTGACTACTGGAAAGAGACAAAATTTACCAAACATACAGAAATATAAGTTTTACCATAGCAATTATGCATATCAAAAGATGACACCTGTAATTAATTTTAAAAAGATACAAAAAAGAGAAAAACCTGAATTACAGAAAAGAAAGTCATATTTATTTAATGAAAAACTAGAAGTTAATAAAAATTAGCAAATACACAAAAAATATACACAAACAGCAGCAATACTATGTAGTGACTTACAAAGGGGGGGTGGGGAGGAGGAGGGGAAGCAGCGGCCAGAGACCAGACCGCTCAACATGGCTTGTCAGTCAAAGGGGGAGGAAAAAAACACAAACAAAAACACGAAACAGTATCCTTTTCAACAGTACAATCAATCTACAAACAAGTTTTTAGAATTATTTTACAACATTTCCTGTAGAATCAATTCTTAATACAAAAGATGCCCATTTTGGGTGTATATATATTTTCAGTGGTTTACTGTTGACTTATTTTAAATATATTAGTTACTACATGCAACTGCTTCCTGTAATTTAACAGCCTTTCCTTTTATTTACCTTCATTTATGTCTACCCTCCATCTACCAAATAATTTGTCTGACAGTCAAAGATGGTTACCCTATTTCTGCTAAATTAAATGCAACGGTTTTAAACACTGGCCTGAAGAGGTTTGATTGCCATCTCAACACATGGATATAGTTACGTTGATGCCTAAATTGCCATTTTCTGCAAAGAGCTGTGCAATGCTGGTGTCAAAGACTAGACAGTCACTATTCATAATGGCTGTTGCAATTCCCTCATGAATGGATCGAGGAGTTGCTTCCCAAGTCAATCGCCGCCTATGCCCATTTAGCTCGAGTCGATAAGCAAAGTTTTCTGCTTGCTTGCGCGTTCCTATCAGCTGTACAATCGCAAAGAACTGCTGGTGACCATCGTATTTTTCCTGTTTCTCCAACACTAGCATGAAATGAAAGCCAAAACAAGACTGCATCATAACCCAGTCAACAGCACCAGGAAGATTAATGTCCGTGGCCAGGAACACTATATCTTCTCCCTGCAGCGTTGTAATGGACTTATGCTGATGCATCAGGTGCGGCATTACAGCATCCAGAGAGCCTTGCCATTTACACGAAGCACCGGGACAGGGACAGGAGTAAGGCCTAAACTCACACAGCTCCTCGTGGTCTGCTTTTTCTGTGTGTGGCAAGGTTATCTCGCAGCCGGAAGAGGCGTATTTACATGGGAAGAGTACGGAATTGGCAACTTTCTCCATAGCCAGGTTACGGATGGAGCCCAGCGGGCCTCGGCAAGTGGGGCAGCACGTGAGTTTGGGGCGACAGTTGCTACAGACCAGATGGCCACTCTGACACTGCAGGATGGGTGGCAGCACATAGTCAAAGCACACGGGACACTCAAAGAGACTGGCCAAGTCATTGTTGGAGGCTGTGGTGCCCGTCAGCGCGGGCACCCTCTGCGACGGCGTGCACTTGGAGGTACCTGTGGGTAGTGCTGTGGCAGTCTGACGGCTCATTTCTGCAACAGAACAGAGGACAGACAATTCAGATCTAAACACACTTCATTGCCTCTGCACACAGCATTTCTGCACTCACAAAGAAGCTTCAAGAGACAGTAACATACAAATGAAAAAAAAAAACCCATGTAATACCAACTACATATATGGTATTTATAGATCAGTTGTACACTGACATGGAAACTGAGTAATTGAATTAGTTCAGCTCATTGTTCTAAGGTGGCATTCACCTATTGGAAGCTGCAAGGAAGAGGACTAAAGACATGCTAAAAATAAGTTTGTTATTGCTGGTTTGTTTTTTCAATACTTCATTTATGAAATGCTTCACACCCAGATCACTTGTATCAATTCTGTGTATCGAACAATTCTGAGCTGCTGTGTATGAGAAACAAGGCATTTTTAATGAAAAAACCCCTATTTTCTAGCTGTGACCTTCTCAGTTATCATGTTTACAGTGTAATTTTTAATGAAAAAGTTGAAAAATGCAGCTCAGACAATTACTACCCTGCTTTTTTCCCAGGACAGGACAGTGACATTTACTCTGCTATTGAGGACCACGGCTTGCAAAGCACAGCCACTGCTTTAGCTTCCTTAACTAAACCATTTGTGAGGATACCACAAAAAAAAACCAAAACAAAACAAACCCAAAAAACCAAAAAACAATCCAAAGCAATTACTTTATTTAATTTGCCATACAGACTAAAATGTCAAAACTTCACTTGTTAAATTTGAGAATTCCTTTTACCATGTAAATACTCAGATATCTGCAGTCCCTTGGAAAGGCCCTCTTGATGAAGTTCTATGTTTAGTGGAGCTCCCACTGAAGTTCTGTCCTTTCCAATGTCCCCAGACAAAGGTGACAACTGCCTGACCAAACAGCTTGCTCGAGGCATTCCACAGATGTGGAACAAGTACCAACTGTATTTCTTAACAAGTTACGTTTTCTTGCACTCCTAACTCTCCTCATTCTTGTGGAAAAGGAATTACTAGCACTATCTGAAAAAATAAACACAGTTTTGAAAAAATAAACCATACCTTTGTAGGTAAAGGGCAGTTAAATAAAATGCTATCCAAAATTGGCTTCTGTTACACAGTACAATTCTCAGCCACCCTAAGTGCCTCTCTGCGAGTACAACCAGCTCTGGATCTGTCACGTACGTATAAAGCTCTCAAAATAAACCTCATCTTTAATCTCCTTGCTATTTGACATGGGAATATTAGGCAATAGGCAAGCTTCCCATATTTAGCATCATTTCACCCACAAACTTACTCATACTTGGACCAGACAGCTCAGAGCAGCATACTGTGCATGCTTTTGCAAGACATGCACTGTTCAGGGCACAAAGCAGAGGAACTAGGAGATTCCAACTTGCAAAATGACTTAGTCCCCGACATTCAAAAAGTAGTGAGAGACAGACAAGTCCAAATTTCTCTGCAGAAGTACCTCTCCCTAGAGTTAGGAAACTACGAGTGTCTAAGATTCGATACTCAGTCACTGATTTTATGAGTCTCAAACCCACTAACAGCATCTCCTCAACCCACCAAACTCTCTTCGTCCATCTCAGGCTAGGTGGTCTAGAAAGTCCCAATTCCCATCCTTGGGACAAACAGCCATGCAGCAGTTTTCAGTGCTGATCCACAACTGATACTTGAGATATGACAAGAATGTTCATGTCTTTTGTCTGTATCTTCCCACTGTGAAACATTCCAGCTTAGATGAGAAGTTTAGGATGTCTGTGACAAATCAGGCATGTGTCCTGGGGAAGTGATGCTGCACCAGCCAGGGGACTGGAGCAGCAAGGCCTTTGCCAGCTGCACTGCTCTGTGTCCCCAGCAGCCACAGGTGGGGTCACCCTGCAGCTCTGTGCTCCAGAACAAAAAATCAGACACAGGAGAACCAATGCTGATCACACTGTTCTCTTGGGGGGAGCTTGGAAATAACAAGCATATTCATATATAAAATTCTGGAAGCGTTTCCCTTCAAATATTGCAAACACACACATTTCAGAAAAGTCTGTGTGTGCTTCCTCTTGCCTGACCCTGTATGTCCTGATCCAGGGATCCCCCGTAACCTGCAGATAACGCTGATGAAAACCACTGTGTCAGACCAGTTCCCTGGGCAGCCCGACGGGCTGGGTGAGCTCTGCTGTCTTTAATTACACCTCGCTGAGCCCATGCAACAGTTAAATGAAGCAACCTACAAACTTTGTGAAAGACCTCGTGCACAGATACACTTCCACCTGAGCTGAAGCACAGAGGCACTGAAGAACAGAACTGTGTTACCAGTGCTAATGTGTGAGCAGCCTTCATACACCTTCCACAACACTCACAGGAGCAGGCAATAGAAACCACCAGGAATCTCTGAAGCAGACCACTGAGATTAGCATGCAGGAAAGAATCGCTGGATAAGGCTATAAACTGTAATTTACCAAGCCTAAACCTGCCCAAAGCCTACATTTTCATCACTCTTGTTAACACAAAGATGAATAATACATATTTTATGGCTATCTCAAAAGTTACAAGTTAATCACAAGTTTTAACAGTGGAATTTAGAAACCAAGGAAAAATAACTACAGAACTGGAGATAAAGTTTAAAGATATTTTTAGTTAAAAAGCCCTTACTACAGGTAAAAACACCTATATGCAATATTTGCTATTTCATTATCTTTATTTGCACACACTAGGAACAAGTTTCTAAGCAACAGCAACAAACTAAGGAACACTAAGGTGTCATTTTCAAGAGTATTAGGTCCTTTTAACTCCAATTATCAAAAAGACTGTATATATTCGAAAAAAAATGTACCCAATAGTAAGAGTGAAAAGGGGAAAAGACGTCTTAAGATTTCCTAGCTCTAAACCAAGAAAAGCTGTTCTTGGTAACATCAGAACGCACCGACCTGTTGCTAAAAGCACTCTCGACACTGTTCTGGGAAAGGTGACACGCACAGGTTTCCGAGAGCTCCCGCGGGACACAACCTAACAGCTCCTAGAAGCCCAGCTTTAAATACGGCGCATAAGGCAATTTAAACGGCGCTACCTTTCCCCTTGCAGGTTTTACTCCCCGGCAAGCACGCAGACCAGACGCCCTTCCAGGAATACGGCCCGCTGGAGGCAGATCTGCCCGTCATGGGGCGCCGAGGAGCTCATGGCGCGTCCGCGCAGCACAGACGGGCTCGGGGCGCGGGCCGGGCAGTGACTGCGGCGACAGCCCCCGCGGCCCCCGGCGGGCCCCGCGCCGCGCCCGGATCTCACCGCTCCGGGCGGGGCCCAGCGCCCCCATGCGCGGCCGCGCTCCGGCCCCGCGCCCCAAAATGGTTCCCCGAGCTTCCCCCGGCACTGCCGGCCCGGGACGGCCCCGCCCCGCCCCGCCCGCCGCGGCCTCCGGGGGAGGATCCGGCTCGGCCCCTCCCGCGGAACCGGGAACCGGCCCCGCCCTTCCCGCGGAAAGGGGATCCGGCCCCGCCCCAAAAGGAACCGGGATCCGGCCCCTCCCGCCCGCCCCGCACACGCAGCGCTCCCCGCAGGCCCGCGGTGCAGACGAGCAGCCGGCCCAGCCTCACACGTGCGCACGGAGAAAGCTCTCAGCTTCCCTTGAAATTACTGCTTTGAAAAGGCTATAGCTTCCATTCAAAACTCTTCTAAGACACGAAAATCACTTCCTCCTGTTTCAAGGATATTCCTCAGATGAGCATTTTTCACTGTGGATCTATAAAATCCTATTCAACAGGAATTTTCTCCATCTGTACAAATATTATACAATTAAGCAAAAGCATAACCTCAAGGAAAAGAAATGACCAATACAGCTAGAACAATGTGACGTATTTGATTATCTACTTGGATTATTAAAAAAAATTTAGAACAGTTAAAAGGACAAAACAGTTGGAAACCAAGTCAACATGATGCACACATTTTGCTCAGAAAACCTCAGACATTGTGGAACGCTGATGTAATGATAGTAAGATCATGGAAGTACAAGTTTCACTGGAACAACAGAACCAACACACTGAGATAAACTGTTGTGGTCACATAAAAAGTAAGGCTACAATATCTGAGTAAAGAAACTTATCTTTAAAAATGCTTTCCTACTATTTGAAATCCATGTCATTTTCAAGAAGACTTGTATCGGCACTGTAATACCTGCAAATAATGCCCAGTTGCTATTAACAAAACCTGCCCACTCGATCCAAGGCTTCCTTCAGTCTCACCCGCAAATGTGCAACATACAACATCCCATTAAGGGTCAAGAAAGTCTACAAGCAGAACAAAAAAGCTGAAGAAAAACTGCACAGAAACAGCTTCTGAGAAACTAAGAGCAAGCGTGTTGTGAGGTGTGTGAACATGCCCTAGGCTCCCCCTCGTGTGGCAGTGTCCCCAGAGCACACCAACGAGCCCTGGACAGGTGAGAGCTGCTGCTGCCCATGTGCTTTGCTGCACAGTGCCTCGGGGACGAAGCCTTTGGGACCCGGGCACAGAACCCAGATACTGTGGGAACGGGAAGACACAACCAACCCACTGGTTAAAAAGCTCTGCTGAGGTGCAGGCACATGGAAAATAGTTTGAAGAAGCTGAAAAAGACGGTGTGCCTCATGTGGCAGGGAATTAACAATGGTAAATAGGACTAGACTGATACTCTTCCACTTCCAGCTTCTTACCTCACCAAGGTGTTAGCTCCAGACACATTCCACAAATCACATTTGTGCTTCACTGCAATACAGGGCACCTTTGACAAATTCAACTTAGCATCACCCACTTCTCTCATATCAAATAGCACATCTTCTCTCATAACCTCATCCATATCAAATAGATTAGTTTAGCATTTTAGTTTGCTTTTGAAAGGGTAACTGAATATTAGTTTGGGGGAAAAAACGCACAAAAGCTCTGTATAGTCATCTTAATGGTTGGAAGGGGGAAAGTCTCATATAAGAGTGATAAAAGGACAGAATAAAATTATCACAATTGTCTGTATGTGATACAATAAATTTTTTTTTCTATAACATTTCAAAACTGAGTTCAGGGACTTCCACTCAAAATGCACTCTTAATGCTTTACAACCACCAACAAAATGATAGAAAATCTTTCAACTTTTTCAACTGTTACAAGCATATTTGAGAATAAGCCTTTTTTACATATTGTTAGCACTGGAAATGAGAACAGGATGAAGTTGTGAAAAACACTGACAAGTTACTTTTTTCAAGATGTGACACAAGTGAAAGAATGTCAAAACCCAAAAGCGAAATGAAGGGTTGAAAATACTCATTAAACATAAAATATATCAGAGAAAAGCTTGCTAATATTTTTGAAGAAACTAGTACTTTTAATTTTTTTTTTTAAGACATTTTAGGGCGCAAGGTTTTGCCTTTTGCAGTCTATCAGTTTCTCTTTCCCAGCTCTCAGGAGATGTTGGATCCCAAGGGCTTTGCATGGTTAGGATCCAATGCAGGCCTGGACAGACAGACATGTGCACCCCTGCTCAGACACAGACTCTGGACCTGCTGGCCTACTTCAGAATTTTTAGAATACAGTTCATGACATAAATTATTAATCAACTATATAATACAATTTAGTCTCTATACACTCTGATTTTGACTAATGAATTAGGATTTTTTCAACTCTTCCAGACACTGTTTTCTTTGGTGCCCTTAACTATGTTATTTGTTATTTCAGACACCTCAGGGCTTCTCTCTTCCTGCATAACAAGCAAAAGCTAGATCAATCCAATGAAACAGAATATTATAAAATGAGACCAAAATAAATATACAAAATTGAGTCAAGACTCTTGATGATTTCCTTTGCCAAAATGTCAGCTGTACAGTTCATCTCTTTTTCATACGCACTTAGAGCATTTCCCACTAGCTTGCTGTGACCCAGTCTGCCTGAAACTGCAGGCAGTTTTTTCTTGCACCTCAAGACATTCCTTACCAACCCCACTTTCCAACCACCAGGAAGGGAAATCCCAACAGATTTATATAACCATGGAATTGTCTTTGTGGCCACCACCGCAGTGAGCTCCCAGCCCATGACTCCCCATGTTTCTGATGTGTCCCACACGTGTTCCCTCATACCGATCCCCCACCCGATCCCCAACAGAGCCATGGCAATGACCATCCAGACCTTCTCTGAGTTCAGCACAGCCCGTGTGTGGCAGATGCAGACACAAACACAGCCATGGAAACACTGACAGCATTGTTACACCCACCAGATTACAGTGACCTATTTCTAACTCAATGCAAAAACTTGACTTTGGTCAGTGCTGTTTGACTTCTGCCCCATCACTGTTGCTCAGTATTTCTCCTGTGGAGATGTGCTGGAATATTTAACATCAGCCCAGGAGAGGTTTTCCCTAACTGTTAAAGATTTTCTTTCCAACAACTTTATAAGGTAAGATTACGAAGGAACAGTATCCTGTAGAAGACATACAGTGACCACATCAAAGTCACATTATTAACCAACTACTATGACTGAAGTGTTCAATTTTCAATGCAACAAAGAACGTAATCAATTCCAGCAAGTGAATAACCTGTTCTCCAGTCAGAGCTTCAACATCCACCTTTGCGCAGAATACTGGAGCCCACGCTGCTATGGTTCTCCAACCTTGTAAAGGAAGACAGGCTGAGGAACAAATCTCTGTGCAAAAACCTGATAAACTCCCAAACTTAATTCCAAGGAAAACTAAAAATGTCTGATCAACAGCCAAAACCTGAGTTTGGATCACTCACTCTGTATGCTACTGGTGGAGAACATGCCATCTTTTACGCTTACAAATCATAAAGCATAACAGGATGCTTATCTCTCCTGTTTTTTGAGCTTGGAAGGAAAGGAAGGAGGACAGAAAGCAAAAGCTACAGGAACTATCAAAGAAATTCCTGAAAATTTAAGCTATATTAAAACCAACTAATAAAATGCCACTGTGAAAAAAGGAAATGCAGTAATACATAAATAAATTGGTACAAGCAGCAAAATAAAAATTGCTGATATTTGGTAATCTAATGTAATAAAAGGGAGTTAAGGGACTAGCTAGTGAAACTATATACAACTGAACAAAAATACAGGGAAACCCCTCTCTTTAAATACAAATCAAAACCAAACACTTGCATTAAAAGGATTTTAAAAAGATTTACGTGGACCACTTACACACTGGACTTGACCATATTTTTCCTTTTTAAAGCAAGCAAGAAACTTGTCTTGATGTGACACTGCCAAATCCCACCCAGCAGAGAGGTATGAATGAAGATGGTGACAGAGAAACACTGCTCCAGGCTGTATCCTGCAGTCCTGCACTGCACCCGGTGGTGCTGTCTGACAAGAGCCTTCCCTTCCCTCCTTCCCCAGCTCTGTATCTCCAGTGCCAGGATCAGCCAATGGCCAGAGCCCACCTTGCCACGGGACACCCAGAGCTGCCCCCACACAGACCCTACAGCACCATGAACCATGGGATGGACCCAACCTGACACCTGTGCCCCAGGAGCCTTGAGAAACCCAACAGAGCTGTCTGCAGCCTGCTGTGCTCGGCACACTGGTCTCGAAATTAAGATAGCAGAAATCATAGAACCTAAGAAAATAAATAAAACTTCATATGAAAATACAGGTAACTCTATGCAAACTACGTAACAGGGGAAAGATTTTTATTTTATTTTTAGTAGTATCTTGTTTCTGTTCACTGTGCACAGAGCACACTGAATTGAGCTGTATCAGAATCATCCTTCAACAATTCAGCCCAGTAATATCTATAAACACAGGGAGATAGCCACCTTTTTAAACGTTCTGGACATACAATGCTACAATAAAAAGTAAGGCAGGCATACAGAAGGATCAGCTACAGAGAGAACTAGTAAGAGCAGCAGCAAAGAGAAGAGCAAGGTATTTTTCATGCTCTAACACATACTGCCATTCAAGTGTCTAAACAGGAAGCACTCAATTGTTCTACAAGGCATCATAGGTGGGATCTGTATACAATTATACTCTATTAGTATTTATAAAGAAAAAAAGTAAAAAAAATAATCAACCCCCTCTGTAAACATTAACAGCAAATCCTACCACGTGTGACAATTTGGGGGCTGTGTTTCTCTCCTCAGTCTGATCTTGCAAACCCTACACTCTTCAGTGCATGCTGTAATTGCCATGCAATATTGCATCACCACTCCTGTGTCTGTGGCAGACACAGGGAGGAGGGTGTGGCATGGAAGCACCTACCTTAATTCAGTAAGGCTCAGCTAAAAGAAATACCTGTACTTTGATGTGTCTTCACTTCCCAAGTCTTTCTGTGATAACTATTTCAATTCAAATTCAAGACCTGTTTTTTGCTCAATATTTTTCCTGCATAACTAAACAGCAATAGGGAGCAGACCATCAAAATAACCAGACCTAATGAAGGAGACCTACAAATACAGACTGCCCTACAGGAGACTGACCGTGACACAGAAAGCCCCTCTGCAGGAAGTCAGGACAGGATGATGTACACTGACTACTTTTATAAGGATGCCTCCATCTGGTTCATTGTTTAGGTTTGTACATATTTCCATTTTAAATAATAATTTCTTCTTGGGATCCTTCACTTTTTCTGTGTTTCTGTTTGCAGTCCTGATGACAGTGGAGCCTGTGTAAATTACTGCAATCTAAACTCAGGAGGGCAAATATGTAGGGGAGGGCTTGGAGAATCAAGATACTCATTCCAGAGTACAGACCTTGGTGCCACAAAGTATGTCAGGTATGGATCCTCCATAAATACATCCAGCATTACTGAACACAGTCTAGTGGCACTGGAAACCTAACTTTTAATGCCTCCTAATTTTTCAGAACCTCTAGTATGAAACTACACAGACTCTCTAGTCAATCTAAGTTAGAGTTTTTACAAATCTTTTCTTAAATTAATTTAATCTTCAAAAGCAAGAACTTTTAGAAGAATGTGATAAAGATAATGTATTTATTTTATCACAGACACAAACCACAAGGAGAATAAAACACACAACACTTAAAAGTAAAGGATTGCATCTGTAATTTTAAAACGGACACTTCTGAATTTTGGAACTAAAATTTTCCTACTATGTATACTAATTCAAAAGGAAAAATGTGGCAATCTGAAGTGGGCCACAGGTTTTTGTATTTTGCTGATATACCACAAGTAGAAAACGGAAAGCACTGAACTTAGACTCTAAGTAATGTAAGACCTTAATAAAAAAGTACAATATTACAGTGAGATTTTTGCATTTCTGATGGTTCAACATTTTTCAGTACTTTCTTTCTTTAAACTTCCATTTTCTGCATGCCTGGTGTTTCAGGAACCTATTCTTTGAAGGCCAAGTGCCTCCATCAGAACCAACTCTGTTTTATTTCAGTGATTTAGCTTTTCCTCACTGATCAATTCTGAATCAACTGTTTCTTGCAATATTGTTGCATGAAAATTCAATTGCCACAATAATTAATATTTTTAAAATCATTATTAAAATGTTAATCAACTTCTCAAACTCCTCTGTTGACGACTCTGCAGCCAAGCCCGGTTACTGCTGCAGAGAGCAACAGTTCCACAGCTTCTTATCAAACCCTCGGGTTTAAAAAGTAGCTTTAGCTCATAAATATGAGCAGTCTCCCAGAAAGTTTCCAACCTGAGCCCAGATCAAAGATGGGTGGAGCTGCTAATGTCACAGCCCACCATGTTACATGAAAACTGAGCATTCCTTGAAACCTTTCTAAAAAAGCCAACCAAACCCACGATCAGTGGTGCAGAGCCCAAGTCTGTGGCAGGGGAGACCTGGGGTTAGTTCCTGTTTTGTCACGAGCTTCTGAGTCACCACAGCCAAGTACTTCCTTGCCTTTTACAGGTTTTAAACTACAAGTAGCTGTGAGTCTCACCCATTAATGCAAAAAGGAATGAAATTACTTGATAAGGATACCAAGTTAACCTTGTCAGACCCTATTCAAATTTACTTCAGGTAAGTAATAACTGAATATCATTACATAGTAAAAGACACTGTTAAATTATTTAACACCTCAGTTTTTATAGTTTGCAATCATCAGACTTCAATCACTGTTTACTTTCAAACTCCTGCTCACATATGGATAACTGCCCTCGACTCATTCCAGTATTTTATACATCAAAGAGACAAATTATGGAGACATCGGCAACACCTTATCACTACTTCTACTGTATCTAATCTGAAGGCCCTCCTGATTCTATGAAAAGTAAAGTAACCTTTCTTTAGAGGGATCATTGAATTATCAAAAAAAAACCCAAAAAAACCAAAAAAACCCCCAAACGAACCCAAAACACCTCATCCTTTTTTGTGAAGCTTCAAGTACTCAGATTTTCAAGCAGGTTATTTAAATTCAACAGGAAAAAAAAAGCTCTTGGGCAGGAGAATTACATGTTCTTTTATTGCCATTAAATTCTGATCAGGTACATCTCAAATGCCAAGTTAAATGTATGCACTATTTCACTTATTTGTATTGCTCGGGAATTGCTTCATGGCATACAAAATTAAAATTCTGGCATAATCACTCTGAAGTCAGGCCTGAGTCTGCATCAGGAATTAAAACACAAGATACTATGAATGGTTTGGAAATGACAGGAATAGACATATTTTTCTGCTACTTCATGTTCTCTTTATCTGCACTTTCTAAATCCAAGACCTGTCACTGTGTTTCTCTGCAAAATACTGTCCTCTCTTCTGTTAGGTATTCAAAATCCAAACTTGAGTCTGTTGGAGTGTTGAATCTTGAACACCAACACTTAGCCGTGAATGACTGTCTAAAGCACAGTTGTAAAATTCAGTACTTTTTAGCCTTTCTTTTACACGAGTATTACAAAACTAGAATAGGCTGGAGGATCAATCATTCAAAAGAAAGGGAAATAAAAAATTTAAAGTTTCATAGGCAACCTTAAGTCTGCTTCCTCATATGCACATTAAAGAACAGCTTTCAGTGAAAGCCTCTTTTTCCCTACACCCAACTCCATTAGTAGATGAGCACCTGTACATCCATGGAAGAATTATGACTGTACAAGGAGCAACAACTTTTGCTTAAACGGAACACCTAATTCTAAAACAAAACTTTTAAGGTCAGCAGCTGGTTTTAATATGCATAAAGTGCTCTTAAAATTACTGCTTTACAGGTGCTGCTTTGAAAGAATGTCCATCTCAGCTTCTATTTCAGAATGCCTAGTTTTTAATCTGTAAAATTTCCTTTCTAATAATCAGACCTGACCCAGCACAAAGCCACACTAAAATTTCACAGTACACCATCAACATCTGCCAGACAAATGATTCCCCAGTCACACCTGTGCAACCAGTCTCCAAATTACATCCTTAGTGCACTTGTGCAATCACACCGATATTGGCCAGAGAGATGAACCCTGTACAAATTAACTCCCAACTGTGTTGATGCCTTCATGCACAAAAAGGAGGGAAATTCCTGTGAGTGAAAGTAGTCTTGTGACGCTAAAGACTTTTCTATAAATACATGTGCACATATATTTCAAAATAAACAGTCATTCAGAAACCAAAATATTAGTTAAGCAGAGCATTTTCACAACTTTTAAAAGAAGACAATTGCACATGTACCTTGTGAGACAGAAAGGAGCAAGACTTAAGGCAAAAGTGATCAGCTTTAAACACAAGAAGTTTCTCTTTTACACCTTAAAGTGGGGTCATACAGGTATCAACGCAAAAATTAATATCAAAGCATGTTTAACACATGCTTTCCAAAACAACATTAGGTAATTTAAGAAGAATAAAATATAAAACTGTAGCAGACCCATGTTGGTTAAAAAAAACAAAACACAAACAAACAAATAAACAAAAAAAAGGACAGAAGGTAATGGGATTAACAACAACAACAACAAAAAAAAATCAGGAGTCCATTTTTACAGAAAGGAGCTAGTCACTACCTTTCAAAGTATCAACATACCATGTTATAAAGGTTCTTAACTATTTTAATCGCACTTTAAGAAAACTGCTCAGTTACAATGTTTCTTAAGAGCTTTCACACAGAACTACAAGAAAATGGTTTATCTACAGCAGGAAGAATGACCCACCAGATACAGGCGCCATGACACCAGGCACACACACAGAGGATGCTGCAGTGTAATTCCACCATTTCCACAGCAAACAAAAGCAGACTGCCACCAAACGGAGTGGTTGTGCTGCCTGCTTTTTACCCACTGCTTTTCCTTCTCTTTAAGGTAATGCAATCAACAAGAGCAGTCTTGCACAAGTACCTGAGCACTTTCCCTGGCACCCCAGGAAGCACCAAGCCCAAGTGGCAATGGAGGGCCCAGCCATCCTTTCTCAGCTCTAAGCGTGCCCCAACAGGGACTCGAGGGTGACAGCTCCTGCAGCAGGGCTGAACTCAGGCTCCCATGGTGCCAGCTGCCCTGGGAAGGGCTCCAGGGAACAGTAACCCTGTCCTCACAGGTGGGCAGTTTTCAGCTGAACTTGGGACTGAAACTGCTCCATTTCACATTCCCATCGGTGGCAGCAACATTCCATTTAATGCTTGCAGCCCAGCAGCAACTGTACCTTGGATGTACCATGGCTTGTGAGGTGCTACATCTTCTATTATTTCTCCTTTCCTCACACTGATGTGTTAACAACTATCCATATACTTTAGGAATAATGCAGACTTTAAAAAAAAAACATAGGGGAAAAAAAACCTTTTAAACCCCACTTCAAACTAGCACCTACATCTCACTTCAGCATGAAGCAACTTGTATCAAGATTTACAAAACAGAAACCTTGTATTGCAGTTGTCATCCCCTTGTAAAAGATATACGACATAGAACTTTCCCTCATGAAAGATCTGTAACACGGAGCAAACAGAAACAACAAAGACAAGCCTTTTAGCACATATACATTTCTAAGCTAGACACAAATTCTAGAAATTTTTATGCAATTTATTTTAAAGTTTTCCTTCCTGCAGTTTAACACCAAATTGCTTTAAAATACTCCTACTCCAGTTAAAACCTTTGCACAATCCATACATTAGCAAAATTTAAAGAACAATTTTCCTTCCACATACTACATCTGAACATGTATTTGAAAGTAACTCCTGAAAGTGTGGCATTTTAAATGCTCCTCCTTGACAGCATTAAAAAAACCAAACCCTTGAAAAGTGACTGTCATCTTTCTTCAAAGACTAAATTACTTTTTGCTCTGTTCAGTACTATGTGTAAGAATTGTAGAGAAGAACCTTAAAATATTTAAAGACTTCATGCCACTGTGCTGATTTTGCTTTGGGTAGAGTTCATATTCTTTGCAGTGGTTGGGACAGGGCTGTGTTTTGGGCTGGTGCTGGAAGCAGTGCTGATAAATACAGACGGGTTTGCTGTTGCTGAGCAGCGCTTGCACACAGTCAAGGTCCTTTCTGCTTCTCCAGCCCAGCAGGGGGAAGCTGGGGGTGAACAGCACCCTGGGAGGGGACACGGCCAGGACAGGTGACCCCAGCTGACCAGAGGGATAGCCCAGACCATCTGGCATCACGCTCAGCATGTAAAGCTGTGAGGAAGGAGAGGCAGGGAGGATGTCTGGAGTGTTACTTGTCTCCCCAAGTAACCACCAAGCACGATGGAGCCCTGCTTTGCTGGGCATGGCTGGACACCTGCCTTCCCCATGGGAAGTGGTGAAAGAATTCCTTGCTCTGCTTGTGTGCGCAGCTCTTCCTTTACCTATTACACTGTGTTTATCTCAATCCAAGAGGGTTTTTTTGCTTTTACTCTTTGCAATTCTCTCCTTGATCCCGCAGGTGGGGAAGTAAGAGAGAGAGGCTGTGTGGTACTGAGCTGCCAGCTGGGGTTAAACCACCCCCGCCACACAAACCACACTTGAAAGAACTTCTCTTTCACTTTTAAGGAGTGGATGAGTAATTTTTAAAGCAGCCAAAGTTATCACTACACTCTCCTTGTTTTTCTTCATGTCCAGCAAGGTCATAAATTGCTACAAAAAGAGAGAAAAATGTGTTTCTGGATAAGGCAGACCAAAAAGGAAAAGGTCAGCAACTCTCTATAGAGCAACTTACTGCACTTCTTATATCAATTGCCCTGGAATATACCCATGGTAATTTCAGAATTAATTTTTCCAAGTGCAAGAGGACAAATATAGATTTTATCATTTAAATAACATTTTACTTCCTCCCTGAAAACACAGCCAACCTCGCTTTTCATATTCAGCTTGTATAAAGAAAGACAAGTTAAAATCAGAAGTGGACCATTTTGTTAGCTGTAATTATCTAGCATTTTATCTGATTAAAGTACTGTGGAATTAGTAACCAAATCTCTCGTTATTCCTATGATAACACAAAGAATCATCCTTTTATACAGTTACTCAAACAGGCATATATGTATAATAGCTGTCCTGGCCATTACAGAAACATGGTATGCAGTTTGGATCAGAATTAGAATCTCTCTCTCTAGTGGCACAAATCTTAAAGACTATTACATGGGGCATTAATGCTAGCTCTTGTCTTCCTTTACTCCATGGTAAAGCTAACAGCTGAACATACCCTGGCATATCAAACAACCTCTTAGGAAGATTTTTGCTTACATGCCATTAAGTGCTAACAGCAAAATCTCAGGTAAACCCGAAGTAACAGCTCACAGTAACAACAGAGTATTTATGCATATCTTCCAATTTCTAGCCCACAATGTGATATTGTACACAGAAAACACACATCAAAATTACATTTTTACCATGACATTGAACATTTAGGAAAGGAACAGTACGTACACTTGGAAGAAGAGCAACCCGCTTACAACAAATTTTTCTTATTAATGAAACATTTTTATTAACGAAAACATTTTATTAAGGTAACACTATGTCTCTGTTGAGCATTTTGTCAAAGTAAAAAAAAAATAAACACCAAAAACTTCCTACTATTTTTTAAAATTACAACTAGTTTTCACTTTTTCAAATGCTGATTTCCCTTCATAAACCAAAGAAACAGAAAAGCAAAAAATCCCGTTAAAAAAATCTGGATCCACAATGTTCATGACATTTAAGACTGTAAACTTTGGAGCTGAGATGCTGAGCTTCAGGCACCATGTGATGGCTGAGATGAACTAGAACCTGCCAGCATCCTGACTTCAGTGCTGCTGCTTTCTGCAGCAGGTAGCACCAACAGCCCTGAGCAGGAGTTCAGGTAACCACAGGCAGCAGCTGCAAACATAGCACACACTCTGGCTTTCTGCAGACTGGCTACATGGACTGCAACTGCAGAACTGAGTTCTTTAGATGTGTCAGGAATTGCAAATACCATTCATTTACCTTGACAATTCTGCAGCAGTTTAGCTCCTGAAAATACGACAATCATTAAAGCAAAAAAGACACGAATAATTCATTTGGCAAAACTCAGTCCAGCTTTTAAAGCTGACAGTTACAAGACTAAAAGCACTACTACAGAAAAAAAAAATAAAGCAAAATGATGCTAACCTAAAATTAAGAACATCCTATTTTTAAGAGCAGTTGCATGCATGGTCTTCCAGAATGTTTTATCTGAAGACCATAGCTCATGAAACTGTCCTACTTGATTTCTTTGAATTTTCAGACCAAAGAGTTGCTTCTCACATGAACATGCTCATGCTCCCCTTCTCCAAATTAGAGGCAGGTGTGTGACATTTGAGCAGGATTTCTTTCTCAATTCACACTAAGCAAAGAGCAGCAACTCTACTCAAACCTAACTATTATTTGAAGTATTTACTTTCCTTAGTTCACACCTACTTAGCTGGAGCCACTGAATTTCTGAGCTAACTCCTCTACCACAGTCCAACTGGACTATGGCATTAAAACCTTATCAACAGAAATGGCACATTAACAGTTAAGCTACTCCATCTGGACATGCACTTTCAGGTCAGAAACACCCATCACTTCATCAGGTTCAGAATTCTTGGGCTACAACAGTAGCTAAAATTGTATCACTGATGGATAGGTCTTATTCTTGGGCTTTCCTCTATGATTTTTCACTGCTGTGAAAAGGGCAAAGGCTATTTAAGAACATTAGTTTCCATTGAAATGAACATAATTTCTAGCACTCGGGATTTACTTTAGGTATACTCCTCAAAGTTATTTTCTGCAATGAATTAATAGTGCGGAGATCCAAGGTTTACCCTAAAAACCTCGGTATTAGTGTACCTGTACTCCAATAACTCAAATCTTCTTGCAGACCAGCTCGATTAAATCAGAGCTGAGAAGAGCCCCCTTCATTTTCCCTCCCCCTCTGGAATGCACCGTGCTAGTCTCAGTTTAGAAGCGAGATAAACAGACAACTGAAACTATGTCCCGAGCGTGGAATATCCCATGTCCTTCATGACCTACTCCAATTATCCATGAGCTTCCTACCAGACACTCATGTGCCACGTTAAACAAATCAAATCACTTTATCTATTTATTTAGGCTAGAGTGCTCCATACAGAGACAAGGCAATATTGACCCAGACTGGTAGAAAAAGAGAGCATAAGGAGAATACTGGAGATATATTGTATTAATGTAGGCATAAAAGTGCCATCAGCTCACCACCGGGAAAGAAACTTGGTTCTTCTCCTGAAGAAGTACTCAAGATGCTTTGCCTTTCACTACAAATGCTGCTGTTTCCCGTCCTTTTAAAATCGTGGAGAAGGGGAAAGCAGGAAGGTCCCCAGCCTTTTAATTCTTAGGGAATTTTGCCCATCCTATGGGAAACCATAGGATGGGCAAAAACCTCCTTCCCTCTTTGCTCTCACCGGATTAGGTAAGAGCCAGCAGCCCTCCCGGTAATGTCAGCGAGGGGCACGCAGCGGCCCATTTACCCGGCCAGCCCGTTCCTGCGGCGGCCGGGCCCGCCGGGAGCTCGCAGGGGCCAGGCCGCCTCCCCGGGCCGCGCCGAGCCCGCGGCGCTCCCCGAGCACAAAGCGCGGCGGGGCCGAGGCCGAGCCCACAAAGGGGCAGCCCCGGGCCGGGCGGCGCAGGCCCGGGCCGGGCCGGGCGGCCGCCTCCGCCTGCACACAATGGCCCGGCGGAAGGGCTCGGGGCCGCCGCTCCCCGCAGGCCCCGCCGCGCCCCGCTCCCCCGAGCCGCAGCCGCCACACGACACCGCCCGCCCGGGCCGCGCTTAGGCCGCGCCGGGGCCTTGTCCCGAGGCCGCCCCGCGGCCCCGCCGGGGCCTCCCGCGAGCGGCGACGGGGCCCGGGCGGGGACCGAGGGCCGCGGCGGGCGAGCCGCTCCCGCCGCCCCTCGCGCTCCCCACGGCGCTCACCTGTGGGCGCCGGGCAGGGCGGGACCCGCTGAGGCGGCCTTGGCTCCCCCGATGGCGGCTCCGTGCGAGCCGACTGCGCTGCGCCGCTCCGGCCGAGACGCTCCGTGCGCGGCCCGAGCCCACCGCGCGCTCCCCGCCTCCGTCGCTCGCTCCGTGCGCCGCGGGCACGCGCCGGCTGCGCCCGAGCGATCCTGCCACCGCCTCCGCGCGCGCGCGCTCCACGGGCGCGCTCCCGCCAGCGCCCCCCCGCAACTTCCCGCGCAGGCGCGGCCGCGCTCTGCCCCGCGCCGGCCGGGAACAAAGGCCGCGCTGCCCGCCCGCGCCTCCCGCAGCGCTGCCCTGCCCAGCTCAGCTCGGCCCGGCCCGGCCCGGCCCGCACAGGATTCTCTCTCTCACCGGCCTGCACCGGCCCCGCTCAGCCCGCCAGCCTCGGGCCCCGCCGCAGCCCCGCGCTCGTGGCGGCCCCGCCGTGCCCGGGCGGCGGGAGCGCCCCTGCGCTGGCGGCGAGGATCGGGCACCGCGGCACCCGCAGGCTCCGCGCCGCCGCACCACGCGGGGATGTCACAAGGGCTCGGGGTTGTGCTTTAAAAAATGAAAGAGCCCGCAAAGTGGCCTCTCGCAGAGAGGCCGGGAACGTCCGGCACGAGGGCATTCTAGTGGTTTTAATGGACTGCTAAATACAAACCCCTCCTCCAATCTCTGTTCAGAGACTTTGCATAATTCAGGTTAGGTCCCCATCCAGCAATGCCCTAAATACAAATGTAAGTTTCAACACATAAAATCGGTGAAATAGATGTAATTACCGTTGTGCTTACATATGTTTTGTTGGATTGGGACCATGCTCATCTATTGAAGCTGTTCAGAGGTTTGCCAGAGGAGACACACTGTTTACTTTATTTTCAATAAAATATTTAAAAATATGTATTTGCTATCTTATTTCCATTTTTTGAATGACTGAAGCATTTTCTTGGCCAGTTTAATTGATTATCCAGATGGTTCTCAATATCCTCCTCATTCCTTTTGATGACCAGTGAAGCACTTCTTTTTGCATAACATTCCTGTGTTAAATCTGCCAAGTCTGCTCCTGTTCAGAGAATTTTGTGAATAATTTTAAGGCAGATTCTCAGAAATACATCACTCTAGTGATACAGTGCAATATGTACCAAATGCACTCCTTAAGAATCCTCCCAAGTATAGATAATATCAATTATTTATTGTCAAAAGATGGCCAACTGCAAGAGTTTAACTTCTTTGCACATAATTTCTCGCTGCACACCTTGTAGCTGTGCAGTGGTTATTAAGCCTTTTGCTTTAACTATTCATGAGGGATGATACACATGGCAATGACTGCCAACTCATAGTTGAGCTGACTTATTGAATACTTAAAGAGATATGATTAAGTAAAATATTATTTTTGTCCTGGATAGAAAGGACACAATCCTGAAGCAACATATTTTCAGTATTAAACTTTGTTCCCCACCTTCAATTTTAGTACAGAGTAGAGCTAATCATTTGATGTATTTTTAAACATATGGAGGTCTATTCACCAGTGGAAGCTTCAAAAAAAGGTACCATCCTATAGAGATCAAGGAAAAAAGCAGCTATAATAGTAGCAGTTTGTATTTTTAGAGATGAGAACCACCATGCTTATCAATTCCGGTAATCTGTGTGGTTTTGCACAAAGTATCTCTGTGGTTAACACTTTGATCCTGGAAAAACACACTTTTGCTGAGAAAAGACAACTTGGCAGTCCCTCAGTCCTGCATCAGATCGATGCTTTGATGGTTGGTCACTATTAAACAACAGCATACAAACAGACTCTTTCTTTTCCCTGAATGAAATTAGTTTATTGAGCAGTGAAAGTAGTGAAACCCCATTTCTAGTGGGATTTTCTTCTCTGACGTTGCCACAGGAACCTCCCAATTCATTCCCATGTTCCTGCTTCCCCCTGCAATGCCTCCAGCTTGCCCAGCTGCCTTAACCCCAGTGGCACCAGGGCTCACCGTGCCTGTGACTGCAGGTGCTGTGCTTATAGCACTGCTCCCTCACCCAGCTCACGGCTTCCAGCTCTCCCAGCACGCCAGAGTCATCATCAGCACCACCACTCAGCTCAGTTTTCCTCTACCATTCATCATTACATTTTGCAAGGAAGTTACAAGAACTTCAGAGTCTTTGAGACTCATTCCTCCCTCAATCTGGTGTGTCATTAACCCACAAATTCATGAGTTAGTGAGGGATGGCTGGAACAGACCCCATGGCAAGGTGGCACGGGCTTCATCACTGTAGGAAACGAGGGCTACAAGGGCTCAAAGGTGCATCATCTACTCCATGCTCTTGCTGCAAGGTAGGATCAGCTATGCCTTTGTTGCTCTTACCGGGTGTTTGTTTAAGCAGTTCATGAAAGTCCTCCCACAGCAGAAATGTTTAAACCTCTTCTGATGTTTGCCTGTCCTTGCCATTACATTGGTTCTCCCTGTGATATATCATCTAAATCTCCCATTATAATTTCAGCTCATTCCTGAAACACTTCTGTGAACACTGAAACTTTTTTTTTCACTTTCCTGTTTTTGAATACTTTCCTCTTCAGTACATTACATCAATTCCTTTCCATCTATTGATCACCACTGCAAGGCCTCTGATCATTCTTGGTTTTGCTCCCTGCATACTCTGTAACTTCTTCTTTTGTTATTTTGACCATAGTTCTGGCAACTGGGCACAGCACTCCACCTGCAGCCCTTCTAAATGCTGAGAAATAAAGGCTTACTCTATGGGGAAGCCATTAAATTAGCAGTACCTGTTAATATAATAATTTCAAACCGAAGTCAGTAGTTTGAATATCAAGTTTTACTTTTGTGTGTATTGTTTACTAGAAATGTAGCTACTGTCAGTGTGGAAGTGTATAGTCCTACTTATTTTTGAGGCTTGCCTAATTGAAGTGCTCAAAGGTAACTGTGCACTAATTAAAAAATAGTGATTACACATATTACAAAAGGACATTTAAGATCTCTACTGATTTCTTCATTCTGCAGTGGGATGAGTTTGGGAGTGTTAATTTCTATTCTTCACTGCCCTGGCTGCTAAACATCAGTATTCCCAAACAATTTATTTAGGGACCTTCTGGCAGCAAGAAAGTGAAAGAATAGCATGATTACTTAAAGCAGTTAATTTAAAAAGAAACTTATTTTTACAGAGAAACATCAATAGCTGTTTCATATGTGTGATCAAACTGCACATTTTGCATAATAATAGAATTCTGAACTAACAAGAACTGCACAAAAAAGCGATTTTTGGATACATTGGATACCCTCTGGTATAAACTGTTGAACAAAACCTAGTTTGCAAGAAGGTAATGAACATCTCTGAAACACGTGTGATAGCCCACTCTCGACCTGCACAGCCTTGGATTTTTGTCACCATTAATTTTATTGATAAATACTTCATGTGACAAAAGTCTTGGGATTGTTTCCTGGAAGGCTGCCTCTAACATCTGCAGCATTCAAGTAATTCACTCGAATTTGGTTTCCCCTAAAATAGGGGAACAAACAAAACTTTGAGAAGTAAGACCTGAAGTTTCAGAAAGCAAATAGAATCCCAATCTTAGTATTTTAAATAAAAAACGTTTCATTTGGAGGCTCATGTTATGTTAGACTTGTTGGATTTGATAGTCCTGATGTACCAGCTGAGGTCATTGAGCTCCACAGAAATAATTGTGGTCATCTTATTTCTAGGCAATTGTTACCTTCCAGTTTTAGGAGGGAAGCAAGTGACTGTGTGCCAGTATGGGTGACATAATTAATCTAAATAAAGTTTTAAAACAAGCTCTGATTTTCAAGGCAGCAGGAGTACACTCTTAGCCACAGAAAGAGCCAGCCCTCCTGAGGATCAGTATGAATCCAAGGAGAGGGTGAAGACCATCAAGATATTTTGTCTATAAATAGTCATTAGACAAAATAAAATTCCAATCAGCCCTGACCTATTTGAGATTCCAGATAACTAAATTGAAAAGCCTTTAAAACAAATTAAAATCTCTTGAATCATCCAGGTCTTACTATGTAAATGTGCAGTCTCCATTTAAATTCTTCTGAGTGAAAAATGAGTTGTGTAATTATAAAGCACTAAATAGCATTAGAGAAATTCTGTGGTCATGTGATACTATGTAGAAATCAGTTCATAACTACATGTCAATTCATTAAGCCAGCTGTAGGATAAAAAACTGATTTTAAATTAGTGAGAAAAATATATCATAACTTTTCCACTTTTGAAATTTCCATGTCTGTAAGACTGAACAAGGGTTTTTTGAGGATTTTCTTTTGGTAAGCTTCTTAGGAGGTTATGGCTGGATGGAAGAAATTAGTCTTGCACCATGCCATGAAGAATAACAATACTGGCCAGTCATATGTAATTAGAAACAATAGAAAGTAATAAGTCATCCATTAAACAGGGGTTTTTTTGGTGGATTTTTTTTTGTTGTTGTTTTAAATCTGGGACTATTACCAGATGTGAATTACTCTTACAAATGATCTCTGTATGCAAATAATAAGGTGCCAGCTAAAGCCTAAATATTATATAGAAAGTCCTGTACCAGACTCAACAAATCTTTAGTTTAATACAGAAACAAACAGCAAACATCTGTAGCTGGCACAAATAAGTTAATTTGCTGAGGTATAGTCCCGTACCAAGCACATTAAAGGTAGTTTTTCTCTAAATTCTTAAAGGTTGTTTCATTATACTGCTGCTCATTGTTCAGGCAAAGAGCCAACATTTTGAGCCTTCCTAAAATGATAGACCTGTATGGGATTTAGGTATGTCTTTGTCATAAGCCTATTTATGAAATATGCCATGAAAGACATAAAAATAAGGTGGCATCACTTTCCTTGCTTACAAATCCCATTTTTGGCTTTTGTGAAATACCTCTGACAGAGGCCAGTGGATTCTCTTCAAGTTTTCTGGTGAGAAAACACACACTAATCCCCATTTCTGTACTTGGAACCAGTCTCCCAAGGCACATGATTAACACCTTGCTCAGATCCTGCCACGTCTACCAGCTCCTCCTGGTTCCAGCTCTCAGTACACATAAATGTTTCATTGTTCTCCTCTTCAGCCTTTACTTATTGACTGTACTCAGGCCCGTGACTGAGCACAGGCACAAACATTTGCCAGAAAAGGAGCATTTTGAGAACACCTCCAAAGAAAATGGTCATGCTTCCACTCTTTTTTCCTCTTTTCCTCCTCTATCCATACAAAGAGGGACAAAAAGTCTCCTGGTTTTCATTTTCTGCATGAATCAGTAAGAATGGGAGCACTACCACGGGGAAGCCTGGACGAAGAAGAAAGGTTTGCATTCAGCTTTCTTTGATGGGTGACTGGAGAGTTTTGAATTTTCCTGTTGTTAGTAATTTTTCAGCAGAGTTCTCGTGGTTACCAAGGTACAAATGCAGCAAGATCATACAGTACAATAAGAGTCAATTTTATTCCCATTCCTATTTCTGTTTAAAATAGGTTTTGAAAACGTTATCAGTGTCAATGGAGAATTGTCACCAGAAATACATCTGCAAATCATGTATTGTATAACACCTTACATTAGGTGTTTTGGGAGCAGTGCAAAGTAAGGATATTTATTGTCAGATATCCTTTGTCATCCAATATTCCTGTTAATTTTACTGGGAGATAGTCCAAGCAGACACCACAGAGTGTAATGAGGGTTATAAAATCAGAGTGGGTGAAGCACTGAAGAAGCTGTCGGCCTCAAAGAAATCTGATTACATGCATTATCCCTGACACTTCTGATTTACCAGAGAAGGGGGAAAATTACAAGAGATAACATTCTGTGTTTCACACCTGAGTACAGAGAAAGCTCGAGGCATTATAATGTTCTTTGATATAAATGCCTAATTCATATTGCACACATTTTTTTCCTTCCTGCTGTCATATCATTTACCATTGTGGCACTTCTGTTTCCAGCGTCCCCATAGATTGCTGGTGCTGCACATGAAAGATTTGGAGGCACAGGCTTCTTTTAATTCAAGAAGGCTGCTTTAACAATGTTGTGAGAAAAAGGGGGAAAAATAATTAAAACAGTCTGTTTTGCAACAGCACAATTTAAAAAGATGTAATATGACAAGAAAAGGTTCATCATCCCCATTAGAATTGTGACACTAACCATCAGTAATGTCACCGTAGTCCTCCCTACTGAAAATGTTGGGGTTTTGGTTCCTGTTATTGCTTGTTGGTTTGGGTTTTGTGGATGGGTTTTTTCTCTCAGTTGTATGGAGAGGACAGCTCCCTGGCTAAGGTGAAAGGCTTTTGTAAAATTATTAGACTTGATTCATTAAAGATTAGGCATTTACAGCAAAGTAAGCCCAAAATTGAATGTAAAATCTCTTAGGTAGTTATAAATAAATCCATACTTCTTTTGATTATTTTGCACATTTGCTTAAAATGAAAAGCTCTTGGGAAGATCACACATTTGCAGAGCTGCCTGAGAGAAAATTTATAGCTTGTCAGCTGCATAAAGATATCATCTTCCAAAGTATTTTTGGGTGACATGGTAACAACATTCAATAAGATATTAAACAGAAATCCTTTGCAAGCTGTGCCTGTGTTCACTGTAATACTGCTAAAAAGTTTATTTCTCTCTAAATAGAAGAAAGCAAGTACATCATTTGAACATCTGTACGGTGGAACACACATCCTTTTTCATAATTATGGAGTAAATTCTGTCCAGGCTGGCCCAGTGGGGATAAGGAGAAGCACTGCACAGTGCATTTGTTACCACAGGGATCCTGCAGACAGGATTGGATTCCAGCAGGCACACCCCAGGGAGGCACTTGAAGACATGATAAAGTACTACAGCCCTGTCTGCCTGCTTAGCCTTATATACAGTACCAGGGAAACCTGCAATAACACCATCTTATTTTGAATAATATGCCACTGAAGCTCTATCATATCAAGCAGAGATCTGCACAGTCTCAATCTTCCTATTTCTTAATTTATTGTTGTAACATATGCTTCCTTGAAAATTCTGAAAAGAGGGTTAATGCAAAAATCCCTGGTTTGTTTAGAAGAGCTTGAGCTCCAGGACATGGGAATTTCTTACTGCAGAGCTATTCTTGCTGTTGGCCATCCTACACATTCAGAAAGTTTGGATGGGTTGCAGGGAAATCTACTGCCAAAAAATAAATGGCAATAAAATCAATTCTCTCTGTATGTATTCTAAACTACACTATTCAGGGACAAATCTCAAACAAAGTGACTCCAATAGTTTCAGCAAACACATCCCTTCAGTCATCACATTACAGACAATAATTTTCACAATCAATAAATTTCATCCATGAGCTTCTAATAAATAGTCTTTAGAAAAGTATTACAATGGAAAGGTCTGGAATGTGACCTATCCTGGTAACTAACCACAGCAGAATCTCCAGCTGCACATCAAAGCTGCTGTAAAACTGCTTTTAGCAAGGAATTAAGAGTTCATTCAGAAAATCCAACTATTTTACCCTATGAAATTTCTCATCATTGTTGACTGTAGAGTTCCTACAGGGCTGCATCCAAAGTTTTGGGGTTTTGTTGTGGACATTTTTTGAGGCAGAGATAAATTTCAGCATATTCCTGGAAAACAGGAATGAACTTCTCTATTCCAACTACTAGATCTGCCACCTCTCCTCCTTTCTGAGTTCATTTAGACAATGTAGCATCCTCTTACAATAGCTGCTCTCTCTGCAATTGTTTTCTTCAAATTTTTGAATTGGGCATTGTGTTTTTCACAGTTGCAAATCTTCCTTTTTCTTTTTAGTTAAGAAACTACTTTAAGCCATGTCCACTTACACTTTTTCCTCCTTTCTTAACTGGTGTTTACCATCAGCTCTCAGTTTTGCTGTCACCTTCCTGATTGCTGTCTACCAATTAGACAGTGAAAGGCAAGAGGGCATCTGGAGTTTCCATCAAGGAGAAGGTACCCCCTGGGAATGAAAAACAACCCCTGGCTGCTTCATCTGCTGAATTCTAATGGAAATGAATTTAATCTAGTTAGAGGATAGACACTGGGGCTTATTAGTGCCAGAGGCCTTCTGAACTGTGTACATGCTTATCATAAATCCTCACAAACTATTTCAAATTTCATTTATCTTTGTAGCTTCCTAGTTCTGTAACTTTGTTATAACATGGTGCTTAATGAAACCATAACAAAACCCTTTGTACCACGCAAACCTTTTCCAACATGATTTCATACAGTATAAACTAAAACCAACACAAATAGGAACAGGGTGATGGGGAGGTACCTGTTTATGCCAGTATCACTAAATACATGGTCCCAGCAGCCTCAGCTTGTGTGTATCAAGCCCATAATCATATTTAAAGTAGTGTCCCCAAAATCCACTTATCCCAAAGAGGATGGTGACAGGACTGCATCCTAGGAAGGAGATAAATCTCTGCACATTGTCAATACAAATTAAGCACAGAGGTTATCAATTGCATCTCTTGTGCTGATGGAGGAAAAAGCAATCAATTCTTGGTCTGAGACCCTTTTCTAAGCCATTCCCAGTTTTTCATGTTTTTACCTTGAGTTTTGAACAGCCATTGCAGTGACATCAAAATGTAAAGATGTAATCTGACTTAACACAGTTAAAATACTAAACAACAAACTAATTTCAGCCAGTAGGCAATGAATCCCTGGTTTCTCTGCCTTTCAAATTAGTTCCTGTATGATGGGGTTTTTTTGGTTCACCAGCAGAGACTAGCTTAGACCGAGTGCTGTAATACACATTATTACTCATACAGACAAGTTACAAGGCTAATCTAAAAAAAAAAAAATATCATCTGCAGTTTTGGAGATCTGACAGATGTTATTTCCTACATCAAATGGATTATGTTACCTACAACATAAACTATGAGTAATGTATGCATTACACTATTTTAGCAGTCTATAAAAACAAGTTTCATCTAGACAAACATAACCTGAGCATGCTCTGATATGTCTCCTTTTGCACATATTTAATAAAACATTACCAATCTTCTATATTCTAGGATACCCCAAATTCAGACAATTAACAAGAAAAGCAAAATAGGACATGAAATTTTATGTCTCTGTTTCCACCGTCAGAATCTGTGTTGGCCTGGAGGAAGTTGGAATAGCCACTGCACTTCCCAATTGCAATTTTTGCCTTCATGTGTGCATTAAAAAAAAAAAAAAAAAAAAAAAGACTGATATGTTTGATTTGCACTCCTTGCAGTACCTACAAAAGGACTAGGAAAAATCCAACTCCTCATGAGCATAATTCATGGAGTTACCCTTTTGAACGACCAGGACATTAGAATGCTGATGGATACTTACCCTTCTGATGTCACAGAAGCTACGTACAAGCAAACCCCCTGAGTAAGATGTACATGCCAAGCCCACATAGCCCTCAGTTTTTGTGATGGAAGACTAAATTGAATTATTTCTACTAAACAGACTGCAACTGGACACTTCTTCAAAGTAGAAGAAACAAAAATGTATTAGGTAAAAATAAAAGATCAGATTTTCAGATGTCTTTAATCATAGATCTCTTTACATAGTCTTAACAGTATCAATTCCAGTTTTGCACCAGCCTAAATGATATAAGTTTTTTATTTGTTTATTTATTTTGTTTAATTATTTTTACTTTGTTTTTTTTTTTTTTTTAATGCACCACGCCTATGAATCCTACTCACAAGCCAGGGCTTCAGTGTGCCAGTTGTTCAATGAGTATAAAGTTAGGAGGACACTCCTGTCTCATGCATACTTTTGTATAAGATGAGAGAGTGAAAAAAGAATACAGACAAAAGAAAGTGGCAGGACCACAAAAGCAAGCAATATAGGAAGCAGCACAGTGTGTGACATCCTGATATTTATCTTTTGTTTTGTAGGTATGACAAAAAAAAAAAAAATAAAAAAATAAAAGACAAAAATTTTGCTGATATTTGAAATATAGGAAATCAACATATTGCTGATATATGAAATCAACAGAGTTGCAGGTTTGCAAAAATAGAAGCATGAGAAGAAACATAAGAAAAACATGAACATTTGAATTAAGTAACTAAAAAGACATCAATCCTACTGTGTTGAGGTTATTGGAAAAAGGACTTAACCATTCAGGACCATTAAGAGTTGACAGACATTAACAGAGGAGCTGTGAATGGATCTGAGAAGGAGCACGGTTTGTCTGCTTGGTGCAATATGCAGAACAGAAGCAGATGATCTCAGAAAGGGATCATGTTCTCCAAGTCACTGTCTAGGAAGAAAATCCCAATTTTAGCAAGACAGGCATCAGCAGAGGGAAGTATCAGAATGTTCATATATATGAACATTTACTATGTTCATACATGTCCATTTATTATGAAACACATATATAGGATCTTAGAAATACAGAAATTTTTTTTTTCTTTTTTTTTCTTTTCTTCCTAATCTACTGTATTTGTTGAGAAGTCCTGAATTATAGTACTAAGAATCAATCCTCAGTGTGGTTTTGGAAAACATTTTATATTTGACAGCTACAAGTTCAAACAGAAGAATCCCCTGGCGTCACCGCTGGCTTACACACAAATTCACTTACACACTCTCCATTTTTCATGAGGTGCCCACATCAGCCATATAACATCTCTTACAGAGAAACCTTACTGGATCTTCTGCACTGCTTTTTACTGAGATAAATAGGCTGATAGGCTTCTGTTTCCACTGAGTTCTATCATTTCCTCTTTGTTACTTTCTATGCAGAGGCACAGAAGTATATCTGCTGCCTTTATTGTATTCCTCTGCTGGCTGGAAGGAGTAATTTTCATGCTTGGTGATTAAAAGACCTTCCTTAGGATATTTCTTCTGGTGTATCTCATGAAGAAACTGTGAGGCCTTGCCCATTTCCTGAAAGCCTCAGCCCATTTCGTCTTCCCAAAGAAGCAGACCTTCATATGCCTCATGCTTCTGTATAAACTTATAAAACTCATAACAGGCCCCAAATTCCCATGCTGTTAGAACTATATGAGTGGCAGGAAAGATTTGTACCCTGTTTGTGCCATGGGAGCACAGCCCTTTGCTGTCTACACACCAGACAAGCAGAAAGGTTAGGGACTGAGCATGAAGAGCTGAGCTATGGCCAGCTGGATCTCCCAGGCTGATTCATACAATGCTTTGACAATGAACAGTTTTGTCCCTCTCATGGCAGTGCTTTGGTAGAAAAAAGGCTGAATGGATATTCTGCATCCTATTTACAATTTCATGGATGGAGTGGAAACTGCTGGCATAATTCTTTTGTACATATCTGCCAGCATTCTGGGCTATAATTCATGAAAAATCTCCCATAGGGTTTCAATAGTTGGTAGAGGAGGGCTGAAAGTGTTAAGCTATTTAACAGTTTTGCCCAGTAGTTTTGGGCACTGACCCTGTTTGTCCTTCATCAACACAGGTGAAATTTGCTTCAAGGAACTCCCCTGGTACTTGTTGACTGTCCTCAGGAAAAGTCATACTGTCTTATACTCCTTCAGAAACATGGGCAGGTGACTGCTTCAAAGCTTTTCCATTTTCAGGAGAATTTCTAGCAAAGCCTGTGTTAGTGTCTCCATAGCTTTAGAGATTTGAGCCTCACAGCAGACTAATTGCTCAAGCCTTCGAATTTCTCAGCTGGAAAAAGATTGCTACCTGTAATTTAATTGATTAACTGTGCACATACCCTTAATTCTCTAGGAATGGAGCAAAGGATAAGAAAGGGAATAATATAATTTAAAGCTATGCATTTAAGTGGCTATGAATTAACTTGCTCAGTTGCTGCATAATCCATCATATTTTTCTTCTTTCCCTCTGCATTTTACTAAAGAGCCTGAATAAATAAAAGGGAAACAAAGAGAAATTGTGAAGAAATAGAAAGGACCATTAACACATAAATCTGGATATCACAGCAGGAATTGAAATTCATCATCAACATCCAGGTATTCGCTTTACCTGACTAACCTTAATATGGCAAGTTCCAGTTTGGAGAATTGTGTATGAGAATTTACAGTCAGAAGGGACTCTCTAAAGTGAAGCAAGACCTGGTACAGGACAGAAAAGAAGGAGTGCCAGGTCCAAGACCTCTGTTCGAGGTGATGCAAATCTGCATTAGGTTCATCTCTTGAGGAACAGTGAGCAGTGAAATCATCTGCACCTCTTGCCTGGAGTATAACTTAAACGGGAAAGTAATACCCTTAAAAACACAATAGAAGAACTTACAAATGATTAAATAATAAGGTTTTGGACTTCATATAACCTGAATGTGGTCTCTTTTTCAGTGACCACAATCTAATTTCATCCACAGTAAGATCTGAAATAATTTCATTATTAGAGACATAAAATATACTGCACATCTGCAGATTAATCACAGGGGATGGAGAGAATGTTTTTATATAGCTCACACAGCAAGATGAGATTATGGTAAATGTAATAACTTCCCACTCTAGTGAATAGATTCTCCCTTTTAACAGATCCAGAGCTTTCTGATTCTACTGTGGAACAATGGAACAGTTCACAATACAAATGAGGAACTTCTTGAGTAACAGCTCAGTGATGTTTCAAAGAACTTGTCTCTCATACCAACAAATTCATCCCACACACGATGACCATAACAAAGATCTTTAAATACAAGTCAGAGTTTTCCTGTATAGAACAAAAGGCATCCTCTCTTAAGCCTTCAGGGGAGCATGGGGGCAGCATCTATCCTGACAAAGACTTTGTGAGCATGATATTCCTTGCTATCCTCTTTGTTTAACTGTCTGTATTGATCTGTTGTAATAACATCCTTCTCTCTCTCAGTAGTTGAGTGATATGTGAACATCTCATATCCTGTGATTAATATGTTGCTCTAAAGTAGAAATTTATAAGATTGCCAATGTTTGTATCACAATCCAGAGTACAAAAAATGCCTACAAGTGAACTTGCTCTGCCCATATCTCATCAAAATCTCTGGAACACTTCTCATAGTTCTGATTTTCCCCTCAAATACAATTTGTACATCTCCTGTATTTTTCCAGCATTCTTTTCTAATGGGGCAGGGGATGTCAAGAGTTCACACTGTAAGCCAGGATAGATTCAAGTCTGCCGTGCAGGAACACCTAATCTCACAGTATCATAGAATGCAGAAATATTCAGCTGTGTTATGATACAGATAACCTTTCCCATTGTTTCCCACAGAAAGTAGAAGGACTCCTTTAACCCAAATATAATAATATCAAAAGCATATTTTTACGTTTTACATGTCAGACTGAAGAATATCAAAACAATAACAATTAAAATGTTCAAGATAAAGGTAATCTAATTTTAAAATGTATTTCATGTACTTTGACACGATCTGGGAAACGAACCATAATAAAAGAACTTAACAGGTTTATTTACACAGTGATATGCTGCCAACAAATGTTGGATATAAAGGCCAGAAGTCAAGTTCCAATCTTCAGAATCAAGTCCACAACGGAAAACAATGTCACCACTTCCCATTTTCTGGAAATATTGTCTGTCATTTTTGCAACCCATTTGTCAGCACTCCATCAAGCTCCTGCCATGCCATAATGAACTGTTAGCTACCTCAGATTATTCACTCTTATTTATGTAAGATCTTGCACTATTGGGCTAGGTATTTTTGTAGCCTCACTAGCAAAGATTACATCATTAGTGAAGATTTAGCCCTGGCAAGGCTAGGTCCATTAAGAAAGAAAGGCTGGGCTCTTACACCATATAGTATTTTGCAAATTGTGTTAGCTATACTTCTCCACTAGTACAACTAAAATTGGGTATTTCATTGAGGTGACAAGAAAATGTGATTACCAGCAAACATGCACTCTACGTGCAGTGAAACCGACCAAGTACAGCCTCTGGACTGGATTAGAATTCAAGCATTTGTGCCATCTGATCACTTACTGTCACAACTACAATAAGAAAACATCCTACTCTCACCCGTTTTGCTAGAAACTGGACAGTGGTGAGAAAGCTGACAATTTGAGCAGCAGGTGAAATAGGGCAGGATCTCATCAAACTGATTTAACTGTAAAGAGAAGCAGAGTAAATATCAGGTCCTAATCTAGGTTATTACGCCATCAAGATACTGTATTGTGAATCAAGATTTAAGAAGAGCAATATTTATCAATCTGGATATTAAATACTTTCTAGCAAGTATGAAGACAATATAAGCTAAAAGTTAGTGATAAGATCAAACACGTTAACATAAAATGCTTCATAAATAAATGTATTTAATATATTCTGCTCGTATCACCAACTGCAGACAGCTGTATAACGTGATACACACAGGATAAAAATGAGAATTATGAGAATGCTTGCTATCTTTAACACACTGTACTTCTACAGGGCACTGCAGAAGAAGCCTAGAGCCTAAAGTCTACTTAGATTTATTTTTTTCAGAGATTTTAGGACTTCCAGATGTTGCCAGAGCACCTTTAATTTCTCTTGAAATATATATGCCAACTGTGCTTTAATTGCTGCATTAGATTTTCCAGCATTCCTCTCCTGCTGGTCTTGCATTCCCCTCAGAGAACCTGAGCTTAGCATGCTGCATGCCAGGGGCCAGAAAAGATGAATCCACAGCCTACTTTAATTTCTTTATACTCAGCTTGTGTGAAAGGTCAGCATGCAGAGTCTGGGTGGGTCAAAGCCCACTGACTTGGACAGAAACGTTATAGAGGTGCACAGGGATGGAAGTTTGCACAGGAAGTTGCAATTCCAGTTTATGTGTCAGGGAAAGGTCACACAGAGCAGAAGTCCCTGCCATTGGATTGGTTGACCCTAAGGAATAGACTAGTTAAAAGATGATGGAACCACACCTGCTTTCTTCCTCCACTTTGCTTTCAAGAGCAACACAGTGTAGGAACAGAGAGAACCTGGGCATTGGGATCACTTGTGTGTCAGCCTGGCTACACCCTAAGCTGCATCCTGCTTTAAGCTAAATTGTCCCAAATCACAACAAAAGCTCTGTCCATCCCACCTACCATCCTCTCTGAGTAGATCCTACTCTGTACGTTTTACCTTCAGAACTTTAAATTTGTTTATTTCAGCCACATTCCTTTCCCTCAGCATTTGTCCCAGGGAATATCAGTACAGTTTGCCTCAAAGAAGGGGTATTTATGTGATGCTTAATAAATGGCAAATAACATTAGGGTTCTTCTCAACATATTCTTTCACAGCAACTGATAGATCTCCCTTTATTTGTCATTTTGCAGAACTGCAGACTGTGTCCTCCCCTCTCTAGCATATGCATTTATTAATATTTCCTTTTGAACTCACATACTCAGGAGGGAGTTTCCCGAAGGAAGGCCTTCCAAATAGTGTTCCATGTCAACTTGTGACCCTGAAGCAAACTAGTTGACATGCCAGTATCTTCCAAGGGTGACATATCTATTCCCCTGATATATGAGCACCTTGAACTCAGTGTCATGTAGCCCAAATTGCAGAGGTAACTAGATCATGATGCAATTCTGCTGATTTACTGGGATTGCATAGAGGGGTATTTAGTTTATGGAACTCAGTGATGTGTTCATCTCTATTTTGAAATTGCACTGAAGAAAGACAAGCCCCTCAAGACTGCCTAATTAGTTCCCCACTGCCAGTACTCTGAGAGATGTTAGTGTTGAAACCAAAAACTTGCAGCATGCCATGAAGGTGCTACCCCTTCAAAGGGATATGTTTCTTGTACTCTCATTTTTAATACTACTGCCATCTTCTAAATACCTGCTTTACTTGGAAATGATGATCCTTTCCTCCTCCTTCTGTTTCTACCCCATGCTGACTTCCTAAGTTACATAGATAGGGACAGAGTATAATCACAGTAGAGGTGTTAGAATCTAGCCTTTTATATGGACAGCACTTATGGATAACATCAATATTCAGTCATATCTTCTCCTGAGGAACTCAGTAGCACACTGGCAGACCCACCAAAGTCAGTGAACACATAGGAAAACAGTATTTGTCCCGTAACAGAAATGTCCTCACTGTGCATAACCAATCATTCTTATAAGAGCCACTCGGTTTTCTTCAAAAAAACTTTAGTAGGATTTGCTGATTCTCCAGTAGTCTTACAGATATTGTATGAAACCTTGCCTACTGCCAAGTGGTAGAAAAGGTGAAGAAAAGTCTTATACCAGAGAAGAATTAAAAGAAGCACTTTTAGGAGGGAAGTAGGAGCCATTAATCTTTCATTTCAGAAAGCAAAAGCTATAGTGGTATAGACTCTTGCAAAATTTTTCCCCTCTAGCATGAGTTGAAAACATAATGCAGTCAGTGGGGAAGGACTATCAGTATCCCAGCTTTGCTTCTCACAGCAGTAGAGGAAATAACTGACTTTGACTGGTGGGTGGATGAAACTAGGAGCACAGAGATCAGAATGTAGAATTTCATTTCCTTTGTATTCACTTTCATTTTTTGAATTAAGTCTCTGCTGCAGCAACAGTTTAAAACATTGTTGAGATTAAATTTAGCAAAAGAAGTGTGTATGTGCATATTTATATTTCTGAGCAATTTTTATGGGATAATATAAACCAGCTGAAAGTAGGAATTTCTGTGTGAGGCACATATTCCTATCATTGGTGGTTAAAAACTCAAATCTCATTGGAGATTTCCTCTGCTGAATTCAAAACACTGTCACTCATGACCCCCCTGTTCCTCACCATGGACCAAAAGTCACATACAAATAGGGTTTTAACACGCTCTGCTGGCCAGGTCAAACCCTTTGCAAAGGCATTATGCTATTAGCCTGTTGATTGTTCCTGTATTATTCGTCCAATTTCTGTTAATGCTGCATGAGTACAGAGGAGGGAGAGGACAAGAAAGTGTGACCAGAGCTGGTGCATCTGGAGCTCTCCATTTTCACAACAGCTCTAAAAATGTGTAAGCTTTTATATGAAAGACATACTGCCTTATTCTTGTGGCAAAAGCAGCACCAAATGCTTTGCTCAGTCATAGAAAGAAAACACCTTGGGTCCCACCCCCTTTTCAAAGCAGGTGCAATTAGATCTGGTGGAACTGGGCTTTATCCTGTCCAGTTCTCCAAGGACAAAGATCCCACGACTTCTCTGGTCATCTGTTCCAGTGTTTGAGCACTCTCACAATGAAAATATTTCCTGCATAACTGAAGTTTACTGTGATCCAGTTTACATGCTTTGTCTCTCATCCTATAGCTATGCACCCCAGGAAGAGTCACCCTTTGCACTTTCCTGTTAAACAGATGAAGAGAGCAGTAAGGTTTCCCCTTCACCTTCCTCCAGGCTCAAATAACCAAATTTTCTCAGCCTCTCCTTGTGTACCATGTACTTCAATCCCCTGGTGATCTTAGTGGTCTCTTGCTGAATTAACTCCAGTGTGAAAATGTCTTTCTGGTGCTAGAGAGCCATTAAGAAATGCTCACATACCAGAGAGTTGCATCTCAGTTAAATAATTGTAAAGGTTTGAAACTCTTTCAAAAGTAGCCATAAAATATTTTACTGTCATACTTTTGTATTTCATCTGCTCCATATTGCACAAAGCTTATACATACTACAATATACATGATTTAATATATATCAATGCCAGAAGCTGTCAAACTTCTGTTTTCTAAAGTTTTTCTACTGGAATTAGGAACTGGAAACTAGGACACTTCCTGAGTAAGATTTACCTTCACTCACAGCACAAAGAAATATTAACAAGGACATTGGGACTTTGAAAAGTGTCACAGCTTTGCTGTCCTAGATTTGAAAAGGAAATAGCAATGCAGTGTCTGCTACATCGAGACTGGCTCCTGGGAGCCACAGGGAAAGCAGATGAAAAGCAACTTTTTTTTTTTTTTTTTTTTTTTTTTTTTTTTTTTTTTTTTTTTTTATGACAGCACAGGTTTCTAAATTTAAACCACCAAACAAAGAGATCTTGCAAAGATCTTAAAGTGATACCTTAACCCACTTTTAGAAACAATGATTCTTTCAAAGTGCTACTCATTTATAGAAGAATAATAGCACAGGGATTGCGTCACCTCAAAAATACATAAGAGGATAGAGGATAATCGAGGATTCTGTGCTTCAAAAAGAAAAGATCAGCAAAGATCAGCCCTCTCTGGGTTAATATCGACAAAATGAACCCGACTTTCTCCTGCTCCCAGCAAATCTGGCAAAGCACAGTCCCAGAGAGGCCCGTGCCAAGAGAGGGGAGAGGCTACACCAGCCTCACGTGAGCCAGTGGCTGGAGCAAACATTGCTCCATCCCAAGAAAACACGGCACAGAGCCCTGTGTAATCCTGCACCTGCATCTGTCTGAGACCAGCAGAATGCCTGACATTTTCTCCAGCTGATTTCCTACAGCAGTCAGAGTATCTCCATAGCTCCAGCAGCCAGCCAGGTCAAACACAATAAATAAATCAGGAGCATGCTAAAATGTGCATTCAGCCAGAAATAGAGCTTTCAAACAGTTTTTTGAGTTTCTTTGTTTGGAGGGTTTTTTTTAAAATCAGTGGATACCTGGAGGCAAAATGGGGACTGAATACCTCTCCTGAATCCCTTACCAAACTGATAACAAGATTACTCAGATATATTAGCCTGCATTGTACAAGAGCCACAGAGTCTTTGACCTCATTTAAGCTACTGAAAAAAACAGAGACACAAAAATGGCAGTGCAAAACATATTTAAAATTAGACACTGAGCTATTCAGACATGGTGTGCTAAATACTGTTTTATTCACTGTCAGGGAGGGAGTGCTGCAAGCAGGAAGTTCCATAAGACCTGAAAATGACAGTGGCTTGTGTAGTGAGCAGGAAGAGAGAACTGATCCAGTGAGCTCCTCAGTCTGTCTGTGGGCAACAAAATTCTTTATGTTTGGTTTTTGCAAGGGTCTGCGCAGAGTTTAAGGTCACATGTAAGATTCCCAGCCCCTGGCAGAGCACCAAGGCTGCAAGTTTGCAGTGACAAGACTCAGAGAACTCCTGCAAACTCCTTGTATGAAAAGTTACAGCTTGGTTGAAGCAACTGACCTTTGTTGAAAGTCAAAGCAGTGTAAACAGAAGTGTTGTCTTTCCATAACAAGTACTTGCACGACTCGGGCAATCCCCTGAACTGAGGAATTCAAATACCTTTACAAAATACAGGGAAGCAAGACTATAGCTGGAAATGACTTGACTTGCAAAGAATCGCTGAGCGTTTGTTCTTTTTTCATTTGTACTTAAGGAAACATCAGAAAGGTTGTAATTTCCACCATTTTGTGCAGTGGTTCAAGAATAACCAGCAATCCTGATTTTCTTTGTCACCAATAATGTTGTAGAGTTTTCTGCCGTGGCATTGCCAGGCAGCTGTCACATTCAAATCTCACTATTATAGAAGTTAGTGTTGTTTCCTTTAGCTTATATTTAGTGCTTGTTTGCATCCTCGTTTCCTACCCTTAACTTTTGGGAATAAATTGTTAATGGCATATGTAATACTCCAGACTTTTGCTATGGGTGCTGATCAATATGATTGGTGGAGCTTCTATACCATATAGAGGGAAAATCACGGAAAAAAATTGTTTCACTAGTTTGGAAACTTAGCCCATTATACCTCTGAATAACCTGAAAAAGGCTTAGAAATAAAAATACTGAAATGAATTCATAGGAGGAAATGGGCAGGGAAGAATCTGTTCCTTTTCAATACAACATTTAGGAAGAGACAAAATAAATACAGCACAATCTCAGCCATTTAGATGCCAAGAAAAAGGACCAACTATGTTTAAAATAAGTGATTTATTATGGTTTATATAGTCCATGTATGCACCCACATCCCCCCCAAGGATCTGGATACCAAACTTTCATGGACCTTCACCTACTACAAACTGGGAAGGAGGCCAAGAACAACCTTTCCATTTGCTTTGATGACTGTGTTTTCTATCAAGCCATGGAAAATTGCAGAGGGACAGTCAAAAAGTGAATGTATTTCTATGCTTCAAAAATCTGGACTGACCATTTTTGTAAACAAAATCTCAAGGAAAACCCCTCATAAGATCCATGGCAAGGGATATTGAGACAGTTGATGCATGTGGACTGGGTGTTGTATCCATGGTCTGCACATTCCTATTGCTGTACCATAAAATTTTTAAAGATATTGTAAAAACTCCAATATGGAGCCCTTTGCATTAATATTTACTGCTTGATTTCTGAGCATTTTTATATTTTCTCTTTTTGCCAGTCAGCAAATACTCTACAATTCCCCCTGATGTTGGAATTTTGAAACAAAAGTCAGACAGCACATCTGAGCAAATATGTCAGAGGTTGGCCTGATCCACCAGCTGCCTCTGAAGGATCCCTCTGGCCCTCTGAGACAGGATCTTAGGACCACACCTATAGCATTCAGTATTTAGAAAGATTGTGAAACATATATTGCTTCAAATGGTTTAAAAAATTTATTTCGATCCAACAGAGAACATATACAATATCTGTGCCTTATGAATGGGAAACCAGAGTAGAAGTGAAATACCTTGAATCATCACAATGACAATGGACATTTATGTTTTGCCAACTGATTAATGCCAAAAATGCAGTTCCAAAACCCAGGGGAAGTAGATGAGAGCATGCAGGATTTGTGCCCCAAGCCACAGCAGCTGCACAGCAGGACCTGCACACCTTACAAGGATGTAACAGTGTTTAATCAAACCTGAGGTAACACCTTCCACAAGTGGAAAATTTACTGAGTTAATCTTTATAACCTGTAAGATATTGGCATGTGGTAATTTTACAAATTGATATGCAATTATTTGATTTCCTTAACACCGAGTACTGCAAAATTGCAAGGAATTAGGATAGAAAATTTGTGCTGAAGGCCAGAGAAGGTGACTGCAGGCTGGAGTGCCTGTGCTCAGTTTGAGCTCTCCTCACCCACATCCTTGCTCCCCCAAAGGCTTTTATTACCTATGAGAACAGCCTCCCGTGTCGTTTATAAATTGCAAAATAAATATGACTTGACCATGAAACTTAAATTCAGTCAAGAAGGCCCATCACTTTGGAGTTACAGCTGTATCTCAAGAATTAAATTTGTTCACTAACTAATCAACAGTATTGATGTCCTTCATGGCTACTGATGCTCATCGACAAGACCATAAATATTATGATTATCAAGGGATGTTTTTCTTCATGGATTCATGACAGTGTTGATGTTTGATGTGGTATTTGGTACCTTGAAAGGAGACACTTGGTACTTTCTTGGCTTGGTACTTTATTGGCTTGGTCATAAAAGTCCAAATTCGTTTACTCTTGAAGAAAATAAATCGGACATTTGTGAAAGGGTAGCAAAGTAGCTTAACATATTTATGTTATGATATCAAATGGCAAAACCTAAAAATCAATTCAGAGTGAAAACTTCCAGTACTCTGAATTAGGAATTATTTTAGTGCCATGTCTTTGTGAAGTGATTCCTGAAAAGGTTTTGTACACCTCTCTTGCAAATCCTGTGATTATTACACTGCAGCAGCATTCTGCATGTAGACTTGAATTTAATTTTCAATTTTTTCCTATGATTCTTAGTATTAAAGGGCACTTACGGGGTCTCAATTAGTTGGATTGATGGTAATTTTTATCTCATAAGAGTAATGCAAACGAAGTATTCAAACCTCCAGACACCTATTGCAGTGCATTGGAGAGAGGCCAGCTTTCGCTCACAATGTTCTTTGACTAAATTGAATCCATATGTTTACATGGAATAAAATATTACAAATGTCTCCCAGGGGCAGCCAATCATTATTGAGTGCTTTAATAACCTAAACCAAAATTCTTTAAGGTGACAACTAACCTTTAGCCAGAAAGATACTTTTGTTTATTTTACCTTTTTTTTTTTTTTTTTAACAATGCGTGGTGTATTATCCTAATTTAATTCCAACTTGTCATCAACAAAATACTTATCTGGGATAATTCTGAAAAAACTGTACAACAAACCATTTGTGAAAGCAGTAATAACTTAGTTCTAAACATATGGTTCCAATTTTGTTTTTCCTTTTTTCCCCATAAATGTAACTTAGTTGTTGTAGTTTTATTTTTGCAACACATAAATCTGATATCTTTGAGAGAGAGATCTAGGCATAAAAGAAAAGCTACATTTACATTTTAAAGCTGCTTCAGTTGCCCACCATTTTGCCCCATAACAATGTAGTCCTATTCAACAGAGTACCAGCTCTTGCAGTTTAAGTTTATAGAGAGGCTACTATTTAACAGGAAATTCCTGGAAAGACATTTCATCTTTACATTTCTTGGGAAAACTACTTGATGCTGGCTAAACAAACAGAGTTTACTTGTGTCTGCATCTTGTACACATACAAATCTAAATTCTAACTTTCATAGAAATCAGTGGGAAGTTGACCTGTGAGAACTCAACAGCAGGTCAAGAAACTATATTAATTTTCAATATACTCAAGCATTTAGCAAGGTAGCATGAGATTCCCACCTAGATTTCAGCTTCCTTCTAGATTTACTTTATTAGGAACTTGCAACATGCAGAAAGTAAACTTATTATCCATTTTAGTACTAGAAAGTGTTTTAGTGATTAAAAATGTATATTAAATATATATCTATATATTTAAATTTCCATTTCTTACATGCACTTACCAACTTGTATCTGCTCTAGTCCAGATACGGGCCTGGTTCCTGTCCTTGAAGGCTGAAAATGCCCATTCCTCTCCTATGCAGAAATCTTATCCTGAGGTGCTGCTGGCTGTTTAGTGAGGAAAACTCCTTCATTACTAGGATTCCACGCACAAATTTTTTCTTCCTCAAAACTTCTGACAAAACTCATCTCCCTTCTCTGTCTCAGTCATTGCAGCCATTTGGCATGCGATGAATCTCCTGCCTCCTGATTTACCAGGCATCTTTACCACACTGAAGTGGTAAAATGTGGCTTTATCATGGAGGAGAAGCACGTCCCAGAGACTTCAAGAGAAAATAGTTTTGTAACAGGAAAACTGTTTATCTGAAATTCTATGTAAGGCACAGATGGTTCTGGAGCATGCTATGTGGAGTCACTACTAACTTCAAAGAATGCTCAGCAACCTCAGATAGACCTTAAAACAAGAGATGGAAATATCTGGGACTTGTTAAAGGCTTTCAGTGCATTTGCCATGGGAAGAGACAACAGAACATGCAAAAAATGCATCAGCTAAGGCTCTTATGTACTATCCACAGGGAAATACTTGCGGGACTAACCCAGCAGACATGCAAAGACCAAGCCAACACAAACACAGATGGTGAAGCCCTTTTCAGACCCTATCTGGTGTCAAAGCCAGGAGAAGGTATCAAATTAATTTTGCAACCTAAAAGTACGTGAGGAATCCAAATTCCTCAATCTCCTTTGCAGCAGCCTTTAAGCACACTAAAACTGGCAATGATGAAAGAGGGAGAGTTTCTAGCCTTGCTTTTGGGTTTGCTACCAAGGAATTCCCTCAGAGCTCTCCCAGGGTAAGAGGGTGACAAACCTGCTGACCCACAGACCCACACATGGCTGCTCCCTTCTGCTCTGCTTGAATTTCATATCAGTTACTGAAACGAGATACTGAGCGTGTCAGTACAAAAATGTCCAGTGTTGTACTAACATAGGGAAGAGATGTCACAGAGAGGATCCATCCCTCCTCTACACTGACCGATGGTGTTGCTCAGAATATTCCACCTTTATTCCATTTGGAGAAAAAGATTTAGGCCCACATTTTATTTTGAAGCCAGACTTGTGACACTCACTGAGTGACAGAAAAGCAGTGGCTTCCAGGCTTCTGACACTACAGAGAGACCTGCAGTACACAAATCTATAAAAATTGGATTAAAGTTCACTCCTTCCAGCCCCCTCTGCTCCCCTGAGGATCCTAGCCCATTAGTTTAAGGGGGTAATGCACTCAGCTTCCTGATGTATTTCCATGGAAGCTTCTAGTTATTTTAGACCTGTTGCAAAGCTGTAGTCAGAGACAGATAATACCATTCCTTTTAAATTGCAGCTATTGCTTGCTTCCAGATTATCAAATCTGGTTTCAAATGCCATGTCTTTCAAATAACAGGATCTGTCCTATCATTTTTTCCCCAATAGCTTCACATTGTAAAGCAGTCAAAGGAAGGGTGCTTAAAGCATGAGGTATCCATGCCAAACCTTGGTGTTTATATAATTTTCATTCATATTTAGTTCCAGAGAATAATTTATAGCATCTTTGAAATGTTTCACTTTGGAACTTCGATAATGGACTGAGAGTTGCAAAGGAACAGGGTACTGAATATACTTAAGGTTTGCAAGTGCTACAGAATAAAAGAGGATTGTAGCACACACGAAAATATTACAGCTACTCACGACTGAACTGAAAATATGCAATAAATAGTTATAAAGGGCAAAGAAGACAATTTCTGACTTTGTTAGCAATGACACTCATCTATATGACAGACAAAAAGTAGTTGGAATTAAAGTATTCACCTATGATCTGGCATCTGTGCTTTTGCTGAGTCACATCATATAACATTTTATCATCTGTTGATTCTGGATTTGTCTGTATTTATGCAGGTGCTTTAGTAGGAAAAAGAGCTTAATCTTTTTAGACCAAAATATCTTATCCTGACCATTAATTCTTGGTACCTTTAATCCTGAGAGAGACAAGAGAAGAGAGCTTATTTTAGCTTTTCAGTCCAGATAAGCACTTACAGTCTGTAAATAAAACCAGAACAGTAAATGACCCACTAATTTTAAATTAATCTTTAAGGAGTGGACAGTAAACAAAATTCCTAACCACTTCAGAGGTTCTTGATCTGTCCAAGTAGGAAAAAAGGAATTCCCAGCCATCCCTTCACTCTTGGCTCAGGCCACAACAATTAACCAGCAAGGATGACCAAGGGCCAACCCCTGAACCTGTGGCCTGGTCTGCCTTAGTTTGCTTGGACAGACCAAAACCCAGTCTATTTTCTTTCCCCCTGTAGCCTATATTTTCTTTTACATATTTTAGGATGTTTTCAGTCGTCTTGGACATCCTCCTCCTGCCATGGAACTTTTCTTCATGAAAAAGGCAACGGTTGGTAGCCTCCTACTTAGATTGTACTTGAAAACATGCTTGCAGCTTGTAGCTGTAGAAAATAAACTTCTACATTCCTTTGAGCTGGAGCTCTTTTGGGGTTATTGTTATGCCTAGTACTTCTTGGAGAGCATATTTTCCAGCTGTCACTGAGGAAAAATATCTGGAGGTTAGACCATCTAGCAGTGTTTTCATTACCACACAGAAACTAGGGGGGGAAAGCAAAGAATTTGTGTTAAAAAAAAAAAAAATGGCAGATTTGGGTACACACTTTCATGCAAATTAAATATGAAAATGCTGATACCATCAGAAAATCAGCTTTGCTCCTGGGACCCTTAGGCTTAGATAAAAATTAAGAATATCAGATTGATTTGGCTGTAAATCCCAAAGCTCTGATTTCCAGAATGGTTTGCAATATTTGCTGGGTCAGATCCTGAAACAACCATACAGCTGTGATTTTCTTAGGACCTCAGAGCGTCTTTTCTCTGCTTTCATCTACCATGACAGTGTCTGAATATTTTCTATGTTAGAATTAGTAATGTCCAAAGCATATTCAATAAAAATCTTTGCTATGTGTCTGTCTTGAAAAACCAAATGTCTGAGATACCTTTACTTTAAATTTTTTTTTCCCCCTCAAAACAATTATTTGGTGCTGTCTGGGTTTTCTTGGGCTGAAGCTGGTATCCAGATGTTATTGCAACAGTAAGAAGAGTTTTTCCATGAAGATAATTTGCAGAAGTTCCCAAAGATGTTCAGTGCCTGGGTTTAATCAGCTCTGGAAGCATGTTTCTAAGCCAGAACCACTTAAATGAAAAAAACTTTATCCAGGACTTTGTGATGTACATTGTCCCACGGGAGCACAGCTGTTGTCTTAGCATTTCAGAGATTGAAATTCCATCCTCAGTGTAGCTGTGGTTTGATCTATTAACTACTGTGCCTTGTCACCAAATGAATGAAAAAAAAAAACCCTTGGAAGACAAGATGTTATGTAAATTTAATCCGTGTAACAGCAACACTATTTAGCCAAGCATTACCACTGGAGAAAGCCATATTTCACTAAGCATGGCTCCCACAATATATGGAGCTCTAAACTTGGCTCAGAAACCGTCTGAAAAGCCCCATCAGTTACATAAGACACGATAAAGAACAGTTCAAGCACAGGACTGATGACAGAGGACACGTCTAGAGAACATGTTTAGTGTGTTCAGTCCTCTTGAGAAGGAAATCGTGCTGGTGAATAACAACCTCACAAGAGACAAACTTCCTGTTGGTGAAGAGCAGAGCGGCCACCAGGGAGGAATCAATGTCACAGCCAGTTTGGATTTAAAATAACAAAGTGTGCTAAAAAGAAGAGGAAACAAGTTCAGATGCAAATGCCCCCACGCAGTGAGTGCTTCACGCCTGAACAAAGAACATTGCCTTAAGGTCCCTGCGAGTCTCTAATCGAATCACTGGAACACATCTGCAGAGCTCTCCCAGACGGTCCTCCCTGGCCTGGCAGCCAGGGGCTGCTCGGTGGCAGCAGCGATAAGGAGCTGATAAGCTGCTCAGCCACCGTGTCAAGATAACTGGGCAGCTAAGGGAGCGTGTCACCCCTGGGAATTCCCTGGAGGGCTTCTGTGAGCCAGTTCCACGTCAGATTCCATCAGCACACCGTCTCACAGATGTGCTGGGATGAGAGCAGGGCCTTCCCGGGAGACACAGGAGATGGGACTGCTCCCAGCCCCAAACCAAGGAGAAGCAGGTAGGTGCAGAAAAACCCCTTATTTTCAGAATGTGCATCTTTATTTGTCATCCTTCATACAGAGCCTTATGAAGAGAAACAGAGGCTCAGTCAGTGTGAGAATAGCTCTAGAAAAACATACACTACATCCTCTCCATTCAGAGAGGAAGCAAAAAATCCCCCTAAATTTGGGCCAATAAATAACACCCTATTTCCCTAAACTAAGCACTTGAAACGGCTATACAAGGTTTCTGTGCATCACTTTTTAGTGAGGAAAGACCTCAGACTTTCCTCAGAACCTTAGCACTTCTTACAGCCTTCATTTTGTGTTAGCTCCTTTAAGGCATGGTCTGTCCCTATCATACACTACTTAGCCCCTTTTAGGCTGCTGTGGATAAGTGCTGGTGTGCTCCTGAAACACCCCAAAACCTCATCCCCACAGGGATCACATGAGGATTTCCTACTCATGAACAGACTGTTTATAAATACAAACTTTATCCAACCATCTGGTAAGAATTTGAGAGTCAAATTCAAATGAACATTGGCTTTTACAGAATTTCACAGAGACAGAATGCTGCAATTTTAAAGTTTTGTTCAAACGGGGTAGCGATTACTCAAATGAGAAAATGGTGTAAATGAGTATTGAGGGAAAACTGATACCTGTTGGGTGATTGAAGAGATGGGGTGCCCATGGTTTGTATCTTGAAGCCAATTTTATTGAACACACTGCTGGTTTAAATACCTTTCAAGCATAACAACAATATCTATGTCTCTTGGTAACATTGCTCAGCTATGGGCTAGCACAGACTTGTACAGGCCTGCACTGTCTTGCACACAAACATCCATCCACACACCCTGATCTCTTCCTTCTTCAGGGTCTTGCCTCGACTTGGCAGGGCTTGTAGCCCTCTGGCACATCTACTTCTGCAATGAGTTCAGCAGTACGTTGAGTCCTGCTTCCAAGCTGTATTCCCACAAATACTTAACACCAGGATTGTGTGGTAGAAGGAAAAACGAGAGAACTTTCATTATCAGAATCAAAATGTTTAGCAATAGCATAATTATCAGCTTGTATTTGCTACTACCACATAATTCGATATGTTGTATTTTAAATTTGAAAACTTGGAGCTAAACTGAAGCTACTTCATCGTTAAAACCAAAACTGAATTTGCCCAAGTGAAAGTAAGTTTTGAATTTAATTCATGAAGAATAACTTGTTTGGTAGCATAAGGGGAAAAAATTCCCAATAAATTTAATACATCTCACAAAAATAGTTTTTCAAAGGCTTCCTAATTGAACTTGCTTCGGCTTATAAGTTTGTTTTTTTTAAAATAGCATGCAAACATTTGCAAGCCAATAGGAACAAGGTGTCTCTGTACACTTTATGTCAGAATTAACAACAATATCTATTGAAAAGACAAGTTTTTTCTGATTTAGAAGTAGGGCCTTTTTAAATAGCACTCTTACAAAAGCTCAACCAAAACACGACTTGATTTCTTGTTCAACCACTTTCACGAAGCCTGCAGAGCCAACATAGAAAAGGTTCTAAGCCTTAAGAGAAGGTGTTTTTAATCCTTTTAATGAGGCAGCAGTAATTGCCTTCGGGGTTCTCCTCAAATCAGCAATATGCTCCCACACTTGCTGCTCTGCTGGGAAGCTGTGAAGTGTATCCTTCCTTCTCCCGGGGCCTTAATTATTTCTTCCTCCGGTGGCCACAGCCCGTTCTGGTTTCCATTAGAGAGGGTGCAGGGTGGGATGCTGCTCCACACACAGAGCCATGTGCAGCTGAAGGGCCAGGCTGTGTCAGGAGGGGGCTTTGGGGCTCTCCATGGGCACTGCAAACTGTGAGAGGCAGTGACTGCCCACAACAGCTTAAACCATCACCTGCAAATTCACCAACCTTTTTACACACCCAGAGCTCAATAATGAATAACTATTCAGAGAACACCAGCATATTTAGAGCCTGTAAATCCGTGCTAAAAGTGTAAATTCCCTGATGTCTTCGCTGCCCTGGCTCCACAAGCACAGATTTAGAAAGACAGGAGGTCAGTTTTGAGTGAGTCAACGCTTGCTGCAGCTTTTTCTCACTCAAAACTAGGCCATCTACTTGCTCTGGATGAAAATTCTTTAAATAATCCCACCCCTGTGCAACTTACTCTAGACACTTCTGTTGAGTCCTAAGCATTTCTAAGCAGTAAGAACTGCATCCTAATTCCTGTTTCAAAATAAAGCAGATCAGTTTGAAGCCCTGTACTGACAATGCTGTGCACAGCGTCAACCAGATCTGAACTTTCCTAGAACAGAGAGATCTTTGAAATCACTTTTGGCATTTGTCTCAGAAATGAGAATATTTGCATGAATTTGGAGCTGCCACTGCAATGTATTAACTGGGGAAACTACTCTTACCATATCCAACTCTGCAACCCCTACACACTGACCTTTCCAGCAAAGAAATAATACAGAAAGTACAAAACCAGACTGAGCTGGCCAAGAATGGCACAGAAGCATATTCAGAAACTCACAACTTTTGTCTTCTGTGACAACCAAGTACTGTGCAAGTTAGCTGAATAGATTCAAAACCTGATGTAGTTGTGCAGACCAGCCCTCTCAGGGAGTTTTCTCCTTCCTCGGGCTAGGAATGTGACTTTTAAAAAACTACATAGCTGAGTTATGCTCCCACATCACCATTTAAAAATAAACTTAGAACTGACTTTTGGTAAACCCATTTTCAAAACTTTTCTGTTGATTGGTATGTATTAATCCCTCAGATAAGTACTATTCTGAGATTATAACCATTTACATAATTATTCATAATTAGCAGGGCTATCTGTGTACTACTTGTTATCTAGGACTTTCTGTTGATTACATGAATGCTACAAAGCAGATCTCAAAAATAGAAGCTTCCATTTAATCTCTTCTGCATTACACAGAAATATTTGGCACTTGTTCATAATACATTAGCTTCTAAGTAACATAATAATAGAGCTAGCTGTCTGACTCAGGGCTATTTCTGAAGTTGCTAATTTGATTTTTTTCCAATAAACAGAAAACTTTCCCCATTATGTTGCTTTTCTGCTTGCAATGAATTATCCCAGATTGCTGCATAACTAGATAACCTGGTAAGACAGATTTTGTTTGTTTGGTATAACCTTCGTTCAAAGCATCCTCTACATACCATGATGAATGCAGAGTGATTTTTTAATAAACACAGTTTATACTTTTGACTGATTTATCCAGCAGTAATACATCTTAGGTAGCAAAGGGGGAGGGGTGTATGCTCAGGGGGGCTGCACTGACACAGATCTACAGACAGAGCACGCTGACAGCTGGGCAGCTGAACAGTCAGGGACATGATGTGAGCTGTTCTAGATTAATATTACTCTTACAGATATATTTAATGAGTCTGCAGAACGAGTTTTACCCCATAGCTAAGGAAAAAAAAATCCAGTTTTGCAGGCATTACTATTGGTGTCCATAAAATTGCTAGCATAGCATATAAATATTGCAATATCAATGTGTTTCTAGTTTAACTCAAAACTGTAAGACTAATTCACAACTGTAATTCTAGAGCTGCACCCCTTCTGTTCCCCTCTGGCCTTGCTCCTGAGCTCAATGGAACACTTTCAAGGAGAGATGAGTGGAAATTTTTTTCATTTTGTGCTGAATGAGCCAGACAAACAGAGCTGAAGGCTTTTAAAGGAGTAAAACTGAAAGTTCTCTTGTTCAGTAAGTCTTGTCCATGGAAACTTACTTGACATTTCATAATTTCAGATATAAGTTTTGGTTTCATGATTAGCCTTTCCAGACTCTTTCAGAACATGAAAGGCTGAATTTAAAATTGAATTCATATAACTTTACTTGTTTTTACTGTAAGAACTGGACTAGTAATCATGCACAATTCAGTGAATGTGTTGCTATACAACAGTCTTGACCCCACATTTCTCTCAGTTAAAAACTCTGAAATTAATGTGGATTTTGCCAGTGAGAATGCAACTTTACCTCCCATCCCCACCTCTAAACTGTCAAAGATCAAATAACTCCAGAGTCAGTAACTCATTAAATAGCATGGATTGCATAAACAGAATGTTTGATTGGTTCCAGTTTCTCACAGATGAAACTCTAGGGTTGCTTAGTGGAGAGCAGCCAGATTGTGCACAGGCACTCATATTTTGCCTTTTAGGTAGCCCCAGATTATAAATGTGCAGTTCCTCATAAAAGATTTAACTGTTATGAATAACCTCTAAACATATGTCCTGATTTATATGCAGCTGATATTACAAATGCATTTCAATAATAAAATCCAAAATGATCCCAGAATTTACTTTAATTTACCCACGCCACATCTCAGAGTTTATTTTGCTACAACAAAACTGACTTTCAAAATGTGAATCTGAACAATTCCTGCTGGAGGTTTAGTGTTATTTTTGTCAGCCCCTTAAGGAGTTGAAAGAAGTGGATTCTGAAAGATAGTATTCCTGCCTCTCACATCCAAACTTGCTTAGTGAACATGCTTAGTGAATCCAAGAGATGTAAATAAAAATATCCTGGTACTGTGATTGATCCAATAATCATCTCCTTGGGTGTCAGAGAATCCACTAGACAAAACCAGCTGCCCCTCTGATTATCCACCTCACTGGGGACAATCCAGATATTGGGAAAGGAAATTAAATTGTGTCATGAAACAGCAGAATAATGGTGACAATGGTGGTGGCAGCAGAGGAACAATGGAGAGTTGAGAAACAATTTTCCTGCAGTGAATGCTTTCCAGCAAAAACCTTTCCCTGCTAACATTGCTGGCAGAGTCCAGTTCCTGAGGACAGTGGGTTAAAAATGCATAAATATATGACAACTCATATTTGTACAACGTTATAAAGCTTTCAGTTCTGCTGTCCATACTGCTCCTCTGGTGAATGAGAACCTCAGCAACCAGATTTAGACCTCTTAGTAATTTTGTCCAAAAACTTAAACTAGTAATATTTAAATAAACACCTTTCTTAGTTTCATCTTTCATATCTGCTTTCATGGAAGGAAAGCAAGTGACGACTGCTACAGACATCTTAATAACAGATTTCATGTGATGTCACATAAGTCATTCTGATTGCTGTTGTCTGAAATAGCAGTACCACATCTTCATCCCCAAAGTTATTTTCAGAAAGACCAATCATCTGCAATTACAGCTGACAATGATGTGAGATGCATATGTAACTTCAGCTCTTCCCAAGTCACCAGTTCATAACTGATGAGTTCCCAGAGAACCTCCACGTTTGTAATGAGCTGAGAACATTTTTCTTGCTGGGCATGAGGATTCAGTGGGGCAGCTCAGTGACAGGAGGGAAAGAATATTAGATTACCCACTTCCAATTCCCAAAGACTTCGTTTACACATTTTTTTCCTACATTTCCGCTTTTTGTCCTAGAAACTGCAAGATAAAGTAGTGATAGCAATATTTATGTCAGTTTATGCTGCAGGGGTCCTCATACTGACACAAATAGTTGCCCAGACAGGCCAGGAAGCAGGAGAGGATGTAGGCTGCAACACACAAATACCACCCATCAGCTACCCTGGAATTCTCACCAGGCTGACAGAGGGATCCATACATTCTGTGAGGACAGAAACATGCACACAGCAATCGAGCATCTGGAGATGGGCAGAGTATGTTATGAAGGAAGGAAAAGAATAATAGATGGAAGTTTCTTGTTAGAGCAAGAAGAATGCATGCCCCTAGGCTGCAATAAAGAACAAGACATCCCAATTCCCATTGTCCTTAAGTAACCACTGCAGCCATCTCCACATTCAGCATCCTTGTGGCATTAATGTCATGCTATGCAGGCCTCCCTCTCCCAACTGCACAGACAAAACCTTCTAGCTGCGGATTTGATCACCTATGATTTCAAGTACAGGTCATGTAAGAAAAATTAAACTCTCAGAAACCAGCCTGTTTGTGTTAAGGCCTCCAAGAAGTGCTTAGTTGGCATAATTCAATTTCTTCAGTGTTGCATCAACAAGAATTCTGTTCACAAAATACAAAGTAGCCTTCATGGTATGAAAAAAAAAAGGAATTTATAAATGATTCATTATTTTTGTAAAAGTGCCTATATACAAAGAGATCAAGTAAAAAAAAATCTCTTTTTGATTTTTTTTTTTTTTAAGTCAGGGTACCATTATTTCAGTAATAGTGTAGAAATGTGGAAGCAGCTTTTTGTTGTAGAAAATGTCTTATGAAAAAGGTCCTTTCAGGCTGGGAAGGGAGTGCTGGATTGTAAGCCATGTTATGCAAGTCTGCTGCTCCAGAAGCCAAAACCCTGCCCCATCAATTGCATAACCAGCTCCAAGGGAGATCTTTATGGAGGAGCCTCGATGGAAATTCAGCAAGTTACCAGCCTTCCACAGGCAATAAACAAGGCATTTACTGTCTCTTGGCATTTACTGGAGCCAATTGTGCACAATTTGATTTTTCCCCCCTTCTCATTTCACAGCGTAAACAAAGAAACAACTTACAAAAAACCTGACACTGGGCAGATTGTCTCCTGTTGACACCATTCTGATCTGGGAATCATATTGCCCCTTTGAAATGCTGAACAAGCCTGTAGGCTGCTGGTACAATTCTGAAAGGAAGCGGGAGAGGCAAAAGCAAAACAAGATGCTCTGCAATGGAATGCACTAAAGAAAACCAAATATTCCAACCAATATTTAAATTCTTCAAATGTGGGACAAAACCTACTGATCTCACTCTTAACAACTGAAGCCACTAGAAAAACATTAGGGCTGACCTATACAGACTTGTAAATGTATCATGCTCCCCTAGAGATCAAGACACACCTTACACCTTTATTTACCATGTTTGTGCTGCACTGTTGTGTTCTCTCTAGATTGTAGCTCAGCCCTTTCACAGGGCATGCCAAACTTTTGCCAGGTTTACACAGAGTAATGGAGCATAGCTTCCATTTCCCATGCAAAGCTGCTTTGTCATGAGTGTTAATATTTTTCTTCCTCATTTATCAGTGCTGCACTCCCAGAGCCTTCTGCACATGTATTTTTCTCATCTTTACTGGTCTGTGCACTGATTTAACATGCAGGATGCTGCACTGTTGCTTTTCCTTATAGTAAAAGACAAAAGGAGAGAGAAAGATCCAAAGTCTTGAGAACCCATTGGGCAAGTCTGGTCAGGGGATTACATTTTCCCTAGCCAAAACCACACAAAGGAGACGTGAATTTTGTAGTTTCTGAGCACTTCCCCCTCTTCCTCATTTCTTTTTCATTTGTTCTTTCAGTATCATTCAGCTTGGAAGGATAACTGGAGGTTAAGGGTGACTGGAGGTTTCTCTCAGAACTCAGGCTGAGGCTATTCTTAAGAAATACAGTTTTGTCAAGAATTTTCCTGCAAATCGTTCAGCAGAGCTGAAACACCTCAAAAAAGACCTGAGCTACAATTCCTTTATAAAAAGACTAAAGCAAAAATCATACCCATGTCTGAAGAAGGTAGCTGCAGCAATCTAGAAGAAAAATTTACTCACCATTCTCACACCCTTATGTGTCACATTTGACATGATGAAATCAGCCACCATCTAAAAGACCCTACCCAAGTACTTCTAAGTCTCTAAAAGTAATTAACTGTAAAAGCAAAGCAAAGTTGCAGTTTGTAATAAAATCCAGCAATCAAAGACTTGTGCACTAACAAGAAAAACTAAAAAAAGGCATTTTGTTTTTGGTTTCTAGGATTCCTTAGATTTATAACGTTAAAACTGACAAAATTCACAGTCAGCATAAATCCCCCTTTCTTCCCTTCAATCAGTTTGCACAGCAAAAATGATTAAGCAACCTATCCTAGATATCTTTAAGATTCCTTCAATCATCCTGATCAACGTGACTTTATTATAAACAGCTAGATACGAAATGCAAAGATAAAAATGATGAGATTAATGATGAATTAAAAGGAGCCATATTACATGTGATACACAAGGCACAAGCCAACTGCAAGAACTGTCAGAAATTTGAGTGTCTACAATGATAAATAACTTTTCCCCCTTCACAATTAATTTTCCTATTAAATTAATAATCACTAGGCAGAGCATCATGATCTTACCTTGGGTACACAGAGAATTTCCTTTACTTTGCAATTTTATTAAGCTGACTACTCTAATTTCTTCCCAGTTGCTTAAAATCCAGCTGCTTTGTTTTTAGATGTTAAAATTCCCCCTGAAAGACCCTTTTGACCATACATATTGCCATAAAGTTCTAAAAATCTCTTTTAAACACTGACAAAATTAAGTAATGCATGATGGAGCTTAGCAAAGTAAGGCCTTTTCAGCCATCACCTTGGCCTTAACATTGTTTTCTAATTAGAGCCTGTTTGAACCTGTGCCAAACAACACACCCTTAGCTAAGCATCCGTTAAAACACTAAATTACTCAGGTTGTGCAATCCCTTTTAACTCTGTCAAGCCAAATAAATATTGCCTGGACATTATGGAGACACTTTGGGAAGCCAAACTGAAATGTGCTCATAATATATAACTTGAGTTGTTTTCAATTAATAATAAAAACTTCTGGCAGAAGGGGAGTGCTCCAAAAGCACTTGTTTTCTTTTGACATCAATAGGAAGGAGCCAGTTAGGCACTTCTGAAAATTCCATTAGGTATGTATCTGAATATTCAGTTACCAGAAATGTACTTATAGTCAGAATTTTCAATGAACTAGAGTGGTCTGGATAAATTGCATATTTACAATCCATTGTGGTAGCTAATATTGTGTATTATACTTTTAAGAAGAGAGACATATCTTCTGAAGCAAAGGATACCCAGATGTATTGCTTGCATGACTTTAAAGAAGTCAACAGACATTGTCCTAGTGTAACATAAATTACTCATGTTTTTGATAAAAAGGGTTGTATTCCCAGGAAAAAAGAGACATTAGGGCAGGTGTATACAGACACAGAACAGTGAGGCTACATCAGACATATGGAACCTGTGGATATGATTTTTAATCTGCAATATGACTTTCAACCTAATTATCTCCACAAGCTCAACTACATAGGGTGAGTTTATTTTCCATCCAGGCATTTTCAGTGAAGCAGAAGAAGTTAGAGCTGCATCTGCTTACAGACAGGATTTGCTTAATGGTTACAGTCCAGGTCAACTCCCCAGGGTTTAGTTATTTATTATTAAATAGATATTAATAAATTATTGCAAAGACAGCTTTTTTAGGCTTAAGTATGTTTTTAATGAACTCTGGCAGTGATAAGGGAGCAATTTGAGTTAGGTAGATTAATCATAGTTATAAACTCCTAAGAGCAGATAGCAGGTAGAATTTGTGAGAGAACATTGTGTGCTTATCACCAACTGCTATTTATTTTGTTGCAGCTGATGCTAGACTTCACACTCTGGCAGTTTTCCATTCAGTTATAAAGATTAGACTATGACAAAAAAGTTTGTGTAATTCATAGGTGACAACACCAGTGGTTAAGGCAATCGTATTTTACCCTGCATTTCATTTATTATATATACAAATATATATGACATAAATATATGTGAGATATATGAATATAATATATTCTGTTTGGAATAGGGACAACACTATCAAATACTGATAAAAGACCAAAAGCAGGCTGACAGTGTATGTTAAACATAACTCCCAACACCTGCAGGTTACCAGGTGATCCATTCTTGAATCTTGCTGTTTATACTCATATAAGCAATGTAAAGACTTGTGCAAAACCTTTTCTGTCAATAACTTCATAGGATGGCAGGTTCCACTAATGATATTAAACACGTGGTTTGCTGGTCATATTGAGTATTCATGACACTGCCTGTACTACAAGATATTTAGGAAAGAAGAAGGAAGGACACAAAAATGTATGGTTAAGATGCAAGCTGTCCTGAAAAGCAGCAAGTCACAGGAAGACCTGAGGGTCATTGCAGCTAACACAGTTCAGCTCTTTGTGCAGCCTTGTAGTACAAGGGGCCTGCAATACCCACATTAATAATTGTATTACCTCAGCAATTCTTTACAATGGATTTTTGCATATTTGTAAATGAGAATATCAAGTAGAAACAACACTTGACATCTGCAACTGTTTGGGAAGACAGCTTCTCTTCAGCTATAAAAATATTTTGGAAAGCTTATAGCATAACAGTGACACAGCAGGAAGAAGGTTAGAAAAACCTCAGTTTTGTCAGAGAAAATGTTGATAGGTGACAATTTCTAAGCATAGATATTTACACATTAGAAAAAGTACTTTTCAGTTCTGCTGAAAAACGGAAATGGATGCAAGAAAAAGTCAGTATTTCCTACCAGTGGGGTTCCGCTGTTAATCAAAAACATTTTTATCAGCATGGGTGGCAGAAGGATCCCTCACCTAGCCACTTACTTATCATTAGATGGGTCATCATGGCATCCTCTCTCCTAATTCTTTATCTGCAGCATTTACTCTCCCAGGATGCAAAAAGCTGAACCCTAGGACAGCCATCCAGATTATTAGGTGAACTACAATTGCTTGTCATCTGCATGTCAGGCTATACAATCTACTGGCTGCTTGGCTATAAACTCTATGAAAGTGCAATATAATTCAATTTATTAACTACACAACAGCATGAGAATAATTATGAACACGGTGGAATGCTTGTAGCTTCTGCAGGAGCAGACACAGAGATTCCTTGAATAGCAAACATTAACTATTTAAAAATGTATTACGATTTACAATTAAGTACATGTAATGAAGAAGCCAGAGTGAAGAATTAGTCAGAAATTTGCTTGGGATTCAATAATAACAATTAAGTTGTTATATCAAAGCATTATTTTGCCCCAGGATATATGTGAAATGGTAGTACTTTACTTCTGTACACAATATCAATATACACCCTAAAGCAACTTACAACATATGGACCCAATGAATATAAATACTGTATCCTTTCCTTCCCCATATTCATTAAGAATGTAACAGTATGTCCACGACTTTGCCAAGCAAATCTGCATTTAGTGGTAAAGATACATATTGAAAAGGGTTCAATAAATAAACACCAATATCTCTACCAGATTCAAACAGAATTCACCAAAAAGTTGTGAAATTAGTTATTTGCAATTTTTCTTTCACTTGCAGTTTCAAGGGGCAAAATTCAAGCCCATTCATGCTTTCAGTGGGCTTATGTAAATTTCTTAACATGATCTACATAGAAAGGCTAGTGTGATCAAGATTATTCTGTTAAATTTAATGTTTTGCATAATGAAATGCATGGCATACCATTTCCTATAAATCTCAAATGTGGAGAACTATAGATAAAATAGGTTAACATATGCTGACATCACCTGCATAATAAGAGTATTTTCAAAATATATTCACTTTAAATTCTTTTTGTTTTGACAAACAGTAGCATATTCAAGCACAATTTTTAATAAAGCAACTCATTATATTATTAAACTGCCAGACCAGACTTTCAGCAGATGGAGTTAATTAACAAATTTACTGCACTTCGACAGGCAAAGAACATCTAAAAAAGTCAGAGTTAAAAGCAAAATGGTAATACATGAAACACTGATTAATTCCATACCATTTGCTAATTGTGTTAGTGTTAAGAGATCTTGTCTTCCCCAGATTTACCTTGATGACTAAACAAGCATATAATCTGTGAAATTTATACTCACTGTGCTAAAAAACCCCAATGGCTTTCTGCTGGAAACCTTTTCATGAGCTATTTCCTGTTGACTTGTTCTGCTTAGGTATCTAGCTAGTTTTCCTTGGCAGGACTTGCTGTTGCCAAAGGACTGGAATGTTGAGGCTCTTACACTGACATGCAGGTTTTCTACGTGTGTGATCTCTCTGTTTTACACGTCCTGGCCATTCTGAAAATGCCAAATGAAACTAAAATGCTGCAGAAGAAAATTGTTTCCTTCCCACAAAATATATGAGAGATGTTTTGTGTCTGCCACTCTGCGTACCAACTAATGTACACACAGAAAAACAACACACAAAGATGATCCTACCAAAACCTGCTGTGGTTTAATTGTTCCTGCACAGAAACACGTCACACTTCTCAACCCAAGTTTTGCTCCACTAACTTTAACTTCCTTAAAGAGTTTCAGAAAGCATTTCTGCAGTCATATCCAAACATACACTTACATAGACTAAAATCATAACAAGAAAGCTCTTCAGAATTTTCAAATTTATTATAAGCTTAGATTAAAAATTTCAGCTTGACTCCCCCCAGCAAATTTGCAGCTCAGTTGGTGTGTCTAAACTGGATGAAACCAGTTAAGAGACTTGAATGAATCCAGAGAGACTTAAGACAGCATGAAACTTCTGAAATTCAACAAGGACAAGAGCAGGGTCCTAATTCAACAAAGACAAGAGCAGGGTACTACATTTGGGATGGAGCAGCCCTGTGGAAGAACACAAAGTGAGGAGTGTCTGGATGTGAGCAGCTGTGCTGGGAAGGAGCTGGATCCTGGTTCCCAACAAGCTGAACATAAACCCATGGTGTGCTCCAACAGCTGGGATGGCCCCAGTACCCTGAGCTGTACTGGCAGGAACAGGCTGCAGATTTAGGGAAGGGGTGGTCCTGCAGCATCCCGAGCTGCGGTGGCAGGAACAGGCTGCAGATTCAAGGAAGGGATTGTCCTGCAGCATCCTGAGCTGGGGTAGCAGGAACAGGCTGCAGATCCAAGGAAGGGATTGTCCTCCCTGGACCTGGCACTTGTTAAAGACAAAGAGCTGTGACATAGCTGGGAGCAGCAAGGCCTTTGGGGAGACTGGGCAGCAGCTCCCCAGCACCTACAGAGAGCTGATCAAGAAGACAGGAGCAGGCTGGTCACAGCAACGCATGGTGCAAGGATGGGAGATAAAAGACAAATTAAATCAAGAGAGAGGCAGATTGATTTGAGGCCAGAAATCTTTGGGTCACAAGCACAGCTAGGCAGTGGAACAAGGGGCCTCATCTCAGTTCCTGAAGGTTTTAAAGACCCAGCAGGGTAAGGATCTGAGCAAGCTGATCTTGTGGCTGACCCTGCTTTCAGCAAGAGCCTGGACTAGGGAATGTCCTGAGGTCCTTTCTGCCTCAAACTGATCTGGGATTATGTTGCTTTAGGAAGCAAAATTGCGCCCTATCTTGCAGTAGCTGTTAACCAATGTAACAGCAGGGACAATAAAAGAAATTTAAGATCTTTTGTTAAACATTAGAATTCACAAAAACATCCACTGCAGAGCATGTAAGGAACATGAGTACTGATAAAGCCAAAGAAAATGAAAAAGCCCCCCACTAATTTTCCTTGTTTTTTTTTTTTTGTTTGTTTGTTTGTTTGTTTTGGTGGGGGTTTTTTTGCTGTTGTTGTTGTTTTGGTTTTTTGGGTTTTTTTGGCAAAAGGAGGAATAAGCATATTAAGTGCTGACTTTGCTACTTGGAAAAGAGGAGCATTTAGACATGATACTGTGATAGTCATGGAAACAAGAATTTTCATATCAAAATTCTCATATCTACACATGAGGAATTCCTTTTCTTGCATATCTCTTATCAAAATGGTGTTCTGGAAAATTATCTTGAGGTCTGCCACACAAGCTTGGAGCCTTATTTTTGCTTCAATAACATTTTCACAGTTAGTGTGTTTATAGGGAATCTTGAATCTTAATTTACATATATACAGTTATAAAATCTACCAATACAGAAGGATCTCTAAAGCCACACTGCATTTTGTTTACATAGATACATCACTTTTCAAGGACTCTGCATAAGCATTTGAAGTTAAGACATGTCAGTTACTGTAGATGGCGAAAAAAATCCAAGTAATTTTTTTTTAATGTTTAGAAATTTACAAGGACTGAAAAATGATGGATCTTTAGATAGCTGCCTTCAGTCTACAAATGAAATTCTATTCTATTTTCTAATTCAAAACCTTATGTTTGCCATTGAGTAGGCAAACAATGGGCCAAACAGAACTAATGTACAGAATCACAGCAAATATCATCAGCTTCTTAAATAATACATTTAGTGGAAAAAGTTCCGCCGCTGAGACAGTTTTCTCCAAACTTTAAAAAACCAAACAAGCATGTAATCCTGTTAAGGTCAGCTGAATAACATCTGTGGAACTGGAAAGATGGTCTGTGATATTCAAGTATAATTTTAGAGTATTTATTAGACATTTTAAATGAAATTAATAAGGCTATAAACTTCCTAAATAGCAATTTCACTGTCATATGGATTAGTTCCAAAGACAGTCTTTGTGCCAAGATTTTTCTTTAATTCCTGAGCTATTTTTTGAGGGAAAACAGTTCCAGTAAATAGCCTACAATGGGAACTGAGCATCCTGGCTCAAATAATGAAATCTGATAGTGTCTCCCCAGGTAATGTGCAGTTTACCCCAGTGAACACTTCAGTTTACCCCACGGACAGAGCAGCTGGGAAGGTTCTGGGGCACTACAATGAATGACTCCTTCCAGACCATATGCTCCTTGCAAGACCATATGCCCTTTATGGCAGTCCCAGATTAACCCAGTTTGTGTGAACTCAAACCCCACACATGGCACTTTTTTAGGCAATAGGAATAACTAAGGATCCCCTGATTGCTCAAAGAAGCCCATCCTATGATAACAAAAACACCATCCCAAAAACCCCCAAACCTACCCCCTCCAAAATGCACCTGCCATCAAAAAATAAGACATTCCCACACAAAAAGTACATGGACTTTTTTTTTTTTTTTTTAAAGCATAACATTGCAAAGAAAAAAGGAAGAAATTTCCTTTTTTTTTTTGGTCCAGGTGAAGCAAAATCAAGAGTAGATTTGCTAGAAGGATCTGCTTTATTAAACTAGTTGAAACATAAACCCCCATATTAGGACACTTACAAATTAAACCTAAACTGTAGACCAGTCATGATGCCTCTGGAATTCAGAGAAACGTGCCTCTCTGCAAGTCTTTTCATCTTCAGATTCACAAGCAATTTTGTTCCATGAATGAAATAAGTGGTATGTTCAATATTCCATTTGTGAGTGCATTGGCTCTTGCATCTTAATTAAATGCCTCACTAACTTCACACATCCAAGCATTTCTGCATGGCTGCCTCATATTAAACAATCCACAAGAAACAGAAAATATCACAAAACACTTCTGTAATCAGATATGGCATTGTACTATAAATTATTCTCACGTTACAGAATCTGTGCTAATAAATACAGAGGCAGCTGGTAGAGAGGCCTTTGTGGTTAAATGGACCATCATCTCTTTATCACTGGTTAAGCAGAGGGGAATTCCTAAGGAGACAAACACTTGTAAGAAGCTTACCTCCCAACTGCCAGGCTGGGCAGATTAACAGCATTGTCAGTCACACCAAATCACCATGGCTGTTCCCTCACTTCTATGCAAGCATTCTGTTGCTTGCTGGTTTTGTATTTAAACCCACAACATCTTATTCTAATTGAAGGAGTTCCCACCCATGGCAGGGGGCTGGAAGTGGATGATCTTTTTGGCCCTTCTAACCCTAACCATTCTATGATACATTAAAAACAAACAAACAAACAAACAAACAAACAAAAAACAACCAAGAAAACATCACCAACCAAAACCAACAACAACCAAAACCAGAAACTAAAAAAAAAAAAAAAGACAAAAAACTCAACCAAAAAACCTGTTTGTGTACCAATGCTTCAAGTAAGCAACATAAACACTTATGCTAACTTCTATATTGAACAGCAGGTGCACCAGTTATGTGGAGGATGAACTATGAGCCTGGAAACCACCAGCAAAAGAAAAACTCATGAGGAAGAGGGAGATAGAGTTTCTTGACAAGCTCCCTTTCAGGCCAAGAGGATTCTGACTTCACATTAATGTGAGATCAAAGCATCAATACATTTAATGTGCCAAAGACATTCAGAATGGCTCTGGCATACTTCAGATGGAAATGCTCTTTCTTCTTTGGAAAAGTAACACCCTACACCAGCTTTGGACAAAACCAGACACTCTGATGCACAGTGAAGTTCCTATGAAAGCATTTCAAGGTTGGTCTCTGCAACAAGATCCTGAACTCACTGCCTTTAGTGCCAGCAAGTGACAATTGCTGTCCTGATGCTCAGTATCTCAGGATTCACAGCTTTCTTAGGTGCTCATTTGTTTAAGCACCCAACACAGGATGGACCCTCTAAACACAATCTCTGCCTGCACCAACAATTGTAATGAAACCAGTGCAGCCTTTCCCACATATTCCAGAATTCCAGCTGCTCATTCCCATGCAGCTACTTCATGTTTATACCTCTAGCTTTGAGCCTCTCTCCTGAGACCTTTTCCATCTTCATGGAAGCAATGATCCAAACTGCAGCTGCACCCAGCTTAGTGAGCCCACAGTTTCACTGGAGTTTCCCCCCCTCTCAGAGTTCCATGGATCTTGCAACAAACTGTAGCCACTTTTGGGGCAGCTTACATGGAAATGCTGCACAGCCACGTGGTGCAGTTGTGCATTTTCTGTGGCATATGACACACTGCTCCAGATGGTGCTAATGGCATGGGAGCTAAAATACATTTATCTCCCACTGCAAATCTACATCTGCTTTCCTTTCTGGGGGTATCACATTTTAGTGATATTCTATGAAGACAAAATACGGGCTTTTTAGAAATGTCAGTGCTTAGGTGCTAAAGTCACCCTTTACCTGAAGCACTGCGGTCTTTCAGAAGTATTTGTGTACCTATGCGTCTCTGAAAATTCCACAGAGTTCTTTTCCATATCTTTAGGCCCCTGAGTGCCATGAACTCTGAGCACCTTCTTGAACTAAACCTGCCCTGTTAAAAGAAGAAAAAAACCCAAACATGACTCTCTTACTGTGGATTTGCAGATCATAATGGCATAGAAGAACTTTAATTCAGATGGGTCTGTCAGGTGTTCCTATAATATCAGTTACCCATCATTCCAGTACATATTCTGTTCACCTGGGAGCTAAATTACCTTGTCTGCAGAGCCTTGCTTTGGGAGTCCAGGGGGAGTGGGGTATCCCAGATGTCTTCAATATGGTGTTTGCTGAGAGCTTCAGGGAACAACCTGCTTGAAAGGGAACACAGAGAAGGCTGCAGCCACCACAGTGTGTGTCCTACACACACATACACACATATATACACGTATACCTTATTTCTTCCAAGATACACATGACATAAAATGTGCACCCATTTCCAAGACTGTTCAGTAGCCTAGAGTGTCAAATCACTTAGAACACAGAACTCTCAGAAAGGGTCTTAATTCAGATCAAATTTTAGAAAGTGTAAAATTTTATGCCTGTTGAGCTTGTACTTTACAGTAGGATATGACTCAATACCCAGCCCTTTCCCCAATTACAGTCTGCACAGAGTGGGACAGTAGCACAGCCTGTTGGGTTGTTATAACTCACAGAGTCTTTTCTGAAATATAAACACAGTTTTCAAATAGACTGTCAGATTTTTACTCGCCACACCCACCCAGTGTGTTTCAGAGGCTCTGAATGTTGCTGATCATATTCCCCACCCTTCTGCACATTGATATCTGATCAGCCCTCCTGCATTCACTAACCATGAGATAGCCTGAAACAAGATTCTGATGGACAGATTTTGTGCTTGTTTCACCCAGCAAGAAATTAAAAACCAATGTTCATGACTTCAATTTTTCATACTTAGAGAAAAACCCACTTTCATAGCAGGGTGTAGGACTATTGACTTTATTGTGTCACAAGAGCCTCTGTTTGTTTGATACCAAACAAGGCTCCTCCTTGCCCACCAGCCTGCCTTCTTTAATTTAGCTGAATTCATCTTGCCTGTGTTTCTGTACGTTTACAGCATTAGGAGATATCATGCTAATGAAACTTTTTCATTATTTTATAGGAGGAAGAGAATATGTGCATGCAGCACTAGTATTTAATCCATAACCACCACAGCTAAACAGCAATCTTAGTAACAAGAAGGTGTCACATATACCTTAGATGGGGGAAAAAAGAACCAGACTATTTCTGTCTCTGCCCCTACAGCACTGACTAAACACTGGGCAGATACTTCAATTTAGGGCAGACTCCCATTAAAGCCTTTTCACTATGCATCACTCACCATTGGTGCATTATGAGACAAATAAAAGAAAGAGGCAAGAGCCCATCAGTGAGGAAAGAAAGGGTTATAATATTTTTTACAAAAACATTACAAACTTATTTAAGCTGCTTTATTATTTGTATATAATTAAACATTATATTAAAAGAAATCATAACCTCCCTTCCCAAATAGCTCCTCGAGCAGCAATTACATTCACCTCCTACCAGAAACATTTGAATAATGTCCCTGAAAGGCCCTGAAACTAAATCCACCAGATGGGATAGATGAGATATCCTGGGCTTTTGCATGAATTATTTCAATCCATCATCATTTGGAAGACTCATAGCTGCTGTAATATTGGAAAGCTTAATTTGATTTCCATTTACAAAGTAGGGCTTTGATGGATGCTGTAAAACAAAGGATAACAATCTAGCTACTATATCTTTATCTTCTCTGCATTTTTGTTGACAGCAGAGAACTTAGGGCTCAGACTCATGACCCACAAGAGTTTAAACTACTGTGCCAGCTGTGACAACAGAGAAACCAGCACACAGCAAGGGCAGCTGCAGTGAATCTCCTGCAGTCACCCCAATACCATTTTAGGCTACTACAACATCTACTGCTTATGAATAAGAGCCCTAAATCATTTTTAGTGAAAATTAATGCATTGAATGGTTTTATACAAAAATAATCATGTGCACTGAGTTGATAGAGACTTTGAAAATTAATTTCATGATCACCCTAGCATTGTCTTAAACTGTTTCATTTCTAGTACTATCTTCTTATTCATTTGCTCAAAAGTCTGTTTGTGGCTCAAGTCTGGAAGGGAAACAAGTTTGGACATTGGGAAGCCATGTGTTGATGTTATATGTTTCACAATAAGTTATATTCAGCCAGGAAAATTTCTCTTTAGATTAGGTGAGAGCAGCTGACAGGCACATAGGCCAAGAGGATAAAAATTTGGTTAAAAGTTAAAATATGGCAAGTTCTGTTTTCCTAATGTAGATAATCTGTGGATAGCTAAAACTGTGACTGAAAACATTAATTTATTCCCAATGAATGCCAAATATCACTACTTTAATGCCCCTTCACTTCAGAATGTCAAGAATGCCCTTATCCATATTCTTGGTGTCCTGCCAGTAGATCTGGCAAAAGACTCTGATGTGCCTCTTTTAATTCAAAGTCCTCTGCTGGGAAGATCTCCCACACAGAGTATTTATAAAACACAATGTACCTCCTCATTCTCCTCACAGAAAATATTCCCAGACATTCACGCTCTGCCTTTTAGACACTCCCAGTTTCCTTCCCTGCAAAACCCACGGTTGAGCCGGGTATGTTTGGATTCAGGCTGCAGGGATGCTCCTGACAGAGAGGAGTCACCGTGCCGGTGGTTTCGGTGTGGTCAGTGCTGTGTGCTCCCAGGTCACTCCCCTGGGG
>VZSR01000393.1:5959337-6065076 GCA_013398615.1 Brachypodius melanocephalos
CAACCAGCTGTGCCCTCACGCTCTTATGGGAAGCTCTGCGATGCCTTCTCTGATTTTTAACAAAATACTTCTGAATCTCGGAATTAATTTTTTTTTCTTTAGAATATCATTTCTCACGCGCCAATATCTTAACTCCTGGCAATCAGAATTGTTCAAACAGCAGACTTCTGGCCGCAGTTCTGAATTCAAGGAACTCATATCAAAGGTAAACATATTACCACCCATTTCAAACATAAACTATCAGCAAACCAGAGCACGGCCCCTGAGCCGAGAAGCAAACCGAGCCTACCACAGAGCAGTAAGGACAGCAATAAAACACCACGATGACAAAATGCCAGCGCGGCCGTGCCCTCAGGCAGGGTCACCCTCTCAAGGCCGTGTCCCTCTCTCACGGGCGGGGCTGGCGAGGCGCGGGCCGGCGGCGCCACCTCCTGTCAGCGCGGGGACAGCGCGGGGACCGCCCCCACCCGCACCGCCCCAGGAAACCGAACCGAACCGAACCGAACCGAACTGAACGGAACCAACCGAACCGAACCTAACCAAACCGAACCCAACCAAACTGAACGGAACCAACCGAACCGAACCCAACCCAACAAAACCAAACCGAACTGAACTCAGCCAAACTTAACCAAACCAAGCGCCCGCTTTGGATTCACCTTCACCGTTCTTACTAAGAAGGGGGTGTGTGCGTGTTTCTACACAAAACACATCCAAGGCAGCCTCATTTTTGATGAATAGACTCTTAATATTTTGCTCAGCAAAGTTTTATCTTAAAATTAACAATACTAAGACTCAATACTTTGAATATCGCATGCTCATTCAACAACCAGGGAGAAAAATGATACTTTGGATTTGAATCACAATTATTCCTCTACTTAGTGAAAAATTATAATAGAACTTAATTGATATATTTCAGCAGAATTCTTATGTCTTTGGATTGTTGTTTCTGTTTATTATTTAACTAAAAATATGTAATATTTTAGTTCTCTTATGTACACTTAAAATATCATTCCTGAAAAAATTAAAAATACTCAAGTGGAGACTGAAAAGGGAACCCAATGCATTCAAACCCAGTTTCTTCTTAAAAAATGCTTCCTTTGAATTAGCCATTAAAAATTATATAATGCAATTTGACAGAACTTAGCAAGCCACAAGGCAGACAGCAAAAACTTGGGATTGTCATACACAGCTCAGCAGAGTCTGAACAGTACAATGGAACCACATTCTAAACATACATGCATAAAATACACAGGTAAAAAAAATGTACAAATCTAAAATCCATCTGCTTTTTAAAAGTCATCATCTTGAGCACTGCAGTATTTCCACCGTCTCCACAGTTACATACCAACATATACAAACCTGGTAGATTTATGTACAAAACTGAGCACAAACAGTAGCAGTCAGGAAGGCTAGGAGTAGTCTGAACACCATGAGTTACACTGTTGTAAGGCACTTAGGTTTCCATTCTGTGATAAAAAAAGAGAAACTGAACACATCAGAGAAACACCTACTTATATAACCAGACTCCTCCAAATACCAGACAGCAGCTTAGGCCTCGGAATCTGCAAAGTCATTATTATTCTAAGCTGTATTTATGAAAATAACAGGTCTTATACATGAATTATAGCAGAGCTACAACCTTTCCAATAAAACAGCCACCCAGAACATAAGCCAGGTCCAGATCTAAAAATAGCATTTAATGCAGCTACACAAAATTCTAGCAAGAAAGGCATTCATATCAAACACAGGCTGCAAGCTTGCAAAACAGAAGGAAACACTGCCAGTATTAGAAAGGCACTGAGTCACTGTTTGTCATGGAACTTTCACAGGCACTCTCTCTCTGGTTCAGAAAGGCTCTTCCAAAACACGAGCTACCCTAATATGGCAGTAAAACAGGAAGGAAAACAGCAGCACTAGCACCCACTGCTGGGACTCATCTGAGCTTTGCTTGTTTACAACTCCAATAAAATTGTTTAAATGATAAGCTGTTAAAATGTAAGAGAAAACACTCCTTTTAACAGTAAACTGTTGTATTTGTCACAGAAATCCTGCACTTGGCATCACAGTAGGAATCAGTCTCAGGACTTTACCCCTTTAAAGGGAAGGAGAGGGAAATGCCAAATCACTCACATGTACAGGAAAGTCCCTGTTATTTTCCACTTAAAACACTGCTTCTAGTTGTGTTTTTGCAGCAACCAAAGATTGCATAAGACAAGGCATGCTTCAGAAACAGACTTAGGAGAAAGAAATAAGAGAAGGAAGAAAGAGTACCAATCTCTTTGCTCTCGTGACAGGACTTGAGCCTTGAAGCTGAGTTGGGGGGTGGAATTTAGATTAGATCAGGAAAAAGCTCTTCCTCCAGAGGGTGGCTGGGCAATTAACAGCCTTCCCAGGGAAGTGTGCACAGCCCCAAGCCTGACAGAACCCAAGGAGTGTTCGGACAACGCTCTCAGGCACAGGGTGGGATTGTTGAAGTGTCCTGTGCAGGGCCAGGAGTTGGACTGGATGATCCTTGTGGGTCTGTGACTCTATGAAATAAAGATTATAATTATTTATATCCCCACACAAACACCTAAAAAGTGAAAACAACATATGCAACCAGGGATATACCTAATGAGAAGAAGACAAGTTCTTCAAGGAGCATGTTCACACAGGTACACAGGCCCCCCAGGCAGTGAGAGGGAGCTGGTGATTTATTCTGTTAAAATTTATTAAAATTATACCAACTGCAGTCAGTGGTAAGAGGCTTTAGCAACCTGCCAAAGTTTTTATGGGGTTAGAACTTGGAGACTACATAACACTTCATAGGTAAGAACTACTTCACAGCAAACGTGCTGGTCAGAAGGACTCTGTCCACCTGAATAGCAAATCTCCCACTCACTTATACAGAGTGAAGAATAATTAAGATTTGTCTGTCTGGCTATAGAAACATTAAAGGCCTTTCTTCATCATCACCTGTATTTTTCAGAAGCTGTAACTACTGTTCCTAAAACTTTTGTTCTTTTTGCAATTCTCTTTCAGGTTGCTTGTGTTAAGGGAAGAGCAAGACTGCCTTTTATTTCTGACTTCACAAAACATGAAAGGGACGTGCAAAAATACAGTTTTTCAAAACTTCCTGTTCCTAAAGTATATTTCAGCTCTTTTGCATATAAGCACAGAGCTGGACAGAAAGCCACTAATCCTTTAGGGTAAGGCTCAGTACATCAGAAGTTGAATGTGGGCTCTGCAGCCCATGTTTTCTTTACAGTCCAATTTGATTTCACTCATGCAAGCACTTGGCACCAGAGACTGGTTAAAAGGCAGGAGTAACAGACTTCAGTGTGTACAGAGATACAGACAACCTTAACTTTGCTCTGCTCTTGAAAGTGGTCCTATTGGTCAGCTTTCATAAATTTTCCTTTTTTCCCATTGCATTTGGGATAGATCCCAGAATGGATCTAACAGAGTGGAGCTGACTGCAGCTGTGGCTCTGCACAAAAACCCCATTTCTATACAGACAGCATCACATTTCGCTAACATCACACCATTCACACTTAGAACAGGCAAGACAAAGACAGACAGGTGTCAGTGTAATCTTTAAGATATTAAAACTATTTTGAAAGAATAGGTCAAGATAATTTCCAATTTTAAAACCAGTGTAGGCTTCAGACCATTTAAAGCATTCAAAACATCTTCTCCCGATGAGAGCCGTGAATTTATATCTTCTCTTCCAACTATCCCGCACAGCATTTCCAGGCTGAAAGAGCAAATGGATTTTCCTGGATTTTCACGCCCTTCCCAGGGATCCCCAGGGGCCCACGGCCGCCACCTGCTGGCAGCTGCTCCCACACGCGGGTCTCCAACCGACAGGAATTCTGCCTTCCGGGAAAAGGGTTCTGTAAAAAGTACTAACACACTGCTCAAAAGGGAGTACTGCCACCGCTTTCATAAGCAATTCAAGTGAAACAAAATTTTTTTTTTTTTTTTTTTTTTTTTTTCATAGAAAATATTACTACAAATCTGTAGTAGCAGCAGTTTTTAATTTACCAAAATCTGGCATCTACTGGGAACAGAATGTACGCAAAAATATCTTTGTTTATACAAATAAAATTAGGTTTTTAATATTCACAAAGTAACATAAAAGAGTGACATTTTTCTTCACATCGATAATTGTTAGTCAGAGCAGTTGTGATATAAAAGCTGTGTAAGCATTCAGTCAAGCACCATGGCAGACAGCGCATTAAGATCTCTCATGAATGGATGATCAGCTAGTATTTGATCAATCTTCTGCCTTTGATCATAGTCGGGAAAAATTTTGATCAGGGCTTCTCTTAGCTGGACAGTTTCTGAGGCAGATCTCTGTGGTGGAATCGGTGGACATGGCTCTGTGTTTTGTTCCCATGGAAGCCACGGGGATGAACGATCATCATGCATTCTTTCTCCAGGCTGTCGGCTGCTGCTGCTCTCTTCGGGGAAAAAGAAAGGTGCCTCAGAAGAATATTGTCCACTGCTCTGGAAAGTGTTCTGTGTTGACCAAGAATCTCTGTGGAACAAAATAAAAAAATTAATTAATTAAGCTAAAAGAGATGCTAGCTGTAGCTATCTCTGTACATGAGAGAAATAACTTAATATAACTTTAATATAACTTAAACTTTCCTGCTGCTCAGCCATTTATTGACTGGAATCAAATGACAAACATTTTTTTCAAAGTGAAACAAAACATGAGGTATAACAGTTCTTCATCTGAATGTGGCACAAAGATCATTAATATCACCCAGGAACAGCCTTAATATGCTGTGAGTCCTCTACTTGGCAGATTACAGCAACAGCCAAAGGCTGTTTTATAAAGGTATAGATAAAAGGATACATTGAACACAGGTACACTGACGTGGAACATGTGAAAATGCTGACAAACCAAAAAGGCTTCCAAGACTGCTTCAGGAGATTATTCTTCATGTACTTTTGCTCTTGACTGAGCTGTGCTCATATTTAGATCAGGGCCTTGTTTTCCTTGTATGGTATCCTTAACAGGGCAATTAAGTTGTTTTAGCAGTCTCAGGATTTGAATACTCTTCCTTAATTATTGAGATTTCATTTCAGACTTTAAAAAGTTTTTACACTTCTAGCACTAGAAAATTTAAAGTTCAGTCTACTTCTGATGCCAGCAGATACCAGAGAAATGTGAAGTGGAACTCATGTTACAGTCTGGTTTCCTACCACCAAGGAAAACAGTATCTAAATTATAGAGCTCTACTTTAAAAGCATTTGGGTTATGACATCTCCTGTTACTCAGCATGGAAAGGTTTTCTAATTGCTGAAGATCCTCCTAGTTTCTGATCTTATTTCTGGTGCCATTTATGCTTTCTGCATCATTTAACTCATGTAGAAAAGTCACAGGGAAGGAACAAAATTAACTTCTTGCACTGGCAGCTTTTCTCTGTTCTTCCTGCCCCTCCAAAAAACCCAACCCCAAACCAAACACCAAAGCCTAGTTCCAGTTCCAAGCTTACAGATAAGAAACCAAGCTCTTCTGTGGTCTTTGCAACAGACTCTCTCCATTTCTACAATTATCACAGTCACCTACCTCAGAACACTCTTGTTTTCATTTTATTTCTCTCAGACACTGGCAGGTAAAACACGGTGTTCCAAATAACATCTCAAAGGTTTTGTACAAGAGCCTGAATACTTAGCATTTCCTTCTGGAGATCTAGCACTGCACTTGCTTTTTTAATGTAAACCCATTTATTTTCAAATCAGCTTGTAATCTGTGGTATAAAAATGTTCAACTTTCCTCAAATGTTTCCTCAAAAACAGATGGGATTCTTGCTTATTCTTTGTATTAATCCTTAAGCATAGCTTGCCTTTTCTATCATCAATTTTTAAGTTACCTCACTTGTTTTTAAAAGCCCTTTCAATACTCCTCAGAATTACTAGTGTTTCTAGTTCCTAAACCAGTGAAAGAACAGCATATTACTATCTTGTGAAAAAGAGCAAACTAATTCTCAAATCTTGGCAGTTCATGCCAAGCAAATTCATACTTTGAATATGTGCACATTTAAAAAGTACATTCATCTTAAATGAACAATATATGTTCATTAATATTTATAATTACTACTCAAATACAAACAGATGCAATAACAACGTCTCAAAAATTGTTTTGACAACAGTAAGGTACCCTCCACCATGGTGAAGGGTGAAGTGTCTCCCCTGTGACAAAAACACCTGAGTGCAGAGTGTTTGTAGCACCTATTGTCCCACTACAAAGAAGGTAGTACACCAAGGTATGTTAGATAACATCAGTGTAATTAACAACACATACCCACACCTCTGGCACCTCTGGGTGCTGTTAACACACCCGTGCATGAAAGCCACCACAGTCAAGTCTCAGAAGAAGCTTTTGTCATACTTATCTTAGTTCTCAGAGGGATCTCGATTAGAGGCAAATGTCACCAGCAGTTTCTGAACCAACTGAAGTAACAGGAAAAACATGGGGGGGTTTTTTGTTTGTTTGTTAAACTGCTACATGCTACAGTGTTCCTGCTTAACTTTATTGTGCTTTACAGGTATGAGTGAAGCAGGAGAACAGTTTATTTCAAAAGTGAAATAACTCTGTCAAACAAAAGTGAAAACAGCATTTATACCTAGAACAGCCTTCACTTCGAAGGAAGTCATCTAATCTGGGTCCATTTCTTCCCAAAGGATCATCAGGAACCATAAATATGTCACCAGCAAAAGTGTACTGGAGCAACCTGCAAGAGAGTTCTTTTAAATAACAAGGTATAAAACCCTTGTTGTCCTTCACCTTTGTAGCACAGGAGGAATTTCCTTAGAGTAGACACCACATCAGGAGTGCCTGAAGATTAAATAGTAAACCCTGTCAAAATAATTCTATGGGAGCTGTGAACTCTCCCTATTATGCTGCAGAACACGGAACTTTGCTCTTTTTTTCAGCAACTGTTTTATGACAGAAAATTTGCAACAAGACCAAGGTGGAATTTTGTAGGTGATGAGAGATTTTTTGGTTGTTCTAACTCCCCTTCCTTGCAAGGATCTTCAGCCATGTAGCTGAAATGCTTGTTTAGCAGAAAGCCACACAACTAGCATTAAATATATCAAATGTATATAATATATTAAATATAGCATTAAATGTTTATAGTTAAGACACAAAGCTTTGTTTTCTGGAATCATTTTGGGACAAGTAAAAATCTGCATTGAAAAAAACCAGTCCAACTGAAATTTGTCTGCAAGGAGAAGATTTGGTACAGTGGAATTTCCCCAGAAGTAAAACTAATAGCAGATGTTAACGTAAGCTCTTAAAAAACCATAGACTCGAGATGCCATGCCAAGTATTCTTGCTAAAGTTCTGTGAGAGAACAGAACCTGACTTGGGTAGAATTCACTCAAGAAATGATGTAAATGATTAGCCAGCATCAGCTTCTCACAGCTATATTGTGAGAATCCAGGGCAAGTTTTTAGTTACTTATTTCATTAGAGCTACACTGACCCCAGCCACTGTAACAGATGTATCCTCAGAAGACGTCAGAGACACTGAGGGATTGGTGGGAGATTGGACTAACAGAAGATCACACCTTAGCAGTAAAATAACCTGATTTAACTGAAACAGAAAAGAATAAAATCCCAAACACTAAACCCCAACAAACTAACAAAGAAACAAGAAGAAACAAAGTCCACAAGATGAAGCAGAGATGTTTGATAACTAAGTGAACTCATCTAAACCCAAAGAACAACAGTTGCAGGGAAATGGATACATGGATATGCTACAAGTGTTCATTTGGTTCAGCTGTGCCAATCTGTCCCACTTGAATAAAGAGCTATTGATTCTGAAAAACTGAAAGTGACACTGTACATCCTCATCAGCTATCACATCTCCCTGAAAAAAATGACCTTTCAGACAAGAGAGGCTGTGAAAGTGGACTGCTCAAACAAGATCCAACACCAACCTTCAGAAGTGACACACATGTGCTGTTGCACCAGGCTCCTGCTTATGTGAGCAATTAACACACATACATGACAGACTATATGAATAACAGGGATATCAGACTACTCAACACATGACTGTAAGGCCATGAATCACCACAGTGAATCATAGAGTACTTTATTTGGATCTACCAGAACTGCATAACAGATTTATCATGTAGATAGAGTCCCTACAACTACAAGGACAGATATCCTTTTAATGTTTCACAGAAATTTAATAATTACCTTTTTTGAATAACTTCTCTCCAGGCAAATGATTCTTGCACAAATTCTCTGAAGTTATCATTAGTCACAATAACACCCCCAGTTTTAGCAGCAAGATGTAATAAAAATCTGTAAAATTAATTTCAAAGATCACTAAGATAGTTTGTTTTTCTGAAAAGAATCCAAAGATCTAAAACTAAACATTTCATCCTCCAAAAGTAATCTATTTGCATGAAAACAAGCACCTTGATTATCAGGAAATTACTCTGTTGTTACCCACCTTAAACTTACAACAAGTTTGGGTGGCATACATTTATTTAGTGCAGCAGAGTCTTCATGGGACGCTTTCTTCCTTGTTAAAAAAACCCAAACAAACAAACCCAAACAAGCAAAAGCCCCCAAACCCCATGATCTAAATATTTGCACAGGTAAATGGCTCGCTTTGTGGAACAGTACAGTATTTATTACACAATCCAACACAAACTCATTTCCATACACTTTTTTGCTTAGCATTAATGTCTGTGTTCTGCATGTTAGCTGTTTGTTCTGTCAACACTTCTTAAAAATAGTTCTGTTAAATAAATTATGACAAAACATAACTATTGATTTATTAAGAAAAAAACATGTTTGCTTTCTTTTATAATGTCTCTAAAAACATAACTGTTACCATCTGAAACTATTTTAGCCCCAAGATAATGGATGGTGTCCTTTTAAAGGAAAGTGCATGCTTTAAACAAAAGTAAAAATATGTTACTATAACACTTATTTCCACAGTAATCTCAACTGCACTGCCAGAGCATTTCATATGACAGCCTGGGTGCACATAAAACATTAGTGAAGTATTAGGAAACTTCCACAACACAGACTCCTAAAGCCTCTGTGTCTTGTTCACTGACAGATGATCCCCACATTTTAAAGCTGATTTTTGATGGTCAAAGTAACTTGGAAGTTCAGTGGCTTACACACAAATACACTGCTCCAAACACACAGCAAGGTCTGTGTGCCAACATGACATCAAGAAGAAAATGGGGCTAAATAGTATCTGATCAGTAGCTGATTTATGCCCCAAGCATAAAAGGCAATTCAGGGATAGATGATGACCAGGAAAGCATAAAAACATTACTGGAAGATTAATCTCTTCAGAGTGCCTTTTTTTTTTAATTGCCATGAAAATTTGTAGTTTTCCATGACTTTCTGAATACATAGTAGTGTTTCCTATGACAGTGAAATAATGTAACAGATGTAGAACTCAGTCTACAGTCTTAAGTTGAATGCATAGCTTTGTCTAGAGAGGTTACAGAACTAGCTAATAGAACTGCTCATGAAATATTAAGCTTTTACAACCATTAATCAGATGCTTAAAAAGACTTTAAAACTGTATATTCTGTACCTGTCATCATGAGCAGCAATTCTTGCTCCTAAAACCATCCTTGCAGGGGTTAAAGACAATATTCCAACATCCTCGAGCTCTGTTAGGAAATTCTGCTCTGTTAAAACATGATTTGACAATTAGTCTGAGATATAATTAGCAGAGAGAAGATAGGCTATTTTTGTACCAATTAAGCTACAGAAATGACATTAATAGTTGAAGAATTGCTCATATAATAAAAATGGGGAAGAAGTCATCAAAACTAGAAATTAAAGAGCAAACAGAAAACAACCCAAAAAGGCCCCCTTTGATGGCACACCTGTTAGCTGAAACAGCATTCAGGGTCTCTCACACTGTGTATGGAAACCCAACAACTCATGCTGAGCAGCCAGATTCCTGCTCAACATTTGATGAAACATTCCTTCTCCATTTACTCTTCACAGAAGTACCCAAAGAAATAGTTACAGTCTGGTTTAATGAAGGAAACATTAGGAAATGTCCCTCACCTGTAATGGAAGGGTCACGTCTTGTTCTCCACTGTGGAACGAACACAGTAATATTTCTGTGGCCACGTTTCCAAAAGTATTCAACAGCTATTGCAATTCCTCGACAGGAGAAGAATTTCCTTAGACCATGACTGAGGGTGAAACAAAAAGAAGGGAGATGAAATTCACTAGGGTTTTACTACCAGGAAAACATAGAAAATGGAACAAAGCCTTGCAAAACAAAACTGAAAGTCCCACAAAGAGCCTCAAGAAAAGAAGACAGGAATGTTCTACATGGGAAGAGCTCTTCAGCAAATGAAGAGATACATCACTTTGCAACTGTACAGCTCAGTCTTTCAGTTTCCTGGGCACAACAATGGAGTAGTCAGAGGTGGGTTTAGCTTTAAAAAAGGGGCCCACAGTAATGGTCCTGAACTCTACTGAGTACAGATTAAAACTATAATAATCCAATATTGTAGTTCCAAATACAGTCCTACTACAAAACAGAACACCTTTGGTTTAACTGATTACCAAGGATTACATCTGAACAGCTCTCTGATAATTATTAGGACCTCCTCTCAATTTCAACAGTCTGAACAATTGTTCTGAAGCAAAATAATGAAATTTCTTTGAAGAAATATTTTCAAAACATTGTATTTTGGCATTAATATTTTCTCCAGTTTAAAATATAAGATGTTCATTATCTCTTTTTACAACTCCCTAAAGTGACTTTCCAGAAAAACTGCCTAAAATGAGGAGACGCAAAGATTTGAATTGATAACCTTGTGAGGTCCTTCCCAACTGGAATTATCCCAAAGACCCTATTTGCCTATTTAACACATGGCACAATTAACTGTCTAACCAGACTCCAGCACTTTCATAGAGGCTACACTTAGACAAAACAAAGATATAATTCCCTAGAAAAGACACTCTGATTGAGCACTGATGGCATGAACAATCAAAGCATTTCTTGCAAAATAGTGTACAATCTATGTTTTGAATTAGATGTCAAATCACTACAAAGTACTTTTAACAATAAGTAACCAAGTGGTATTCCTTCTATAAACCAGTCTCCCAAATAATAGGCAGGTGCATATTATAAATCCTAATAGTAAGCCCTGTTAGTTTTGAACAGAATCTTATATTTAAACTCTAGTTTCACCTACCAAGAAATCTACCTACAAAGGTATTTCCTAAATGAAACAAAAATCATAAGCAGCACAAACCAGCAAAGAGAAGGTTGCCTTCTGGAACACCTAACATTTTCCCTTAGATTTATAACTAAATATTGTTGCAAATGTGTGGTTTGGCTACTTAAAGGAACGCTGTCAAAGGTATTGCCAAAGGCAGGGTTTGATATGAATTTGTGAAAATACGGCTTCACAGTTTGGTGGCAACATTCACTCTTATGAACTTGTGAAGAGTAAGTTCATTATTTACTGCATAGATTAAGGGATACAAAGATCAAATTAGAATCAGTTTGGACTGATTTACACAGAAGCCAAGAATGCAGAAGGGGGTGAGGGTACAAAGCATATGGACGCAAAGATCAGGGTGCAAAAGGGTTTAACAGCATGTAATCATCCAGTACCTGAACAAAGCCATTCCACAGGGCTCACTATAATTATAACAACAACTTAACTGCAGATCTGAGGCAGTAACATTCATATCATGATCAGTTCACACACACACACAGGTACACAATGTGGACACCTAATTCTCAGTGACTAAAGGTACTCGTCAAAAAATTCCACTCAGTGTCAGTGAAATGCTCACACCAAGTCCCTTTACATTTCCCAACAGGCAAGGGTCACACCTCAGGAAGTGTGGAGAGGTGTGTGGGAGCTTTGTCACCAGGAACAGTCCTGTGAGTACCACAGGGGTGAGGATTTGGGAGCTCTGAGCAGTGTCCCCACTCAAGGGAGGTGCTGGCACAGCTGCTGAGCCCCAGGAGAGCCCAAAGGACCCCAGGACCGCTGGCTACAGGGCCACAGGATGACTGACTTTGGCCAGCAGTAAGCTTCCCCCGGCCACAACCCAACTCAGCAACTCCTGGGCTTTCTTCCCCAAAGTGTAAGAACAACGGTGCCCCTCCACTTGGGCTATGATTCAGGTAAACAGTTTACCAAGGCTTCAAAGTATAATTGCTTATTCTGTTTTCCAACTTGTTTGGCCACCTGATGTTCCGACTGGATGCACCATAAGCGTGTATTATTTACAAACTATTCTAGGAAGATGTAATTCTATTCAATTATTCTTTCATTCTGAGTTTCTTCCACATTTTAATGAAATTTACATTACCCAACAACTGGATATTGCAGTCTGCCCTCAAAAGGTCTGTTTTCAGCATACAAAACCAGGTAATTTTAAAGAATACTTGTCAGCAGCTATGGTAAACTCTGGGCATTTTCTCACTCCACAAGCACCCTGAGACAATGTGATAACAGATCAATGTGCTGTACATGTCAAAAGAAAAAATTCTACAACTTTTGCAGTTTTCTAGACTTAATGACATAAGGCAAGCAATAATTCAGAAACTCATATAGCATTAGTCTAAGCATGTGGGTGATGCATTAATACCCACACTCCCATCAGAAAAGGGGGCCAAAAGAACCCAGAAACAGCACAGGCATGGAAGCAGTTCTCAAGGTATTGAAAAGTAAAATTGACAACAATTCAAAGCAAGTCTGCAAACAACTCTTCAACTTTATGAAATGCAAGAAACTAATGAGGCTTTACTTAGCCAGAGGGAAGCTGCAGAATACTTACATGATAAAACCAACAGGCCCTCAAGCATTGATTATTTAGTAGGACATTGGAATACCTCAATGGTTCTGCTATTTTGAGGCAGCTCTGTCCTTTAGGTTTCATAACCAGTTTTCATTTGGTTGGGTAGAAGGCACCAGGTGTTATATAACCTTTTTGGGGACTGCATGTCAGTAGCACCCAGCTATTACACCCCACTCCAATGTGGGGTGTGTGCAGCCCAGCTGGTGTGCAGGGCAATCCACTGGGGTACACGAAGGAAATATTGGAACCTCAGTAATGGACATTTATAGTTGGTAAACATATATATATATATACATTTGCAAAAAATAACAGGATCCAAGCACTAATATGCAATGCTGTTAGAGGAGAAATATGTCACTACTAGATGAGAATCTCCACTTTAAAACTACAAGATGTTAAGAGCACAAAAAAATCCCCCAAACCACTTAAGTTGACAATAATTTAACCTCATTGTTAGGCACTGGCAAAGCAAACTAAACTTCATGTATAACACTGATTGCAACAGAGCAAAGCTTGCCCTGGGATTACTTCTGACTAAAGTGTTAGAATTAGCTGAACACTAGTGATTCAAATCAGATTACTCTGAAATGGCACAACTGTGTGTACAGGCACACCAAAAACCTAGCTACCAAAACTTTAACACATGCCATTGCAACCTCTTAGCCCTCATTTCATAGGAAAGTTCATTGAACTGTTAATGAGGGGATAGCTGAAAAGAACAATACTTACGAAATTGCAACATTGCTTCCATCAATAATTATGTGTTTTAAATATGGTTTTCCAGGTTCATTTATCAACTCCAGTTTGTATGGCTTCTTCAGAGAGTCCAAAAATCTTTGAACTCCAGTAACTGAATGATCTGGATGTGGGCCCACTGTGTCTCTGTCGGGATTAGAAGGGTGTTTTTGTGAAGACAGTAACCGGTCTGGGACAGGATTGTCATATTGTGAGGTTTGGGAAAGGTGCTGGTGGAGAGGCCTCGCTTGAGAAGAGCTGCAGTGTCCCAGCTGCTTTTCAGAACCAGGGTGGCTGTTCTGTACAGTTGAGAGCCCTGTAGATTTTTGCTGAAATGCAGTTTTACTCTTACTTGCGATATGTTGCATTTCTGAGCTCCCTCTGGCTACAAAGCCAACATCTTTTGGAGCTCCAGCTTGCACAGTGCTGAAAGGTACCCCACCATCAGTTTCTATATTGCTTGACCTTATGTTGTGATTCTTACCAGAGCCATAAACATCTCTCTCTTTATTGCACAGAACTGAATTTTTACTTGGAGGGGAACATGATTTGCATACCAACTTATGCATTTTATCTTCTGCACCAATCTGTGTGTCTGGAGCACCTCTTATTTTGTGATATTCATTTTTTATCTCCTTTGAAATAGGAGTGGATTTAAGTGGACTTTTATTCCTAGAAATGCCTTTGTCTTCTAGCTTTTGTGAATTATGGACATTATTTCCTAAAGGAAGATTGACAGTTCTAGGCTTTTGAAATGACTGTTCGTTTTCTTTTTTAAACTTTAAATTTTCCTTTTCAATTTCTTCTAGCAATATTAATGGTTCCACAGATTGTCCTAGGATACCAATAACCTTTTCTACAATATTTTGGGAATATCCCATTGTTCTGAAAAAGTTCACAAGAATCTTATATTCCATTTCCTCAGTGAGAGCATCACCTTCTTTAAGGCAGTAAGCAGGACCATCATCTGATGCATTGCAGCTATCCAAAACCAGATCAATAACTGCATCAGGGTCCGAAGGGTTCTTGTGTAAAGCAGATTTCACTTGCTGATCATTTTCCAAAGAGAAATGCTTTTTAGGGAGCCTTTCCTCCTCATCAGAAGATCTTCTTTTGCATGACTGCCTCTCTTTAAAGGTCACTGCCTCTAACAGAGGGCCCTTTATGGGAACAAACCTTGTTTCAGGAGCATCAGAAAACACGGTGTCCATTTGCTTTGTAAGTTCAGATACTGGTGTGCTAGCATTGCTTCTTGCTTCCTCCATGTCTGCCCTTCCATCTCTGTTTGCAGCAATGACTTTGGAGGTGCTGTTTTGTTCAAGCTGACCTGGGCTTTCAGAGCCTGTGAGATCTATGATATTAGTCTTCCCTTCAGAAACATCAGTTTGGGTGAGAGCTAGGAGTTCTCTTTTTAGTGCACTAGGCAAAATCAGTAAATCCATTGTATATTTATCTGCATGTGCTTCCACAAATTGTCTGAACTGCTTTTTAATCTCTGATTCATTGTCACTTAATAAGCTTTCATTATTCTCAAAAAGCTTCACAAACTGCTGCACATGACTTTGAGCCATAACAACAGCTTCTGCACCCCCCTTAATACTGAGCAATCCCATATCCAGCACTGTTACATCAGCACAGGTATCCTGAATAAGACTGTTGAGAAACAGGCTCTGTGCACCAACGAAGATGCAGTGCATGTCCTTTGGGTAGCACTCCTTTTCTTCTAGCTCAGGTTCACACAGTCCCTTGACGTACTCCTAAGAGGAGAAAGAGAGCAGAGTGAATAGTTGTGAAAACCTAATATATCCAGTTGTTTTTTATTAGGTCAGTCATGGACAGAAACATTAGAAAAGAAAGCAAACTTTGCATAAGTAATGTGAGAAAGAAAACACAGCCGGTAACAGAACTATAGAAATAAAACACCAGTATCTCAAACGATTTTTAAATAGATCTCACAGAAGTCTCTCTTTTATATTCTCTTGTTTATACATAATAGTAACAGATAACTTAATTTGTAGATCAAACAGTTTAAAAGACTGTCAGAAGAGATTTATTTTTCCATCCCCATTCTTTGGTCAGAGAGCTCTTCATGAACAAATGCCTTTCACTAGAATTCTACTTAGTCCATAAACCTGAACTTCTAAAAAATTTTGAAGTACATTTCCTAAGGCTTATCATGCCAGCAGCCATCCTATATTTTTGTTACTGACTGAGAAAACACCAGGCTCCAGATACTTCTGTGTTCCTGAGGTTCAGGTTTTTCAAAGAATTACAAAAAAAAAAAAAAAAAAAAAAAATCCCCTCTATTTCTACAGGTGGCAGGGCTATTTCTACCACCTACCTAAAAGCTACTACAGATAAATTCACTATACTACCTTGTTTTAAATATGTCAAGAGTTCAAAACTCTGTCAATACAGTATACTGTTTATTCTTTCAGATAGCATTACTTTTTCCCAAACTACCTCCTTCTGTGCTAAAAACTCTTTAAGATAAAAGCTTAATATAAGCTTCTAAGCTGCAGTCATTGTATTTGCAGAATCCCAAGCATACCACGTTTTATAATCTATATTTACTCCTTCAAATTCCTTGAAATGGAACTGAGAACCAACACAAGGTAATGAAAAACGTAACAGCATTTCTTGTCACCTCAAGTTACATCATCACAGGCATCAAGGCAGGCTGCCTCAGGAGCATATCAGCACAAACTGCTTCCACAGCAAAACCCACAGGGTTACTCTCCACCTCGACTGCTTTTGCAGACCAACAAGATAACATAATTGGGAAAAAGGATACTCTGTATCTAAGAACTTAAAAAAAACAACAACTAAGCGGCAGTGTAGAATGCATACATTACATGTGAATGACGAAATAAAACACGCACTGCTACCACCAAAACTTTCAACGGAAGATGAGCTTTGTACTTTCTAGTCAATAATTCCTCTAGACTGTCTGAAAACTGCTCTGCCTATGAGAGAAATCAAGTTCCTGATACCCTTTAAAGTCTTAAGAGTAGAAAACATTTTTTATCTTGATAGGAAAAGCAGCAATTAGAAAACTGAAATCTTGTGCTATTTATTTCTTGTGCTTTAATTTCCTGGGAAAAAGGGAAGTTGCACTGCAGATGCCTGGAGAAGAATAGCTACCTGTAACAGTTTCTGGATTCTCCGAGCCCAGGCAAATTGGTTTAGAGTAAATTTCAGAGTCAAATAATTCGAACCCCTATATATTCATAGTATTTTTTTACAATGAGTTGTAAGGAAGTGCATTACATGTTGAGGAACACGTGCATGACACCGTTAAGGAACCAAGTTTTTGAACGCAGGCTGCCAAGTCTGAAATCTGTCACAAAACACACGCTCCGGATCCCCATTAACATCCAAGCGTAGTTAAACAAACACACCGACCAACGCCCATATATCGAGATTTGGGGTTGAAAGGGACCTTCAGCCTAGCTACCACTCATGCCAAAATTCTCATCACATGATTCAAACAACTGTATTTGCCAAGTTCATTATGAGTAATATCAATTTCAGCATTACTGCTGAGAAACTCCCCCCAAAGGTTAGTTGTGCAAGACACTTAACACGAGAAGCCACTTCACAGCAACTGCTGCCCCTCTGAGACGCAACCTGCATAGACAGTTCTCTTAACGCGTTAGAGCCTGGTTAAAAAGAGAACTATTTGCTCCAGTCTGGTGAAGCAGTTCAGGTCTGACAACTTTTACATGAAGGAAATACTAGCTGCGTTAAGCTTTAGTGACAGCTTTGCTAACGAGCTACTAAATGTCACAGAATAAGAGAAGTCTGTAAGGCAAAACATGGCAACGCCCAAACAACTCCGAGAAATTTCTTGACTTCGGGAGGAAGAAGGAAACCGAAACATTTTAATGTCGCTTCAAAACAAATCTCGGCCCATCCCCACCGGTGCTACCCCTCAGCCGCGGGCTGGACTGTTTCATAACGCGGTGCCCGTGAACTTTGCACTTGCCAGCTGAGTTGCTTCGCTTTATTCCTTACGCTTATGTCAACACGGCCGGAGACTCCCTGGCACCGGGCACACACCCACCTGCCAAAGCAGCACCGCTTCTGTTTCCTCCTGGGGCACTCGGCTTTTCCCCACCCTTTCTTCCTCCAACCCGCGGCCCCGGCCGTGCCGGTCCGGCGGGGCCTCTCCGCAGGCAAACCCCGCTGCCCGCGGCCCCAGCGCCCCGCCCGGCCTCGTACCTTGGCGCTGCTCACGGCCTTCGTGCAGCCCTCCAGCTGCACCCAGATCCTGGCACTGGCGTTGGGCGGCTGCAGCGCGGGCCGCCAGGCCCCCTGCGCCCCCAGCACGGCCAGCCGCACCTCGAACAAGCCCTCGATGCGGCCCCGGCTGCGCTCCAGGAGGCGGCTCTTCTCGGCGGGGACGGTGAACTCATCCACCCTGGGCCCCGGCTCGGAGCCGTGCGGTGTCCGGCGGGCCGCCATCAACGCGGGCAGCGCAATCCCATCGCACCGGGAACAGCGAAACCGGGAAACGCCACACCGGGAAACGCCGCACCGATATCACGCGTCATCGACCCGCGACGCCTCCAGGCGGCGCCCGCCCGCAGCCGCGCCGCCATGACTAGCACCGGCGACCTAGCCCCGCCCCCGGCCCGGCCTAGCCCCGCCCCTCCGCCCAGCGATGTGGGCGGAGCCTCCCGCCCCCTGAGGGCCCGGGGCGGGGACACCGCAGCTCGGCTGTGCCGCCCCTGCCCGAGCAGGATCATCCCGGGGCACACGGCACAGCGTGGCGCCCAGGCAGGCCTGCAGGATCTCCACACTGCACACTCCTTCTGGGCAATCTGTTCCAGTGCGCAGTCACTGCACAGGAAAGAAATTCTTCCTCATATTCAGGTGAAACTTCCTATGCATCAGTTTCACCACCGAGCGGAGCCTAAGTCCATCCTCTTTGGCACCCCCTGTTTAGATATTTATACACATCCACGAGGTCCCCTCTCAGTCGTCTCTTCCCGAGGCTGAACAGGCCCAGCTCCCTCACTCTTTCCTCATATGAAAGATGATCCAGTCCCTTGAGCAGCTTTGTCACTCTCCGCGGGCCCCGCTCCAGGAGCTGCATTGCCCAGGACCCACACTGCCCACGAGCTCCCCGTCTCTGGTGCTGAGGAGGCGGGAACTGCCCGGAGCCCTTCAGGCACGGACTCCCCGCCCCGCCTCCCGGTAGCTCTGTCCCCACCTCCTCGTCGTTCTGTTCCCGCCTCCCGGTAGCTCTGTGCCCCCTTCCCCGCCCCTCGACTCCTCTCAGCTCTGTTTATGTGTCACTGGAGAATGAGAGCCCTCCCCGCAGCCCTTATTGCCTTATCGCCTGGCACAGCCCCGCAGAGGGGCCGCTCCCCGCCCTGCGGCCACAGCCAGCGGCTCCCGCCCGCCTGGCGGGGAAACCTTGGTGTTACACACTCTTGGCGCAGCCAGCTCTGGTATTGTCTACCTTAATTTCATTTAAAAATAGATGCAAGCTTTATCCGTTCTGATAAAGCTTCTGATGAAGGCGACAGAAGTGTAGCTCCCATCCCCAAGTCTTTAGCTCTGCTAGCTCGGAAAATATAGAGGGCACATTTCTACTTAGCGCCACCCCTCACCCCCAGACTGTTAAAGAGGCGTGAAGGATAAGATTAGGTCTTAAAAAGTATCTCTGGGACTGCTGTTGACTTTTGAGTACCTGGAGCTGACAATATGGACCAGCCGTTGTACAAAGGAGTAAATGTCTCCTTTCATACCATCCCAGACACACGTTAGTATCTTCCAACTTCCCCTTGGAACTATTTGATTCCAGCTTGTTTTGGCCATCTCTTTAGCATCACTGTGAAGTTAGATTTTAGCAGCTATTCATTAAATACAGCCCCCGAAGGGAGGACAAATATTGTTGTGCGTTTAAATGTACACATTTTGTTTTAATCTACTTGTATATTAAACTAGGAAAGGCTTAACACAGAAATATGAAATATCATTTTTATAAAGCCACTTGTATCCCTATTAGAACTTTTTAGGCAAACGACAGTTTGCAGTTCTCAGCCCATAGGAAAGTCTCGCTAAAAGCTTACATCCGGGTATTGCTCCATACACTTTCCAATGTGAATTCGAAGTCATTCTTTGACCCAAATAAAATATTTGTCTGTGACAGTGGTAAAATGGAAAAAACCCCCCACATCTGTGTACACAGGCTGTATTTACACACAAACCCTCTGCACAGGACAGAGTTTTGACAGGTAGTGTCCTATTTAAGAAAAATGCTTCCCTGAAGTACTTTCCTGAAGAAAGTAATTTTTTTTTGTTGTTTAGACATTTACATTTTGCTTTCCTGTTGACTTATGCTACAAGATTCACATATAAGAGGCAATTTTTGAAGTGATTGGTGCCATCCTCTGTTAAAATGCTGACACTGCAGCCAATGCTACTTTTAGCTATTATTACTTAGAAACGACATTGTAAGCAAGGATATAATAATCCTTTATAATAAAAATGAAATTACCAGCATTTTGGGACACAAAATATCATTCAAAAGCTGAAAGAAAATGGATTTCTACCACAGCAACCCAGCCTTTTGGAATACCTCTCATCAAAGAAGGCTTACTGACTTTCTAAATGATGTGGGTAATGCTTAGTGCTGTGGGCATTCTCTTGCCTGTTTTGCCATGCTGCATGTTATAAAACATGGTTTCACTGCCGGATTTATTGTATGTGTATAATTCTAGATATATTCTTGATAAATCTGTATTCAAATGCATTATAGTGGTCTGAGGCTGCTCTTAGGGAGGTCATTGTGGGTGTGAGCAATTGTGGTTCTGTGACCCAGCCTGCTGAGATTAGGTAATACCTGACATTGTAACATTCAAGACAAATTAAAGCCCTTTTGAAGTGGAAGAAAAGATGCTATTGAAAAGGTTTACTAATGATTATACACCTGGGATAATTATTAAAACAAGCTGGAACTTTCTCCCTGCATTGTTGTGATGTGGACTAGAAAAAATATTGCATTTTTACTTTTTGTTTTGTTTTGGAACTGCAGCCTCAACTTAATCTCCCTCATACTTAGGAGAAATTTCAAGCCTCTTGCCATAAACACAAATGCAGGTGTACAAACCCCAAATGTGGGCTAGGTTGAGAACACTGGAAATTCTCTGACATCTTACAAAGTGGATTTGTGTGGGAAGAAAGATTTTGTTTTCCTACCATGGGAGGAATGTATTTTGCAGTAAAACATCCAAAGTGACAGGTTCTGTTTAGTTGGAGGGGAAATCTCACTTTCCTGGATCTTTGGTTCTATCTTGCAAGTCTGTTTTAGAGATGGAAAAGTGCAGTGTTTTCCTGGTAGCAGTCAAAGGAGTTTGACACACCCAGTGCCTAGTCTTGCTTTTCTGCTTGGCACACCTGTGGGGTATATTAGAGATTTTCCTGAATGTGAGTTGATGCCAAGTTCATTATTTGTATTACTCTTGGGGAAATACTGTAATGGTAATGTGTAAATAGGTGTGGAGTGTTTTTTCATATTTTGCAATAGCTTGCTTCAGCTGCCTGGTGCAACTTCTTGGTCTTTATTAGAATTTCTGCAATTGCAAATTGGTAATTGGTTGTGTGAATGATTTTATGAAAGTGGGCTTTCCTGAGTAGTTTGGGCTTGGGCTGCGTACTTGAAACAGGAGTTGCACAGGTTTAAACAGCAAGGAAACCAAATTTCCAAACTGTCTTTCAGGCTCGAGCTGGGTAAATGAGCTATGGAGTCTATGAACACACGTCCCAGATGGTGCTCTGATCCTCAGTATTATGGTCTTCAGTGGGGTTATTTGCATACATAAATTTAAATATTTGTTTGATTGTTTGCAGGATGTGGAATTAAAATACTGTGGTATAGGAAGTATCCTGCATGAATATGAATAGCAAAAACTTTCATAACACAAATAGTAGCATATTCTAAGAGTGATACTTCAAATAAATTCTATATATTTCAGATGGAAATACATAAAAATAATGTGATCAGAGCCTTCAAGTTTTGTGTGTAACATAGTCCTAAAACTTAAGGTAACCCTAAATTCTCATTAGAAAATTTTGATACATTTTTTAACTGAATTTTTTTGCTGTTGTTTTTGTTTTTTAGAGAACCCCAGAGGAAAAAAAAAAGCCTAAAATGGTTTGAAATGGAATTATTTAAAATGCTTTATAGAGACAAACTTCAACATCTTGTTCAAGTGCCCAGTTATGATGTGACAGACATTTACGTGTGCTTGAAGCCCTGGTGACTAAGAAGGTGATTAAGAAAGTTTCCTTTTTGGAGAATTTGTTGCAATGCTGCCATCTTAATGGACTTGTAGATTGTCAAGTTTACTATCAAGAGGCAAACCTTTTGAAAATGATCCAAGGTATAGGTTCTGTAATTAGCAGTTTCTATAACTGAAACTTATTTTATGCCTTAATTTTAGAAATAATTACTTCTCTTAATTCCAATTTCCTTTCAAAATAACCTATTGTAAATAATTGAATCTTTATAAAAGGCAGAAAAGATAAAAGTACTGCAATTACACATGCATCAATTGTTGAGAATATACAGTATTTTTTTTTCAAGTAATGGACTCTGCATTTAGTTTTTTGAGGCTTTTTGAGTGTGTTGGCTCAAGTTTCTCAGTTAGTTACAAAAAGCTGCAGGTGTATTGGCAAAGACTGCTGTTTAGCCTGGGAAATGTTCCAGGAGACAGTTTTGTGGGGCTTTTTTCTAATGTAAATATTTAGCTATATTATTACTGGTAATTTTAAAGGTTCCACACTGTGTGACTACTGTGTATTTAAACATTGCAGCTTCACTTAGATGACTGACAAAACAAATGATAACCTAAGAGTAAAACCTTTATTGTGAGAGGGGATTGAACACTACTGAATTACTTGCAGAAACGACAAGTGGTATCTGAAGGGGTGTCAGCACCATGCAGCTGGCTCTGAGCAATGCAGAAATGCTGCAAAAAGTGAGTCATGCTCAAGTGCCCCTCTAAGTTAGTTTAAAATAGAGTACTTCATCAAAGTTTCTGCAACTACAAATATTAAGGCAATATTCTTGCTAATCTTGCTAAAATCTAGAGATTTCATAAAGCTCTTTCAAATAATTTTTATAGGTTATCAAAAATGAGACTCTTGAGCGTCATTAAGGTTTTATGACTCTTGCAGCCAAGCGTTTGGGTTTTTTTTTTAATTTTCATGAACATTTTGCTACTACTCTGACTACTGGAATTTAACTTTTTTTTTTTTTCTGTAAAGCATTAGGTATGGTTAATTGCTGAGCAATGTCCTTGCATGTGCTGTACTTATTAGGTACCTGACTGCTAACAGAATAGGACCTTATGGCTGATTTTTGTCTGTTTAGTTTAGTTTCAGAGGGGGTGGGAAGCTGCACTGGCAATTGAAAGGTACAAGGTGTGTAATGAACTGTGGAGGTGTGCTTATAGTGGCTTTTTACTGCTTTTAAGAGATGCAGCCTGTAGTAAACATTACTGTGGGTGATTTGCTTTTTGTTTTTCTCTTTGTATTTGTGCAAAGCAGGATGAGAATAGGTATAGAAGCTTCTGTGTCTGAATTATGTCAATTTGCAGAGACCTTGCACAAAATCTAACTGTTATAACATTAAGACCAAGATAAATGAGTATTCATCTGAATGTATGATCCTGTTGACTTCAGTTTGACTGCTGAGCAATTAAATGCTGATTTTACTTCAGTAAGGTTTTCCAGAATCTGGTTCTAATTTTTAGTATTATTTTAATATCTGAAACAGTATAATAATACTTGGTTTTTATTTTCTTATATAGAACAATACTTTTTGTTCAATTACAGATGAGAGTTCCCTCTGAATACACCGAATTTTTATAACTTTTGTGTAGGGAGGGTAAATTGAGCCAGACTTTCTGTATACAGTGATTTCTACACAGTCAAAGTGTGTGAAGATGCTTACACTGTGACTAATCCTCCCTTGAGGGGTATATGAAAACACTGCACTCAAAAATTGGATCCACAGACTTTCCGTGAGTATAAGGCTTAATATAGTTCTACTAAAAACTGTGGAATTATTAATCAGCTGATGTAAATCAGAATATTTCCAACAATTTCAATAAAATTTTAGTTACAACAACTGGGCATGCTATGCTTGTGTAATAGTGGTGAAAAAAGGAAATTAAGCTGATTTTCTTTGCATAAAGCACAATAATGCATTTACATTTGATTGCAGTGTATTTTATTGCGTGTCTCAGAGCAAAGGCAGTTCAGTTAAATACCAGTGGAGGGCTTTTTCTAGACAGAGACCTCTGGAAATTTCTTCGACCCTTTCACATTTAGAAAGCATATTTAAAGAAATGGGATGCCTCCCTTTATGTGCTTGGTTTTACAGTGGTAGAAAAACACTAAAATGTTTTCAGGATGATACCGTCCCATTTCAGCTTGTTCCACTGCAAGTGATAGTATTTTATTAGAGAGTCCTACATCAATATCTAGAAAAATAAGTTGGAGGTAATTTTGTTTATATGACTGATAAAATTTTTCAAACTTCTATTAGTCATGTTATCCACTTTTTCCTACTGCTGTTCTGTCAGTCTACAGCCTTTTCCAGACTACTAAATCCTTAAACAACACACTTCCATCGTGCATGTAGATAAGTCAGAACTATCCCCAATGGCATATGAACTGAATTTTAGCACAGTTAAATGCAATTTTGCCTTGGAAATCAGATGAAACTATTTGAATTTCCTCCTTGGACAATGCCTACTCTTGACTGGTTTAAAATCATCTCCTTTGACTCAAGAACATTATATATTTATTTAAATCTACTTCTAAATCCAGTTAATCCATGGAGGTTTATATAATTATTTGTATTTGTATTAGAAGAGCATAGCCCCACTGTTACTCAGGCAGTAGTGAGGGCCAAACTTCCTGCCAGAAACCATCAGCAGTAAAAAGAAAAAGAAAAATCTGGGATGGAACCTGATTTCTGAACTTATTTGAAGATATACTCTTGTGAGAACAGGATTCATATATTTATGACATACAATCTTAAAAGTTTGAATAGAATTTATATTTTCTAAACCTCATCACTGAGCTTGTCTTGGGTCCAGTTCATTTTGAAACAGTAAACCATCATGAGCATTTTTTCCTCTTATTGATGAATTGTAAAGTTATTATAAATGAACACAAATGGTTCTAACCAAATGTTTCCCAATATACAGGTGCTGCAATTTCAATTTTCTATGCTCTGACAATGAATGAGAAATTTTTTTCATTTCTCACACTCTACTGCAGAGGCATCCTCATAAGCATCAGGTAAAAATGTTCCTCTTGTGTCAGTGTTTCATTGTGCTTTGAGCTGAAAATGACCAATGCAAGGTCACAATAGTACTGTCTAAACAACATCAGACATGGCAAAATTTGTGATAAAATAGGACTTAGTGATAAAAAAGCATGTCTGTTCGGGTCAGCTCATGAACTTTGCTTTCTGATTTAATTTTGGTTATTTTTGTGGCATAAGAATTTGTGAACTGCAGCCGTGTCACTCTGCAAGCCTTGAACAAAAGTAGCTGATAGCAAATTTAAGATTAGACATGTTTAAAAATAGTCACAAAGGTGCTGAAGGTCGTATCAAAGGCAACAGGGTACCCAATATTTTTGTAGTTTACTTTGATATAGAGAAGTTCAGTGTGTCCAATATCTTTAAGAATTTGGGGGTTATTTTTCACTTACACTGGTGGAAATCAAGACTTAGCAGTATTGATGTAATTGGATCTGCTGTGGCTTAAAAGCAGAACAAATGAGACACTGGTAAAAGCTCTTCAGTATTTGAGCTCTCTTTCCCTGAAAGGCATTTCAAACAATAACCTTGTTGCTTTACCTGCCTGTCATAAAATCCATTACAGCAGTGTCTGTGATACCAGAACCATAAAACTGGGTTAGGAATTGAGCTGTGGTCTTCCACAACTCCAAGGCACGGTATTTGGGCTTTGTTAGCTTTTAATGAATTGTGTCAAATTGCTACCAGACATCAAACACCATCCTATCAACTTTGCTGTTTGAAAAATATCACTGCTACATAAAAGTTATTTGATGTTTGATGTAACCAGAAATGCATGAATACAAAAAAAAATTGAATTGAATCTTCATACTTTCTTCACCAAAATGTGTAATTCCCAAGAAGCTTAGATTTTATATCCTCTCTAGCTGTTTGTGTTCCTGAGAGTTTCCTCTACAAGGAAAGGCCCTTCATATATTTTAATTAAAGTCCAAAGAAGAAATAAATTTTCCCTGGCATATGTCATGCTAATGACTACTAGTTAGTTTGAAAATACATGTTCATTGGTTTTACATGATAATTCCCTTTGAACCAAAATATTATGTTTGTACAGAAACATTTTCTGGAAGCAGTAGGGGGCATCATTTCCCTTTTGTAATTCTTCAGAGACATTAACCTCGTGCATTTTGTGTGCAAAAGGAATTTTCGTTTTGTTTATGGCATTAATCCTGGGGTTAAGGTTGGCCTATGGTGAGCAATAATAAGTTTAACCTTTGACTTTGTGCAATAAGATGTAATTTATTATTTTTAGACTCTTTGTAAGTGCCACTGCCCTCACTTCTGCTTAAAATAAATTGAGACAACTGAGCATTTGATATCAGTGATCTTTACATGCAAGACATAAATCTAATTTACTTATTGTCTGAGCTTAGTGCTTTAGCCTCTGATTATGGTTTTTAAAAGGTGCAAACATTTTTTGCTTGATTGAATTATTAGTTGATTTTTGTAATTCATAAAATCTTTGGTGTTTCACATAGATTTCAAACCTGTAAACATAAATTCTGCAATGTCTAAATGCATAGAAACTTTATGAAATGTGGAAACAAAGCAAGAAAGCTATTCATATGCATAATATTTACTTGCAAGGTAGCTGAGATCAGAAAAGCATTTAAAATTTAATTTTCAAAGGCAATTTAAAGATGATTGAACAACTAGCAGCATGTAAATAAATTATTTCTGTAGCTGTTGCCTTGGCTTATAATGTATATGTTATTTATAATTTTTTTAATTGTAAGCGAACAATTTCTAACTAATTTTTTTTCTTTTAAAAACTCTGCTCTTTCATTTGCATTGAATGTTTGAGTTGCCTTTTGGTTTGTAAGTGAAGAACAAATTTATAGCAAATTTACTACTCTCCATGCCCTTCAAGCAAGGGAAAAAGTAAACTTTTTAATTGTGTACTGTGAGCTCTTCCTCTGTTTGTCCATGTGGAGAAGGTGGTGACTCCTCAAGTATTTTTGGGTGGGATGTGAGGTATATGCTGATTTCATAAATGATTTGGTTTAGGATAATTCAGGTAGAATGATGCAGGCTCATGGTAAGACGAGAACATTGGATCTTTCACCCATCTCAGGCTTTATATTTTGATATTGGGACCTGTGTTTATCATAGCAATAATATAAAAATATTTTTCAGCATGTATGGAGAGTGTGAAAGTTAAAGGGCAGAAAAACTTGAATAGAAATAAAAGTCACATAATGCTATTTTGGAAGAGTACTGATGTTAGGTAGGATTCTAAAATAGGTTTTTCAGTCTGGATTTAATATTTTTGAATTAAAAAAGGAAGTTAAACCATATAAATGAAGAAGTTCAAACCCTTTATACACTCTTCCTGTGAAAGCTTATATAGAAAATATGTGTGTAATTGCATCATTTGCATGGCAGGACTGCCCATGATCACTTTATTTGGTCTTCATAGCACCAAGGGTTAGTTTGATGGTAGTTTCAACACTGCTCCTAGATTTAAATGTTTGACAACTGAAGAGACTGCTAGTGTCTGTAATATGTGCTGGTATTACAATTTTCTCCAGTTTGTTTGATATAAGTTGTCTTTTGGCTGAGTTTGTTCACAATAAAAGAGCACTCAGTGGATGAGCTCAGCTCCTGCTGCTTGTTACAGGTAAGAGATGTGCAGAATTTCATGAATCCAACAGTAACAGCTGTATCTCATGACACACAATAGACAGTGATGGATTGTCAGAGTAATTAGACTCCTTACACTCTTAGAAGTGTAATTTTGAAAATCTTCCTGCAGCATGACTTTCATAGATATACTTTGTAATTTCCCTTAAGTTTTAATTGCTTTAGATAATGAACATGTAATAGGAAGAATTGAAGACACCATCATTTATGCTAGTTTCATACATTGCAGCTGTGTTGGGTAGAAAGTGTTTAAATGTGGGTTGAGAAGGAAGAAATTATTCTGGTGACATAGAAAAAGGAAAGAAGAAAGGAAGTGCTTCTTTCTTTTTTTCAAATGTCAAACATATGATATTAAAAAAAGGCAATTTATTTTTTAATAGCTGGGCTGTTGTATTTGAGAACACAAAAGCTGTGTGAGAGCTGAAGGGTGTGCTCCTTGCTGGTGAACCAAGAAAATGTATTACATTAAGCTGTTATTCATACTGTAACACACCGTATCAAATATTTGCAATAGATACCAAATTCTAAGCTTGTTAATCCTCCTCACAGGGTTACAGCATCAAGGGATGGTAACTTCCACTTGCAGCAAAAGTGTGTTTTTCAGCTAGTGATAATAAACTGTCACTTTGGCTGTTGATCAGTTGTTAAAGAGGATCTCTCTTTGAGCAGCAGCTATTCCTCCCAGAATCTGGAATATCGGATGTTGTTATCAGAAATGGTGTGTTTGGAAATTCCAATCTGGAAGCTGAAAACCTTTTAGATACCTCCAAGAGGGATAGAAAATGCAAGGATATTACATGTCAGTTAAACGTGTTAGCCTGTCCCTGGAAGTGGTACAGATAAGAGGTATATACTGCAAAACGTCATAGTCCCCAATTTGCAGCCATTCTCAGGATAAGTCAAGAGGCCTTTTTCTCTGTTCTGTTTGCAGTTATTAATATTTAATGAGCAGTTATGATAAAACAATATAGGACAAAATCCCAGGACTCTTCCCAAGACAGATATTTCTTCTGACTGCTGTGGGCAGATCACACTGAGTGTCATCACCTGGTCCGTGCAGGATACCGGGGGATTGTGCCCAGTCATCTGGGGTTTATGAAAGGCAGTTCCTGCTTGAGTAACTCGATCTCCTTCTGTGACAAGGTGACCCACTTAGTGGATGAGGGTGAGGCTGTGGATCTTGTCTACCTGGACTTAAGCAAAGCATTTGACACAATTTGCCACAGCGTTGTCCTGGAGAAACTGGCTGCACATGGCTGGGATAGGTTCCCTGTTTGCTGGGTAAAAAACTGACTGCAGTGTTGAGACCAGTCCTGTTTAATATCTGTATCAATGATCTGGACAGGGGCTTCAAGTGCACCTTCAGCCCCCTTGCAGGTGGAGCATAGGAAGACTTTGCAGTGGGACAGGCTGGATCAATGGGCAAAGGCCAGTGGTCTGAGGTTAAATAAAGCCAAGTCCTGGGTCTTGCACTTGGGCCACAACAACCCCATCCAGGGATCCAGGCTGGGGCAGAGTGGCTGGTAGGAAAGGACCTGGAGGTGCTGGTTGACAACAGCTGAACGTCAGCCAGGAGTGCCCAGGTGTCCAAGAAGGCCAAGGGTACCTGGCCTGTATCAGCACTAGTGTGCTCAGCAGGACCAGGGAAGTGATTCTTCCACTGTATTGGCCCCTGGTGAGGATACACCTCAAATCCAGTGTTCACTCTTGGGTTCCTCACTGAAGGAAGGAGGCTGAGGTGATGGAACATGTCCAGAGAAGGGCAACAAGCTGGTGAAGCTTTGTCTGGTGAGAAGCTGGTCTGAAGGGTCAGTCATATGAGGGGTGGCTGAGGGAGCCAGGGGGCTCAGCCTGGAGGAGGTTCAGGGGGGAACCTTCTCACTTCCCTCAACTTCCTTACAGGAGGGTCAGCCTCTTCTCTCAATTGACAAGTGATGAGGCAAGAGGAATCGGCCTCAAGTTCTGCCAGGAGAGGTTTAGGTTGGATATAAGAAAAAATTATTCACCAAAAGAGTTGTCAGGCATTGGAACAGGCTACCCAGTGAAGTGGTGGAGTCCATCCCCATAGGTGTCGAAAAGACTTGGAACTTGGGGCTATGGATTTGGCAGTGCTGGTTGAATGGTTTGACTCAGTGGTCTTAGAAGTCTTTTCTGAACTAAAATATTATGATCATTTTCTATTACTTCTTCTGCTTGAAATTGTCCCTGTGGATCTAACAGAAATGATTCTAACATTGTTGCTACTTCTCTGCTGTCTGTATATCTTTGCCAAGTTGATTGAGAAAGTCATATTGGTAAATAGGATGGAAGAGAATGGAAAGAGAAATCCTGATCTGAAGGTGTTAGTCCCACATTTGCATTCCTGGACTTCCATCTTTCCAGTTCTTTCTCAGGATGGATTGTAACAAATAGTATGTACTATAAAAACTTAGTTCAAAGCCTCCTAATTCAAATACTTTTTCTTTTGATCAAATGAAAAAAATTGAGGCAAAAATGAACAAACTGCATGACACTTAATGTCTACTGTGCAGAAGAGACATACATACATACATATATAATATAAATATGTTTTAAATATACAATATATAAATATATATCAATATAATTTAATACTATATGTGTGCAATATATAATATACAGTAAATAAATAATATTATATCTTTTTATATAACATATATAGAATACAAAGCAGCAAATTAGCAATCTTTCAGTAACCATTTAAAGGCTAAGGTCAAATGAAATGTAGCTCTTAGCTCTGAATATACAATCTAATTTTTCTTGTTTGTTCCTTTGTGCCATTTCATATAGAAGTTGTAATGACAGAATTCTTAAAAATGTTTGCTACCAGCATGGGGAAAAAAAAGCCTTCTTACATGTCAGAGGCAGCAGGTATGAAGGTCTATCTTGAGATTCTCCATTTTACTAAGTAGAAATCTCTTTCCACTGGATGGATAGTAGTTCTGACACCTCTTCAAGGTTCACATCAAGTATTGAAAGTTTATTTCTTTTTGAAAATAAACCCAACAGTGCTCAACAGTACTGAGATCTTCATCCTATCTTCCTTTCCTGGTGAGCTTCTCCTTACTTATTGCAGGGTTTTTAGGTCAGAAGAATGGTTAGCCTTTAAAAATCGAGGGTTAAAGTTTGGGGAGAGAGAAAGTAGTGGCTCATGTGGAGAAGAGAGGCACTTTGGTAGCTGAAGATGAATTAAAGTCTCACAGCAGGGAGCTGCTGCTGACCTGTTACCTCTAATCATTCCAGAGCCTTTCTGGGGTGGACATTTGCTCCAGCTGCAGCTGAGTCATTGGTGAACCTGAATTAATACAGCTTCTGGTACGGGTATTTTGCAAGAGTGAAATGGTTCAAAAAAGCATAAATTCTGGTGCAAGCAGAATACCTGCTTGTTCACACTAGAAATATTTGTTGGTGCAGCTGCTACCAATGGCTTTTCATCGGGGATTATTCCCTTTTAGAGACAAAGGCTTAAGTGATGAAGAAATTCACTGGGCAACTATAAAGTGAGTGAAATTTTGCTCTCAAATAAAAGTGAAATACTGAGAATTGTTTTGAAATTGTCTTGTGTGGGAGATGCTGTATAATTGTGGTGGTTTGTTCTTCCTTCTAAAATCTGCACTGCTTTGGCCAGTGGCCAGCAGAAGAATTGCATTCTGACAGCTTTGCCTTTTTATAATCCTATCAAATACTTTTAACTACCCAATTAAGGCAGTTTCTCTTCCACTAACATGCTTTTTTCCCTTGTATTTTCCATCAAGACTTTTTTTTTGCCAGAGTTTAAATACTTGAATTACTGCTTCAAAACGACAGTTGAACATTTTTAGGTATGCTGAGATCACTTCAGGTGATTTTTTTCTGATAGGTTGTCATGACTTAAGGGCTCTACAGATCCTAAGCAGTGGCATCTGAATGAAGTTTCAGTGCATGTGGAGTCTGGCCGTGGGTTTCAATGTGTTGTCTTTTCTGTCTATTCTCTTTGTAACAAAAAAAAATATTTCTGGGAATTTCCAAGGAGTACAGTACACTTAATTTTTAATTGTCAAGATAGCTGACAGTTTATTATGGTACCATGAATAAATTATTTCAGGGTTCACACTTAAAACAAAGACGGAATATTTTCTTTTTTCTTTTAAAGCTGACATTTTGAATTTATATTAAACATAGTATCACCTGGATACACACTGCATGAAAATTTAGACTATTCATAATGAATTATTAACCCAGAACTTTTACCCTTTCTTAGATGCACTGGAGATGCTCCACAGGATACTACAGGGATATGAGTGTGAGAGAGAATAGGGGGTTTCTAATAAGAGGTATAGCAGGCTGCAGTACCAGTGGATGTCATTGTTCAGCAGCTATTTTCCATAAGAGAAGGTATTTTATTACTGAGTGTTGTGCAGAGACCTCTGAATGTATCGTTAGAAGCACAGTAATTTATGGATTTACTTTAGGTAACCTCCTCAAATCTGGGTTAACTGTATACTCAGGATTGTAGTTTAAATGTAGTCAGTGAAACTCTAATCCAATTAGCAACAGTGCACATTTATAATAATGGTATTTAAAATGTCTAGGTTTAATCTTGTCTCAGTTCTATTTGAAGAGTTGACAGTGTCCACGTACCTCTGCAAGTCTTTTTGGAACAGTCAGCTGTTTTTTCAAAATTAAATAATCAGCTGCAGATAAAATTCTTCAGCTTTGGTTAACATTGTGGTAGGTGGCTTGAAAATGCAAAAGGGTGCAGGCAGAACTTTTCTGAATAAAAAATGCAAAATTTGTCTTGTGTTCTTTGATTCACTTGTATTAGATGAATAACTGAAGAGCATCAAGACAAATGTTACAACAGGAGGAAGGCTGCTATTGATTTCTGTGGACTTTGAATCATATTCTCAGGGTCATATCAATGATTGTCAGAAAATGTAGGATATTATGGGCTTGAGCCTTTTTTTCCACTGTAGTCCTAGAATATGAAAATACATGGAGTTGTATAATCAGCAAACTCCATAAAAAGACCTTGACCTGAATGTTATGAGAAGACTTTTTTCTCTTTTCAACTCCTTTAATGTATTTGTTTTAATACCAAGATGTTATTAAAAAAAAAAAAAAAAAAAAAAAAAAAAAAAGTAAAAATTACTGAGGAAAAATGTTACTGAGGAACTGAGCTCCTGAGGAAGTAACTGAGGAAAAATGAGTTAATCCTTAGATAGTTAATATACAAGCCTCAAGCCCCCCCAGTTAGTTGGCATACAAGGCTGGAAAAAATGAAGATTAGCAAGGGCTAAGATATGGACCCCCCCCCCCCCGCCCTGCCCCAAATGCTGGTGACTTTTGCTGTACTTGTGATCATTTTCACAATTTAGTCTTCCAAAGCATCTTACCTGGTTGCTACTTAGTAACTTTCTTAGCCAGTGGAGAGCTGGAGTATTCTCAATATATCTCTACATGATAAATGTCTTATTTGAAAACATTACTTAGGATGTGAAATGATACTGTCCCTCTGACTTTCACCATCTCAGTGGAGATTCAATTTTTAAAATTTTTAAATAATCACTTCAATGTTTCTTCCTTTACCTTCTTTCATTTTTGGCTGACATTTTCAACCTTGGTTTAGTTAGTTTTCTGTCTTTAAATTTTATTCAATTATACTACTTGGGAGTAGCAATTTCTGAGTGGCAATGCTATCTGACCTGTAATTCCTTAAGGTCAGACCTAAGTCCAGCATAGAGCATTAAAACAGGGATAGAAACAGAGTGCTGATGCTACATAGCAATATCAAGAAGTGTAACGAGGGCAGATAGTTCTTTAAAAATCCTGCCACACATAATTAAAATATTTTCCTATTTCGAACAAAATTTTTCCCTTTCTAAAAATTGAAGTTCGAAGGTTCAGTTGAGCTACTATTTGCTTAACATGGAGCACTAAGTTAAGCACAGAAGAATGTGTTTTGGTCTTCTCTAGTTCAGAATGTTTGGGGAGAGACCAGCTGAATCAGTCTCTCAGCAATCTCTGATGTTATCACGTTTATAGCAAACAGCACTGTCTAAAGGGTTCTGGACTTCACAGATTCTTGTAATCCTTTCTGTACTTTCATGACATTATGAAGGTCTGTTTTATTTATCTTTCTAGCTACAAGATCTCGAAATTGATATTTAGGAATTATTTTACTTGTTGAGATAGATGGGATGAATTTGACCCCTAGTTTGATAGGCTTCATTTGGCTAAAGTATAGGACATGCTTATGGTTCTTCAGTTGGACTCAAAAAAAGTCATAGAAAGGTCCATAGCTGCATTGAAGAATTTCAATAAATGTGGAAACGACTTTGAAAATAAAACATGAAAGAATTAGAGCAGTGCCCATTTTCAGCTTTAACTGTAGTCCTTTGCACAGAAGCTTGAATTTCTGCAGACCAGAAGAATTAATAGCTCTTTTTATTTTGTAATTCTAATGTAACCAGCCAGGAGATAGTTGGAAATCTGGGTGCATCTTGTGTTTACAGACCTGTGATTCCTGATTTCCATGGATGTTCTTAATTTTTAAGTAAGTATATATATATATATATATATATATGTATATAAAATATATTTTTTAAAAATCCAGCCGGATTTTCTCCCTGTGAAAGTCCAAAATGGACTTATTACTGATCTGAGTGAAGGGAAATTCATTTCCCTTTATTAACAGACCCACCATTACTGTTATGGTGCAGAAGACAGTAATTAAAATATAGTTAACATAAGCCACTCTCATTTTGAAACTGCCTCAGTTTGCAGCCCAGGGGTAAGCCAAGTAATTAAGTTTGGCTGGAGCACTGAAGGGAAGATGCATCTTACTAGATAAAAACCCAAAATAGTTTGGGCAGTACTGGCACAGCAGAAGGCTCCCATGTGTTCCCTGAGTGCTGTTTGTGGCTCTTAGTGGATGCATTGCTCTAAGTGACATTAATTTGATTAAACACTAGAGTTGAGTTTTATATGTCAAACCTCGGTCATTCTCCAGGATGTCCAGTCCATCCTACAAAAGCGATGTCTCTGCATCCAAAAACCCAGCAGTAGAAGTGCCTCTGACTGCAAAAACACCCAGCTTGCTGCAAGATCAGGCAGTAAAAAGGAGTCACTTGAAGTGAATAAAAAACAACAACTTGAGTGATTTGTGGATGGACTGGGAATGGAAGCCAGAGGAATATGAATAGATAGGGTAAAGCTGGAAATGACCAGTTCTGTGGTAAAATGAGCATATGATCCTAATTCCACAAAAAGGTGCAGGAAGTGCCCATCTCTGAGGCTTAAATTTTGTGGAACTTGTTATTTACATGGAAGATAAAAACATGACAAAAACATTCACACTTCCAAAAATTTGTGGGTGTATTTGTCTCTTCAAGTACTGCGAGTTTGAGTGAACATTTCCAGTGTGACTGTCAGTGTCAGTCCTGTTATTTCAGTTCTGCCTGTACATTCCAATGTTTCCTGTAACATAGCTATGATGTAACATATGGTAGAAATATATGTATATATACATAAGTATATTGATTAGCATAAATTCCTCATTTACTGACTGTTGCAAATTAAACTGAGTCTTCACTGAGAATTATGATCTCCAATAACATCAGCAGGGATTTTTTTCAGACTCCAGAAGACATCACAGTGTTAGCAGAACAGTATAGGTTGCTCCATTTCTTCAGAATCCTATATTTTAGTACTATTTTCGCCACAGTTTTGTTCAGCCTTTCATTTGCAATAGTCTGTTAGGTGGTGTGAAACACTGTGTCCTCTGACTGAAACCAGTTAACACATCTGATGTGAAGAATTTAAGAGGATGCTTATCTTGTTGAAGAAAAACTTGTCTCAGGTCTTTTCTTTCTGGTGAAAAAGAATAGAAATAGACTCTGGCTTCCTGGGCAACAAGTTCTCAATAAAAGAACTTCTATTGCCTATGAACACATCTGAGGTTTTGCTGAGAGCATTCTGGTTGCCACATTTTTCTGTACTAAATGTGCTCTCAGTCAGATACTCTGTTAAAACGTTCTTTGGGACACTCTGTCCTTAAAGAAGTATGATACAGAACTAAATTCTGTTTTATTTGTGTTATATAGAAAATAAGCATATGCATGTGTTCATCATGATTTTATATTTATTCATTTTTAAATCTGTTTGTAGCATGTTACATTAGCTGTAGCATGATTGATAAATTCAAAACTGAGAGAGTGGTTGTACGGGGCAGGAAAGGGACAGGCTTGTCTGCCAGGGTTTCACTGAGCTACAGACAGCTCTCAGACTGCTCCTACCAGAGAAAAAAACTCAGTGTAAATTGTGGTGATAAAAATGAATAATATGAAGAAGAAAAATCATGTCCAATTATACTCTACAGTTTAATATTAAATGCTAATTTACTTTACTTGTCTGGAATTTAGCTCAATGCTAAATAATGGCTGCTACCTCTATTGATTTGGGGAATGACTTAAAGAATTCTTCCAAACCTGAGTCAAACTAGCTGTACTCAGAGTGAAAGTGATAGGATGATAGGATGTGTCTGTTACAAACTTAGCACATCTGCTGTTTCTTTGAGCTTTTCAAAGAAGCTTGAATTCATATTACTTTGTCAATTGTGATTTGAAACTCCTAAAACATAGACTGGGGAGTGTGTGTGATTTCATAATATATGATTTTCTTGTGACTGGCATTATTATTTTGCAAAATAATTCCCACCCCTAAAATTCTCCAGTAAATTCATGGAACTACAAATTCACTGTTTTGTTTTTAGTATCTCTGTGCATCATCAGTGAAGGCTGAATGGACAGTCTGTGGTATGCAGAGTACAGAAAATTGGTGCTGCAAATGCTTTTCTTCCTTGGGCATTCTGCAAAGTGGGAAGCCACATAGGGAACACTCAATTAAGGCATAAGGTTACCTAAAAAAATACCTAAAAAATAGCAGTGCTTTAACTTATGAAAAACGTTAAGAATATCCACAGGGAAAACCTTTGGTTCTGCAGTTTCATATTTAGATTACCATAGCTGGAAGTTAATTAGCCCTGCTAGCCTTTTTCTTTTGGGCTAATTAGTAAGAAAACTGGATATAAAAAGTCAAAGTCATTTTGAGAGAAAGAACTTCAACATTTTGTACAGAGCAATCCCTTTGGAGGATATTATCTCCATAATGACCATAGGATGCTCTCCATTCTGACAGGATGTAGTTGTACAGTCTCTGGACTCATTTAGACAATGTCTTAGTCATTAATGATTTCAGGCCTAGCTGCTTGCAATTGCCAGATGAAACCACATGACATGTTGTTTAATTATGCAATGATCAGCAGCCTTTACATTTTAATTAGGGAGCCACTGTAATGAAGCCGTCCCACTTTACATATGGCTTCTTGGGCTGAAAGGTTGTCTTTGCTAATTGGTTGTTTGGAAATGTAATTTTGACACAGCAATACAGGTAGACTTGTCTTCACTTCTAATGTGTTTCCTGATCTCTTTTTTTTTGATCTGGCTAATTAGTGCTAATAATTTAAAAGCTGCATGGCATTCCAAAACTCCTGCTGTTTACTATATGTATGATAGTTTTGTTAACAGATTTTAGTATTGTTATACATGGTGACATATTGCTAGTGCCTGCTCACAATTTCCTTTTGTTTTGTAAGATTACAGGGACTTTAGCATCACACTATTCTTTCAGTTAGCTGTATGTGAAACAGATTCCTGATGCAAGGAGTTTAACTAAAACTTAATAACCATTTTCAATATTCTTTAGAGAATACTTGCATTGGAATATGCATGATCTTTTGAGTTTAGGTTTTTCAATGATTAATTCATGAATATATCTGCAAGAATGCCAAGATCTCCAAAATGATCAAAGCTTATCCTTCCACTGCTGTTTGTTTTCATTTCAAGTCAAAGCTGTCTTGTTTGTTTGTTTACTTTAAAAAATAATAGTCTGTTCTTTCCACTGGGTTTTTGATATAATTTTGACAAGTAAAAATATTAATTTACATTGAAGAATCAAATAGCTGAAGTTTCCATCTCCCCCTGCATTATATTGTGTGATATGATTAGCAGAAACATTCCCAACCTGTTCCACCAATCCAGCCCACGTCCTATGTCTCTATCCTATTTGGTGCTTCATTTTATTTACAACAAGAAAGTAGACAAAGTTCATCTTTGTTCCTCTTAGGGATGGCTGTTGATGAGGATCGTAGCTCAAAAATATTTGTCTCTGAGTCCCTTAAAGCTACTTTTGCATACATCCAGTTGGACAAAATATAAGTTGCTTCAGTTAGTCAAGAGACTCAGCAGGAATGATTCAGGCCACGTTACCACTGCTCACTTGTTAGAGCTCTCTTCTGGTCAGACTAACATTGATTAAATCCAAGGTTATTTCACATGACACTCCCAAACCTTTTACCATCCTTCTCAGAGATTCCTTTAGGTTTCCTATTCAGCAGCTTCTGACAGCCACCAGGCTTTAGATCCATATGAGTTCTCAAAAAATACTGTTTCATTTGAAAGATTTCCTGTGCATTTCAGAAAATCAATCCCATAGTTCTCATTTGTTACTAAAGTAGAGGTGTTAGAGTGGGGAGATACTGTGCTGTGTATTTTTATTTTTATTTTGCCTAGCAAAACAAAGACTTGAGAATGATGAAATAATTTTGCAACACTGTTAAAAATTAGCAACAATCTCTCAACTGTTAGAAGACTAACAAGAACTTGCACCACCTGCTATCGGGCAGTCAAATCATTTTGTCTCCTGTGTCACAGATATTTATGTGCATCACTATTGTTTCTTCAGCCAAGCCATCCATATTCCTTATCTGAAGTGAATAATGTTTGTAGGAGGTAGAAGGTTATCTTGATAATTACTTCCTCTGCTTAATACTTTATTGTATAACTTTTTTTTTTTTGTATTTGTTACTTGGCTTGGCATATACCACTAGGGTACTAGAACTCTACGGGTGTTGTTAGTAAACCTAAAAGTTATGCTCAAGCAATTGGATTTGACTATGTATGATTTTCTGGTTACTTCTTTATATCCAGCAATCAGGACATGATCCTTCATGGTGCTGAGTGATTGTGCCTTTATTTCCCATAGCAAGTGAGTCAGTGTTTCATCTTTACCCTGGTAGCAATGTCTAATTTTATTGAGTACTTTTGTAGGCTAAGTTAGAACAACTTCAGAATAGCCAGCAGGACCATCTACACACTTAGGACTTTACCAGCTCAAGGCTTGTACATGCTCAAGAAAACTCCAATGGGATAATAAAGCACTTGCTCCTGATCCAAATGGCATCTTTAAAAGGAAACTGCTTTTGCGGTTGTGAAGTTGCTCACAACTTCTCATTTGAAATGCACTATATACAGACATCTCTGGTTACCTGCCTCCTCCAGGGGACTCCTGTGACACACTGACACATTTACACATTGGTCTGAGGGAAAAGAAAAACTTCATGTCATTTCAGTAAACCAATACAATTCAGCTCATGCTAACATGAATCGAAACCTATTGTGCTTCTGGTTTTGTAGGTTGAAAGTTTTTCTAATGAGAAAAAAATCTTTGTGTAAAATTTGTTTCTGTTGATCATAAATGCTTTTGAAAAAATGCCTTCTTGATCATGTTCATTTTCTGTTGCATATTTCATGTTGTTTAAACATTTATTTGGAATTTAGAGAGATGCCTTCAGTGAGCTGGTCTTTTAAAAATGTAATTATGACAGGGTATAGAAAAGAGAATAGTAGATAAAGGTACTCAAATCATTAGCTGGTGATTTGCTAATAATTATGTCTGCATTTCAGGTTTGTAACTATTTGCCAGAATAGATTTAAGTTAGATACTTTTGAATTCGAAGTAACTATCTAAATTAAAAGTATGTTGCCAAAATTTTAGTTGTTGCATCAGGATTTTTATGATCCTGAATTTTAATAGTGCTATATCAGCATAGCTGGTAAAATACCTGAGAAGCATGAACAGGATTATTGTTCCCTATGGTTGGCTGAAAATATTAAGTATTCAGCCTATATCTTATTTGTGCATTGCACAGCACTATCTGGCATCAAAACAAAATGTGATTTATTTGTAACCCAAGGGAGGGATGGGGATACCTCCTATAAATGCTTAGCAAAGAAATAAACTATAGTCTTCCAGCACCAGTGGGAACAATTCTGTAGATCTGAGTTTGCAGCCAGGGCCCAAGTACACCCAGGTGGTCATAGAGGATCCAGGTCTGTGTCTACAACCAGGTTAACTGAAAAATGCCACTCACACAGCAGAACAGGAACCAGGATTGCCTCATGCAGAAGTGCAGGTTCTATACCCCACATCCTGCTGATGGGATGTGTCCACCATGTCTGGCAGAAAACTTGCTGCTCTTGCTGCTCTTGCTGCTCAGCAAGGCTGGGATGCTGCCTGTGAGAATGAGAGGTTCCTGTGTCTTAAAGCGACTGGTTAAACAGCTGGGTAGAGATAACAATAAAGCCTGACATTGGCTGGGAACTGCAAGTGCTTCTTGGTCATGCTAAGCCTCTTTCTCTGATCCTTTTACCAGATAAAGCAGAATATTTGATAATGTACAAGTTTTTTCCCAGTGTTTTAAATATAAGTGACGCAGAAGATAAAGCATTAATATGATAAAACAACCAGAGTGGTATGTCTGGCTAACTTCTGCAACTACTGAATATTAGTTTTAAACACACACAAAAAAATGTTTTTAAACTAATTTAAAGTAATTTCTCTTTAACTGGTTAAAGTGATTGGTATCTTTTAAAAGATGATTAATGGTATTATCACCTACTATACATCCTTAAATATATGTATGATATAACTTCTCTATTATTTGGGGAACCTGAATGGTAAACATTAACATTAAGCCTTAATGCTAAAAAGAAGTGATAACAATCATAACAGTATGAGCCCAGGGTATCCCACAGCAGTTCAGTGACTCACGGCTTATCATTACTTGATTGGATTAAGCCTGTAATGGAATTCCCTATCCAATTTCTACAAGATTTCTAAATATCTCACACTGTTTCATCTTTGTTTTAAAAATAGTTTTCAACCTTTTTTACTGTACTACACAATCAAAAGACCTCATGGTTGCTATATTGTGCTAGTATGAGCTGGTGCACCGAAGTCATGAAGACTGATTTTCATATATCTTGGGCTACCTACATTCTTATTTATCTATCAAATGAACATTCATCCCTATAATATGAATATGAGTTTTTGCTCTATCACTTAGATAGAGAGAAGAAATCCAAGCACATTAAGTATGTCTCTACAGAGAGAAGCATCACAGAGCAGAGTCCTGGACTGACACCCCTAAGCCTGTGCTAGAGCCCAGGGCAATAGAAATCTAAAGGCAGGGTTTACTGGCTTCGGTGGCTACTGCTTCAGCCTTCCTTTAATCTTTGTGTATTTCCATGCTTCTGTCTTTCAGTCTTTCCTCTTAGATCCTCGTGTATTTCCATGCTGGTGCAAGGCAGCAACAGCACAGCAACCCCACCTCACTCCACCTTTGCTACACGTTCATAGTGACATCTAAGTTTAACAGAAAACAAGGCACAAAGTTTGCATCCACATGACATAAATTGGTGCCTGGATTGGTAATTTCTCTCCTTAGAAATACCTGAAGGTTACAGAACATTCACTGTGGTGTCCAGAGATTCTTCAGAACCAGCAGTGAGCCCTGCAGATGTATCTGCTGAATGCTGTGGGAGATCAGCTTTCAATTCCATCTTACATGCTCATCTCCAAAAATATTTGGAAATCTTAGGGATTAAATCTCTGACAGTGGTTAAATTCTGCCTTTTGTTGTTTTATAGAAATAAATCTGACAACAAATACCTATGGAAATATATTTTTATTATGTAAAGAGAATGGGATAGGAATTGCATCATAACTACCTTGGAAGTTATACAGACACCTTGAATACTTTCAATTTGTACTAAAAAAGATGCTTCCCATTACAGAGCTGACCTTGATATATCTCAAAATGAACATGGTGGGGGTCGTTTATACCCGGAAAGCTTTTGGCCATTGGGATAAAAACAAAATAATGAACACCACCCCCTTCTAATAGATCAGAATGCTCTGATGGAGAGTCCTTGTACTGCAAGATCTGTGTGTGGTGTCCTGAACGTGAAAATTTCAGTCTGTTACTTATAAGAAGAATCTGCTGCTGGTAAAAAGAGCACTCCTTTTTGTTTTTTCATATGAATTACTGTATGTTATCTACAATTCTCATTATCTGGCTCCCTTTTTTAAACTTGTGCAAACCAGCTTGTATTAAATTGCCTTTTTTACTAACTGGGTGTGGTGAAAAAGCAGTGACTAAGAAACATGATCACTAAAGGTGGTTTTTATTGTTTGAAGCTGTTAGTTACACAGTTTATTACGTCTCAGCTGTTTTGGACAGTTTACTTCATGTTAATCCAATTAAATATTTTAAGCAGTGACTTTATTTAAATAACATTTTTCTTCCAGCACAGCTGCCCCTGAGTTTGACAAAATAATTTTACTGCATGATGAACTTTGCTGGTACAAAGAGTAGCTAGACCAGCTAGTTTCAGAAAATTCAATTTTTTAAAAAAATAAATTCTTTTTTGTTAATATTTTATTTTTCCCACTTCATGCTTTCCTAATTTTATGTGTGATTTATAACAGCTACTGTATGTTCTTGCTGCTACATCATGACAAGATAATATAGTAGCTGATCAAAAATAAAATAACTGGAATAATTTTAAGACTTGTAAGCACATGAAAATAAAACATTTATATTACTTATTATTCAGCTATTATAGTGCCAACATTTATTGCAAAAATATTTTGCAGAGGTATAACAAATTGTGAAAGTTACCCTTTAAAAATGTACTTTCATGAGAAGCAAAAAAAAAAAAAAAAAAAAAAGAAGTAGGCAGGGAAAAAGTCGAAAAGGAAGATTTAGTAAGAAAGTAAGATTCTGAATTTTAACTGACTCCTAGAAAAGTGGAGGTAATTTCTATCCATGCCCTTGTGGATGTGATCTCAGCTGTCCTTACTGAAGATCTTGCACCCTGACTCATGGAGACTGTGCCCAGGGGGCACGGAGCAGCCTGGAGGGAGCTCTGAGGATGGCAGTGACTCTTCCAGAGCAGTTTTCTGTTCATGCCCTTTGAAAACCACTAATGCTGACCAAAATACAGTGAATTAAAAGTTCATTGTGGCACAAGAAAGAGGCAAAAGCCAAACCTTGTTTTGTTTCCACAGGCTTTAAGTTTCATGTTACAAGCTATTGTTGTTGGAATAAAGGAAAAATTAAACACGAAAATTAGTCTTCTTGAAGTGAATTTTTAATAGGAACTTCTCCATAGGACAAGTTTAGTGTGAGTTCCAAGGTTTATTTCTTTCTGCAAACATTGACTTTTTTTGCCTGGCAAAAGTTTTTCACCTGTGTGTCATTGCAGGTTATTTAGAGAAAGTATCTAATTTACATATGCAAAAATATTAAATTTAAAATTCCCTTATAGTGACAAGTACAGGTGAGTTACAGAGATCTTTAAAAGTAGTATATTTTTGAAATATAGATGAAATTTTATAACTCAAGTCCATGTTAAAGAGAAGATAGGTTCTGCAGATTGGTTCAGATAGGGAACTCAGGGAATTAATATGTTTTTATACAGTTTGAAAAGAAGAGCAACCTTTGGTTGGACCTGATCTTAGAGACCTTTTCTAGCCTTACCAATTCTGTCATCCTATGGCTTTCTAAAGTAAAACACAGTAATTAGAACTATCAATAAAAAAATGCCACAGCTCATCCCCCATCTGTTAAAGAAGCTATTAAAGTCAAAATTTGAAATGTACTGGACTGTCTTTTAAAAGCAATATTTTGAATTTTGATTAGTAAACTGTTTGAGCCCATGCTTTTATTTTAAGTAAATTCTTAAACTTAAGTAAATTCCTCAAAATGTTGCTGAATTGTGTTTCTTTGTTTGTTTTTCCTAATCAGGACCTCACTGTTCTTTTAATTGGTATTACTTTCTGAATGTAATACTTTTCCATTTTCATGGAAAATTACCATGGGAAACATCAGCAAAAATCGTGTTGTTTCTGAATTTCTCAAACAGCTTTGGAGCTATTTGCTGAACAATATTTTAAAGAAAATGCATTTTTCTAACAAATACTTCTTGTGGTTCTTCAATTCTTCGGAGGACTGCTTTTGCTGGGTTAGTTGACTTAATGGTTTAGCACATCTCTAGCAATAAACAAGCATGTTGGACATGTTGTTTGATGAACTTCAAAGATTTAAGCACTCAGCTTTAATTACTGATGGTTTTAGCAACAGCACAATAACGATGGACTCCTGCTTCACTAAATCAAAGAAATGTGACTGAGGGACTTCTGATCCAATTGTTCTCATTTAGTTCAGCTCTCACAAACATGGCTGTAAAATATCATTGTGGCTTGAGTTGACATGAAACGCCACTGACATCAATCAAATAAATAAAAAAATTGTGAGAATCAATATATAACACAAACCCGGTAGTTCCAGCCACTTAATCAACTGCACATATTTGTGTTTCGTTTCCCTCCTGCCACTTTTTCTCTCCAACTTCTACTTTATTTTCTTTTAAGAACTTGTCATCTGCAACCTAGTAAAGCTTAGCAGCTGTTGAGATGAAAGGATCAATATTTCCCAATCAGGATGATCTGAAAGACACTATTGCTATATAGCATTCAAGTGCTAATGTCACTGAGTAAAGCTCAGTACCTTTTAGTTGTTCAGTGATAATAACAATCTTTTGTCTGCCTGCTGATACAATTATGCACGCTATATTGAATAGTTATGATTGTGTGGCTTGTCAGCATTCCAAGGTTTTGCCAGAGACCCGGCTCTATGAACTCATTCAGAGCAGCAGGGCACGTTTAATGGGCAAGTTGGATGAAGCATGAAGCCAGCTGGTGTCAGCTGCCTCTTAACAATTGTAATATGTATCAATCACTCAGCATGGATTTTTTTTATTGGTGTATTTTTGATCTTTGAGGTCTTATACCAATAAAACATAATTCCTGGGATTTAAAGGGGTAGCATTATTTAGAGGGAGGAGATGAAATATTCCTTGAATGGACAACCTTCAGCATTGCCACTTCTATTGAAAGGAAGATAATTCAAAGAAAACTGAGGGAACCAGAAAGAGCTTCTTGTCACTGGATTCTGCAGAGAATGAATCCAATGTATGGTTTCTACAAGGAAAATCGGGTTCTAAAGGATATACTTTATTTTTTTGTTTTATTTTGTTTTAAAGCCATGTAACTTCTGGTTAGAAAACTGGTTTAAAATCCCCAACAGATTATCTTGGAATTATCAGATGACCAGATCTCTAAGAATATTGGTTAATATAATGACAGTAATTTATTTTTCTGCACTATAAGTCTGATATCGATATTGCATGTTTGATATGGATAGCTTAACAAAACCTTTTATGTTTAATGTGAGATTGTACAAAAGGTGAAACAACATCCTAATGAAGCTGAACTGATTATTGTTCCATCATTGCTTCTATTGGCTATGTTGTAATCTATCAAAACAAATGTCAGCCATGTCAAAACCAAAAATCCTTTCTGAAATCTTCTCTGAACTATCTTCATCAAAAATCAGCCACAAACTACCTCATGTACTGTAAAAGGTGTAACTTAGTCCAGGCAAGATGTTTAGAGTTTTTGAATTGCTGTGATGAAGGCAAAGAAGAGGAGGAGACAAAAATGTTGTAACCAGTTAGCTAAAATGGTACAATTGGTGCATTCTAAGCTTGATGGGCTCATTAAGCATTAAAACTCCTTGACATTTCCCTGTTGTACTGATAAATAGGAATGAACAGTTTGCATTTTATACTTTACTAAATTGTATGTCTTTTTGGCTTCTTCATCTGTCATGTTTTACATGTTTACTTTTGCATCTATTTCATTAAAAAAATTCAGCACTAAAGATTCTTTGCTCTTCTTCTAATTATCTTCCTTTGAAAACCTCCTAGTTTTGTATCAATGATATTGTTTGGTTCTAAAGTGTAATAGTTAATGCTCATTGTTAAATTGCCAAAAGGATATAGACTAATTTAGCATGTTACAGCTGCTTGGTGAAAATGCCATCATTAGTGATCCATGAGTTGCAAAGAAAAATAGGAAAGGAAGAGGGCCAATAGTCTACTAAACCCCCCAAATGATTTTTAGAAGTCCATTTTTATTAAAAGAGTTTTGACTGGAACCCTCCTTGATGTTGTTAAATACATTAAAACATCATCTTTAAATGGAATTATGACTGCATTGATTCAATAAATAGGAAAGAACAAAAGGCAGATGGTGAATGAGATAGTGTTAATCTTTTTATACTAATGAAATTAACCTCAGAACTACCTTTCTGTACTATTCACAGTTCAGGAAAATCCACCTGGATTGGATATTAGTGGCATGAACTGATGAAAAAGACCCTCAAGTTTTTTCCTTTTATTTTTCATTTGCATTCATAACTAATTTGTTCAAAAATTCAGTTTTGAATTTTCAATCGTGTTCTCCCTCTCTCTTAAGAGGAAAGCTCCTGATAAGTCCTTATTTTCTCTAGGTTTTACAGGTCAGCAGCATGCCAGTAATTGCTAACTTCTGAATTAGGTGTAAAGGACAAGGCTCTGGTGGCAGAGCTGGCTGCAGGGGTGGCCTGTATGGGAGGAGTTCAGGGCTGCCCTGTGCCAGACCTTGCAATGGACACACCAGTTGCCAAAGCCAAGCCATCTGGAGGAGTTTGTGGTACCTCTGTGAAAACATATTTAAGACTGGACAGAAGAATGGAGGGAAGAGGGTACAGAGGGAACAAACAATGAGATAGAGGAGCAGTTGCTCGATGGTAGGGCATGCACACCCCAAAGGGACTGTGGGTGCTGGGTGAGCCCATGCTGCAGCAGGTATGGCCCCAAAGAGACTGTGAGGGCTGTGGATGAGCCCAGACCAGAGCAGGTTCATCCCTGAGGGGAGCTGCATCCCGTGAAGCATAGGAAACGAGTGAGGAGCATGGAACAGCAAACACTGGCCTGTACACTGGCCTTGAGTGCCTGACCATTCATTGCCTGCCTGAAGGCTCTCAGTGTGCTCTGCAGAGATAACTAGGCAGGCAGGAGAGGGGTCTGGAGTGAGCTAATGAAGTTGAGCTTGGTTTTTCCCCCAGTAAATTTTTGTCTTCTTTGTTTGCCAACATCCAAATCAATAATCAAATATTTATGTTGCTGGCGTTAAATGAATTTGTTCTGACTGTAAGAGAGGTTTACCTTTTGGCACCTTTTCTGACATTTTACAATATTCAGCCAGTAGCTAGATAAATGTGTGGTGCTGCAATAACCATTTATTTTTCTGATCTAGCACAAAAAGTAATTTTAAAAATCTCTGTTAATTATAATAAGACCACTCTTTACAGTTCTGGCAGTCTAATGGGACTTAAAGTTATGATTAACATGATTAGCTTTCACGCTGGATAGACCATAGTAGCCAGTGAAGTGCTGCAGAAACTGCAGAGGTTCTGTTCCCACACTTTTATTCATTGTTCCCATGCTGAGGGCCTTAGGCTGATTTTATATTCCCTGTATTCTGCCACATATGATGTAATCAGCTCACACAATTGCTCTCAATGAGGTATATGGAGCTGCCAGAGATTGTTCAGTTCCAACACCTATGTGAGACACTGAACAAAGCTTCCATGAGCACTTTCAGGGTTACTCCTCATGCACTTTCCAAACCCTCGATATTTCTGCAGCAACATGAGCTCCTGTAAATGACAACAAGGCCCTCAGCCATGTTCTGTGTCATTATGAAATGACAGTGTTGAGGGCTGACATGAACTATTCTTTATGAAAATGGGGGCAGGTGGCTGGATAAAAGCCTTGCAGAATGTTTTTAAGAGGCTGAAAACATGACCATCCTAGCTCACAGAATAGAATCTATTCTCATAATACCAAATTTTGATTCTCTCTCCTCACCATCTCAAACTTCAGGTTAATGGACACTTATATTTAGCCAAAAATTCTCTGTGGTAATCATAGAATTGTAAAAGGAAAGTATTTGGAGGTGTTTTTGCTGCTTTCCTATTTTAAATGATCTTTTCCTTAGTGCTGTGTTCTCTTTTTTTACAGTGACTGTAGTCATCTGTCATTCTGCTTAAGCAGACACTCTTTAGGTCCTGATTACCCTTGCTTTGGGCAATCCCTTCTCTTCAATAATATGATGAAAGCAGATCCAGTGAGGCTTACACAATGAGACCTTTAAGGTGCTGCTCAATCCTATCTGGTCTTGCTGAGATGCAGATTGGTCTCTCCTTCCACAGGATTCATGATCACAAACACAGCTGTTATTATGCTTATAAAAAGTATCCTATGGTGCAAATGCTTAATAACTATATCAATGCAAGAGATTGGCATTGCTCTTTCTGCTGCTGCTTGATTTACTATTAAGACAAATGTTTGTTGGTTCCAGGGAATAAAAACATTTCAGTCAGGAGGCTCACTGCAGTCATTCTGGACAAACCTATTGCCTCTCAACATACTCTTGATTAATTTTAACAGAAAAAAAGCAAAAAGAAATTAAAGTTTTAACTGGGTTCCACTCAAATTGATAATTCTCGATATCCATGTGGGCAGGTTGGTTCACATCCCTCAGCAGAATCTTTGTGCAAGAACCCTGTGACAATTCTGAGGTCTTCAGAATTGTCATAGTGATGGAAGAAGGGTAAAACCCCACAGGTTTGTCACTTAGTTCAGAGTCAAAGCCAACAGCAGTTGTGTGCTCTTAAAACCCTCTTAAATGTCTTATACATTGTGAATAGTTTTGATGCTCTGTTATGTGGCTGAATAAATAATTTAAATGGGTGAACAGGCCAGACTGACCTTTGCCACAAGTTAAAAGTCCCAGGTTTTGCATCTTCTTTGAGTTTGGAACTGGGGTTGTAAAATCTTCAACTGCTTCACATCACTCCTCCTTCTGTGAAGTGTCTGCTGGCAGGGACTCCTCACTAGCTGCATCTCCATTGCAGGAGGAGTGGGAGAGTTGCCTGTTAGTGCAAAGACACCAAGTCCTTTCCAGAGGTGTTTGCTTCCTTCCTCTGTCTCTTTGTGCAATTATACAATCCCACTCAGAGTCTAGCTCTAGTGTAATCAGTTTCTGAACATAAAATACTCATAATACCTTAATATATTTTTTTGCACTTCTAAACCTTGAAATAAAAGACAATATTACTGTTCAGAAGCGTATCAGTTTAATTGTGGTTAAAATCTATTATTGCAATGGACTCTGAAGGGGTGGCTGAAATGAGCACATTCTTGTATGTGATCAGTCAAGTTTAATGCTTTGACACCTGAATTCATGGAGTTGAGCCAAGGGATTTTTTTTTTACTTTCTTTATTTAGGGAAAATTTCACAGAACTACATAAACATAATCACTTAGGATTTTTAGGTTTTTCCATGGGGTCATTGACACCAGAAAAAAACCAAAACAAAACAAAAATAAATTTGATGGCAGAAAAAAAGAATGAAATCAGTACAAGTAGGAAGAAAAAATTAAATAATTTGTTAATAGTAGTACTGAATAAAGTGAATTCCTAAAATGAAAGAAACTGTATAAATTTTCTCTGGCACTTTCTGGAAAATCTTTTTAGATTATAAAAAAGCAGAAACAATAAGACCAGGGTTTTTGTGGGAAACCATGAGATTTTCTGATAGGGAACTTTCTACATCAGAGATGCAAAGCTAGGCTACATAGAAATACCAGGGTTTTGTCTTAGGTGAAGTTTGTAAAATACACAGCCATTTCTTTTGTTTTTGCTTCGGGATGCTTGGGCAATATAAATATCGCAGAAATAAAACTTTAATCACAATGGCATAAGACTCCACTGATGGCACCTGCCATCAGTTCCTTACCTGCCTTATCTCTACAGTAGCCTCAGCTTTTAAATAGTTCTTTCATTGGAGAGGAAGGAAAGGTCAGCGATCTCTTATTGTTCAACACCACCAAGGGGTTTCCGGAGATTGGCAGCCAGCAGAACCTTGCAGGGAAAGTGCTGGAGAGTGCTGCCAGCACAGGCTTGCATAGATCAGCATTTCATTACAGAAATAGCAAATGACTGATGTATTTTCTAGGTCAAGGTGGAAAAAGTTAAATAAGGATACTGACAACTTGAGGAGGGGAAGGTGGCCTTTGTGTGCAGTATTCCACCAGCTATGGATGGACAGTGTAACACTCTTTTCTTTCATTATATAACAATACTTAAGTATTTCTTCCCTGAAACCTATTGTGTGCTTGGATATACCAGAGGAGCTACAAGTGCTTCCCTTAAAGAATTTTAGATTCTTTATTTAGTTGTGATTTGGATTTAGTCATGATTTAGAGAGAAAAGAAAATTAGTTTAGTAAAAGCTTTAAAGCATTTGCTTTTTTTCCCAAAATGTTCTTCATAATGGCAGCATCTTATCTGAGCTGGTGGAAGTGAGGGTTTCAGGGATGCAACTCAGGAAACTGAAGGTATCAAGAGGAAGAATAGCTTCTAAGGCAACAGGATGTTGTCTCCAGATCTTTCAGTTTAGAAGGCTCAATAATAAAATAATGCATTGAAAGACCATTGAAAGACTTCTTTAAGACAGCTAATTAGTTCCTGTCCTCCAATTATTGTCCAGTTTTAACTATTTCTTAGTTGTTTTACTTTCCTGAAAGTAAGAAAACTGAAGAGGTTTTGCCATTTAAAAAATCATAAGAGTAATTTTTGCTGGTAATTTATCAGTTCAGTGCAAAGCCAAGCAAATTTTAAAGTGGATTTTGGCAAAATTCCATGAAATTTATTCCTTTTTCAAAAGTATTACAAATAATTGTCTTTCTTCTATATCCTTTTGCTCCTTCTCTGTAGAAAGAAGCAGATGAGGTTAAAATAGTGTTTGTTTATTTAGGATAGCTGTTTGGAGATTTACACTTAGAATTTGCACAATTCAGAGAGAAGTCTGTGTAAATGTGACGTGGACACAAGTGACACGAGCTGATCCTTCGCATTCAGAATTCTTCTCTCAAGGCAGTTTTGCTGCAGAGCAGGTGGCTTGGCAGATAGAGCTCCACCTGGATAAACCATGGGACATCAAAATAGCCTGTTACCTACTGACATGCAGGAACCACAACAGGAAATTGAGATGAAGGATGAAAACCTTTTTGCTACAAATTCAGACAGCTCTTCTGCTAAGGTGGACCAAGGAAAATATTATAAGTTTCTTATTTGGGTTAACACTGAATTTTTCTTAGTTTTCTTTAATTTACTCTAGTCATTTTTGTATTTGATTTCTTATGTTGGTAATCAGTTTTGGATTATAACAAAAACAAATTATGGGCAGAAAATTTAGAACATATTTGTGTATTTGTGATTGCAGAGAACGGAGAGCTGCAGGTTTTAATTCTGAGATCTGTTCACAATCCTCATCAGGTAAAATCTGGTGAGCTTATGTTACGCTAACTTGGGTCCTCTTAAATACATGAAAATAAAACTTCTTTTTTTTTAGTTAATGTATTTCAAGTTTTAGAAAAACGCATCTTATACCTAGTCTTTGTAAAATATCAGAGTTTTGTCCACAAGACAACTTAGTTGTCACCAAGCTGCCAGATAACAAGCTTATATTGTTCAGGAAAATATATTACAATTTTATCTGCTTGTACTGTTCAATAAAACATTAGTATCTCAGCATTTTTATTTAACAATAGGCAACCTTAGGCCAGTAATTATGCAACAATTATAATAATAAAAACTGTCCCCTGCTGCTCACCTAGAAACAAGAATATATTAAACCAGTACTAACCATCTAAAAGGAAAGCAACAAACTACACTCATTTTTAATACCCCTGCAGTGCACCATGGGAAGCTAATAATTCACCCTCTAATTAGTATCCCTTCTGCTGCTGTTGGCGCAAGGACAGACAAAGAGGCATCCGCTTCATTACAAACTTGCCTTGGTAATCTTTAAATGTCTTTCTTCTCTGCGGGTTGAACGTGTGGAACAGGGGCAAATAGAATGTGCAATTAAAAAGGTTTGCTGGTATTGCTGGTCTGACCATGAATCCTAAGTCTAATGAGTGCACTAAAAAGTGAGAAAAAAAGAGCGCCATTTGAATGTACTCATTCTCTATTTTGGCTATGTTATAATTCTTCCTTCTTTTCCTTCGTTAGTGTCTACATTAGCAGAAAAAAGAGAATACACCAATGGGATAAAGACTTGATAAATTCACAGCATACCTGCAATGACAGTGTTGTTTAGACTTTGAGGAGTTGGTTAATATTATAAATCTAGTTTAAGAAAAAGTGAATGACAGTAGGCCTTAATTAATGCTTGAGAAGATGAATTGTTTCAAGGGGTGTGTATCAATTTTAATACATTTGTCTGTTAAAAGCCAGAATGATTTTGCCACAGGGCACTACATTTTTGAACTATGCAAAGCATTTCTACACAATTTTTGGTACTGTGGCGATTATAGTGATTATACAATTACAGTGATGCTTTCCTTTAACTGTCTTGTTTACACATGCACAGTGTATTTGTTGATTAATTTAAGCTTAGAGAAAATGTTGCATGCCTGAGGATATTTTCCACTTGCCAATACACAGCCAATTCTAATTATTATAGAGAAATTTTAGTTTGCACAATGGCCTGCTGATGCTGTCAGAAGCAAGGCCAGCGGTGTACCAGACAGCATTAGGACCCTGTGCTCTGGTTCAAATACGCCTTAAATCAGTTGTGTTATTTCCATTTCATTGCTCTGTGGTGATCTCTGTGAAGCCCGTTAGTAGGCTCATAACAAAGCTAACTGTGATATTGCCTCTTCTGTTAATTTTAAGAATTACTTATTGAGTAATCAGAGGACATGCCTCTTCATCCCTATTTAAATCCAGTCCTGCTCTCTGGGAGATTCTGCTTGTGTAATCACTAGGACAGCTGGGTGTGCTCAGGAGAGTTGAGTATCGTGTCACATTCTTATGTAGAGTCAATAGAAAATTCAAAAGTGAATGACCACAGTAACCAGCTTAAAATTTTACCTTCTATTTTAATATAAATCTGTAATGCTCTCTGCTGAATAGGTAATTAAACTTTTTAAAAAATAAATATGTAGTTTGAAGAAAGTTTGTGGAGCCTCATAATCCTCCCACTTGGATATTGCAACCTTAGAGCAGGTGAGTACTGGACTATCAGTATGTAAACTACTCATAGTACCAAAAAAGTTCCTTAGTTAGTTTTTAATTTTAATATTAATTAAGGGAGCCACAAGGGAAGTGAAGGAGTGTTGTTTGTAAAATGAAATAGGATCTTCATTTGTTGTTTTCCCCCATCTAAAATAAAGATATTCCAGAGGTTCTTATAGGAGAGTAAAAGGACATATAGTACATGTTACAGAAAAAAATTGCTTGCTTCCATTCAAGTAGTGCTTCACTCTTGATCCCAGTTTGTTCTAATTCAAATGTGAACAAATTAAGTAATGAGACAAGTTGCTCCCTTAGGCCATGTGTACACTTGAAAAGGAAGTTGATTCCATTTTAGATTATCCTAGGATTCATGTTGGGAAATAAAAGGTCTGGAGGTTGTCCTGATGTAAAATCAAAGAAGAAAAATTTATGGAGAGCTTACGAGTTTTTATCAGTACTGTATCTGCCTGGAGAATAAATGGAGGAATCAAATCGTTCCATAAATTTAGGCTTGGCACTGAATTAATTTAAGAATGCCAAAATTGGATTTGGTTGGCACTCAATCATACAAAATGACTTTCTAAAGACTTATTCTCCATTTCTATTATTTGGAGTATCTTGATAAGAAAAGAATTGGATATAAATTAGAACATGTTGGTTTAGTGCTGCATAAAGGCACACTTTGTACAAGGAATAAAGCAAAACCAAAATCCTAATGATAGTCTCTTCTAAAACAAGCATGTATTTGTAATAATGAATAAACCACAGGTCGCTTGGTTAATTGTTAATGACATAGTGGAGTTAATGGATCTGGATGTAGCACTAGAACATTTCTATAACTGGCCATTAATCTCAGCACAAATACTTTTTGCCTCAGTCATTATTGCTTATTGATCTGACACACTTGAGCATAACTTCTTATTATCTTATGAATGGCTTCTCATCCAGTTATGTGGTACATTGTTTTCCATAAAATAATATATTAAGTCTCTATTTTTCATGTTTGATCAGAAACAGCAATGTCTGGACTAGCAAAACTCTGTAGTGGACAGACTCACAAACGTGTCCTTGGCCAGGTCCCAGCTCCCACAATAAGGAAACCTTTATGACCAAAAGATGAAGGAATCCATATGCAAAAGTTATTTTTATTGACATTGCTTTTAACAGAATCATGCCTGGCTTACTCACCATGATGTGTTCCCTATGGAATCTGTTCCTTGATTTCACTTTCCAAGAAAGGTTTACACTCAGGAAGAGAAAAAGAAATCTACACACAACTTCATGGTTTTATATTTTGTAACTCCATAGAGCCATTTTGTAAATCCATATATCCTGAGTCTCAAATGAGACCTTCTCTAACATTCTGGCCAAGGGGAAGTTGTGCTCCGTTCATGTTCTGCCTCTTGTGTCACCTTCAAAGTTTAATGCAGAGAAATTCTGCTTGGTTTTGTAATGACTGGTGGCAACTTGGGGAATTATTACAATAGTAAATATATTAGAATTATAAATATCGGTAAATACATTTGTATAGATTCCAGATTCATAACAGTGATATTTTAATTATGTTACTTTATCTATTTTTTGGCCTTAATTCCAGAAATATCACTATTCTGCAGAAATTAATCATGTAAATTAAATTAGCATTGATAATTTTTAATCTACAGAATGTGTATTTTAAAACATTGATCCAAACAGCTCACAGTAGGTTTTAGCTCAAGACTAGGGTTAAATTTTTAAAATAATTATTGGCTGCTTTCAATTTCTGCTATAAATACAATATTTTTCTTAAGCACACCACATGTTCCATATTTCACGTGGTGAAAAGTGAGATATTTCAGAGGAAAAGCAGTAGCCTAGAATTACTTAATGTCTAACTTGATCACTACTTCCAGGAAATTAATTTCATTTGTTGCCTTGGCATGGGAAAATGCGTGGCTAAGTAGTCCTGAATATTTTTCAGATGATTTTCTTGTGTGCTGCACCATATTTGGAAGGTCATACAGCCTTATAAAAGATGTAAAATTGTTGGGAAAGACAGAAGGCAGCAATGGACTCCATGTCATCAGTGTTCTAGATTAAATTTTTACTACATCTGAATTCTGCCAGATTGCCCACAGCTGCCTCCACAGGTTTTAGAACATAGTCCTGTGCACACTAGATCACTAACAGCTTTCCCTGATGGTCTCAATGCAACTGGTTTCAATTTCTAGTTTCCACAGTGAGACTAAGGATGAACAAACAAAAAATGAAATGGAATAGTAATTAATAAGATAGAATTGTGACATCATTCTTAAGTAGCTTTTAAAAGAGATCTGTACTTTTCATACTGATCCATTGTTCTTCCATCTCACAGGTCTCAAAAATAGTTTGCTTTGTGGCAGATAATATGTAGCAGACACGTGAAAAAAGGATAACTAAAAGTATAATTACTGTTTGTTAAGTAACTTTAAGAAGCAAACCTGCAGCAGCAAGGTAACACAACATTATGCTAGGTTTTTATACACTATAGCTCATAAATTCCTTATATATATTTTAAAAATTCTCTAGGATAAAGCGCATATTAGCCTAGTATTAATTAAAAAGCTTAAACCACTACATTCCACACTGCTGTTTTTATTGCTCAAATTTAAGGAGTATAGGGTTGTAGAATATTTAGAACATCTTAGATTTAGAGTTCTGAAGAAAGAGGAAATACATCCTTAAATTTTATGATGTAAAAATATTTGCCTAATAGTGTGTAATTGAACAGTAAGTTTGTCACATATATTGTCACAATATTGTTGCATTTAAAGGAGTGGAAAAGTCCAAATGTAAGTGATGACCATGAAGTTCTGAAGGACTCTGATAGATAGTGACAATTTTGACATGTGAGAAAGTATGGCTTTTTAAAAATTTATTTGTACCTATTTTTGAGCAGTTCTTGTTTACAACTCTTATTAATAACAAATCATTTAGCACACCATGGCCCTTTAGAGGACTACATCGCAAATTACATTTCTTTTCTGAGCTGGGCTGCTGTTACTGGGCTGAATATGCTGTGCATGCACAGGATCGAATGATTATTAATAGTTCTAGTCTTTCCTGCGTTGCTAGCTGCACAATAATGGAAAAAAAGCCTCATGGCCGAGGTACAAATCAGATGGAAATATCACCTGTGAACTTCTCATTCTAAATTTGTACAAAGCAATTAAAAGCCCCTGTACTTACATATTTCTTTTAGACTGCTCTAATGGTTTGGAAGTAACAAGGTAAGATAGACGTTCTGATTAGAGGAGACCAACATTTCCCAGATCAATAAGAACAGAATGTCCTAATACCTTCTGTACCTCTGGATGAGGGATTTTCTTCCACTGACTTTCAGTTTTGAGGTACTCACAGCAATTTATAACTGTAAAATAAGAGGATTTTCCCCCCAAATATAAATTTGTCTACAAATACAGTTGTCCTCCTGTACGTATTTCATGTCACATAAGCTGCATGAACTTTTGGGCACAGGTATATCCATGTCATGTATGTGATAAACTGAAGGTTCTCTGATGTGCAATGGAACTAGGGACTTTTTTCATTACTTCAGATATGATTGGTGGATGAACAAGGGCTGGGAACCCATAGGTTTTAGACAGTGAAACACTGAACAAACTTTCCGTTTAGGGAAAAATAAAAATGTTATGTTATAATAATTATATAATAGACAAATCACTGTTTGGAACAAAAAGGAGTAAATTTTAATCTGCTTCTCACTTTCCTCTTTTATTATAGATTATGCTTTCAAGCATCATTCAGTTTTGTCAAATGTTTGCTTGTGAATTTTTTTCATTGAATTGTTGCAGTCACTTCTCTTTTTGTCTAGTCTATTTCTGCTTTTTTCTGATGACTTTTTTTTTCTTTTAATCTGCAAAGTCATTGATGCACCATCTTTTTCTCAGCTGAAAGAAACAGTTTAAGGGGTTGGATTGCTGTGATAGGATTACAGCAGCATGTTAGCTCTGTCTGTCTCACTCCTTTAGGAGTACTGCTGGCTGCTTCTTCTGTGTTGGGTAGTAATTATTCACTGATTTTCTTCACTTCATGTCTTCTGCCTCCAATCTTTCCAATCCCTATTATACAGGATGAAAAGAGAGACTTTAAAGTAGTGGTTGCCTAAGGAGAAGGGTTTTGATGCTATTCCTAAAACAAGTAATGAAGTGCTTGCACTATCTCAGGGCCAGTATCTCAGTATTAATTATTTGAGAACCTGTAAAATAAATTGAGAAGCTGCTTTCCTCTATGGAGCCAAGTAGGAAGGTAAGGGATGCTCATCCCTGTACGTCTGAGCTTTTTCCGTAAAAAATCTGCTGTGCTATTTCTGTAGCATTAGAGCCATGCAGCCCACCACAGAGACATACTCTTTAACACCAAGTCATTTTGGCCTCATATTCTTTCAAATGTGCTCTTCTTCAAACCAGTCTCTGCTTTCATGGTCCCAATGTCTTTTCTGCTGGTGGAGAATGTCTGTCAGCCTCTTTAGAGTCTTTCTATGATTTTTCAGGATTCTGACATGCTCTTTGACCCAGCTGCCTCAATATGCTGCTGCTACTCTCCTGCCTCTCTTCTTTTCTCTAGTCCTGTACAGAATTTGTAGTAATTGTACAGCCTGTGCCTTGTGTTATAATTTAAAACTCTGATGTGATCTTTAACAGGATTACCTCAGTTGCAGGAGTTTAACATCACAAGAATGTAGGATTACTGCAATATTCCTTCGTGCCACCTTACACGTCCGATAAATGTTGCTCTTAAAGCAGGTGCAAAGGCGGAGCAAACAGAAGAAACAAAAGTTCTGTATTGCCTCTCCCTGGGTCAGCTCTAACATTAGGGCATGGATGAAACATTTCCAATTTTTCCTAAAGGGCTACACAGCAGGGTACATTGCACCAGCAGTTTGCAGTATGTGTCAAAAGGCTGCAGCATATGCTCTCTCCTCCCTGCACTCACCTCCACAAATTTAACTCCAGCAACTTCAACAGACGCTGAGCCTGAGATATTGGGACAATGTATTGATACTCAGGAGAGAATCACACTGGAGGCTTTCTTTCCTTCCTGCCTTGTTCACAAAACACTGAAAGCAACATGAATCTTACTGTTCAGGGTATTGTAGTTCATGAATGGAAAGCTATTTTCATACCTGTAAGAAGCTATGAAAAGTGTTATTCTAAAAAAAAATCTACTGTAAAATTTAAGTAGTGCTAACTGAAACTGCTGATTTCACTGTGGCCTCAAGTGGCATATTAACTTTTTAAAAAACTATTCCTAATAACCAAGATTCTCATCTGCATTTATATACTTTGAATTTTATGGAAGCAGCAGTTTCTCACTACAATAAACCCAGATCAAAAAGTGCTTTCTTTTGAATTCAAATCAGCCAAATGGGCATCTCTGTCTGAATTCATTCATGCAGCTGATTTCTGATCTTCAGCATAGTTAGGAGTGGTAAAAAGGGTGTAACATTTTTACACTGGATTATATATTTATATACAATGTGTGCCAAACAGAGCCAGAGAAATATCCTCTCGTAAACTATGGTTAATAAAAATTACTGTCTTTTCATGGAACTCCAGTTTGACAAAGATCCTTTAAAAATTTCTAATCCCAGTTACATTAGATGTTTTTATTACCTAACTTATTGTACAATCAGCCAATACTCTACTATTATAAACATCCTTTCAATGTGTTCCTTTCACAAAGAAGGACCACAAGATTATTTCAAAAGCATGATAATGGTAACTATTTTGTGTAACATATGAATAATATAGGAATTGCATGCACTATTTAAGAATCCATAAATTTTTATCTATTTGTTGAAGTACTGAATGAGAGTTGTTCTTAAGGTTTCCCATAAACATCACAATAGAAGATAAACATATTTTTTTCTGTGGTAGTGACTATTTCCTGCAAGCTCTTTTCCTATAATCTGAAAGAAATTTCTATAATGAAAAAATTCTAAGAATGTATTGTTGGGTTTTTTTTCCAAATTTGGCTGATACTCAATTTTAAATTTTTTTTCTCTGTTCATGTCAGATTCATCTGAGAACCTATAGAGAGGGAATGCACATCATTAGGCAAGTTACTATTATTAAACAATGCAAATCTTCATCAATTCCTGTTGTGGGAAAAGATCCTGGACCCATCAATCGCAACTGCTGAGCAGCCATAGCTCCAAGTGAAGTCAGTGGGAAGTAAAGGTGCTCATCCTCTCCAGAAATAGAGAATATTGCATTAAAATAGATCCATCACAGTAAATTGAAGTGTTATAAGTACAGAAAGGATTATTCAACATCTACTATAAAATATGAATCTCTGGAGACAGTTTTCACATACCAATCTGAGTTGCAGTGTGAAAGATGATACTTTCTGTGCAAGCCCTGTAAGGAAGAGGGCAGATTCCTGTTGCTCCTATATATTTATTTTCGTAGACATTTGTCCTCATTCTACAAGCTGAAGGTGTAATTCCTTTGTTTTGCCCTGATAGGTGATGCTTAAGTACATATTCTGCTTGCTCTCAATTGCTCCCTGCTCCTGGTCCCTGCTGGATCAGTGGCAGTGTGGAGCATGCATTATATATGGAGTGTGCACTCACAGCTCCCCTCACAACCACCCAGGCTTTGTAGCTCTGGATGGTCTTTACACCAAAATTGTGACTGGATAGAGCTTAGGAGGCAAAGAAAGTATATAAACCTATAGAGCATAATATATCTGACTTTAAATTTACTTACCATTACTTAAATATTATCATTATCATCATTAAGGCTATTTGAAAGCTTCTCTGGAAGGAAAGTTTCATCTAATGAAAATATTTTTAATACTTTGAACAGTTAAACTAGTACATAAGTTTATAAATTTTTGTTAATCAAGATTTAAAAAAGACTACCAAAACATTTTAAGCCATTGATTGTGTAATTGGATAATGTATGTTAAACAGCTGACTTTTGCCAGCTTAGATGTTGTAAACATTGGCAATCTTGAAAAGTTTTCAGCTCACCTCTCTCAAAACAAGTTTTTTTGAAAAGGAAATACATTGTGTGCAGGGAGAAACCATCTGAACTTGCTATGGAGCTGGTGACCCAGAGAGCCACAGCTTGGCTTTCAGTTTACTCTGTTTGGGGGCAGTGAAATGACATTGTTCCTTATCTGATCTCTCTCCCATAGCACAGTCAGGTACCTGGCAATGCCCTTTCACTGGCTGCCCACCACATGCACAAGGCATCCTGCTTCTTCCTCAGGACTCTCTCACAGTAGCATTTCCTTACTAATCCCTGTGGACGGTTGCTTTTTTTGTCAATTCCATGTGCCGAAAATTGGAAACAAATCCAATTTTTTGCTTCTCTGTACCTGTGGCAAAACACAGATCTTCTGTCACTTGCTCAGGTTGTAAAATGCAGTTTTGTGGATTTACCTGTTAATTTAAACTGCTCTGTACTCTTGTGGTGGTGCAGGGCAGATGTGTAACATCCTATAACGCCCATTCACTCAGCGTATACAAACTGATGGGAGTTGACGGAGATGTTTTAAAACAAACTGGCCCAACTCTTAATGATTTGGGGTTGCAAAGAGGAACCACGTAACACATGGCAAATAATTTGTTTGTTTAAAACAAACATGGAGTTTAACGTTCTGTTTAAGTCTGCCTTAGATCTGCATCTTAGTGCTTTTGGGATCCCTGTTACTGAGAAGGATTTTTTGGAACTTAGCTAAGGGGGTGTTTATTATATTTGTACTGTAAATGAGCTGTTCTGGAGGAAATCCTTGGAGAATCTCCACCAGAATAGGACACAACAAATACAGCAGCAGCTGCAGCATCAGCATGCTCCACACACTTTCAGCCAGCAGCTCAATGAAACATTTTGGCAAGGCAGAGGACCCAGTGGGTGCCAGACTGGCACTAGCACCTATTGTGTTTTCTTTGCCTTATAGGAGCTTTTTAAAAAATTGTCCATCTATTTTTATGATACTGCAGCTTGAAATAAGGTGGAAAAGGGGAAAATAATTACTTCTTCTTTAGGATCTCTTCCCTGTCATGGACTTTTGTCTTTATTCTTCTACTTTCTTCATAATGCTAATTAGGAAAAACATTCAAACACCTGATGTTGAGGACAGCTCCTTGACATTAAGACCAGTTTATTACATATATTGGTCCCTATTTTCAAACTTAAGTGTTTGAAGGCGTGCTGATCTCATGCAGCACAGCAGAGAACAGGGCTGCCTTATTTCCAGAAGCAGAAGCAAACAGCTGTGCCACTGTGGTGTAATGCTCAGGCTAAGTGGGGGACCTGCTGAGGACAGAGCCCATCAATTTAAGAAAATTGGTAACATAATTGGCAATACATTATGTTTAACATTGTGTAATTACTAGAAAGGGGTTGGAATGGAATTATCTCAGTGAACATTCTGTGCAGTGTCTTGGAGTGACTTCTAGATCTGTATATACGGCCTTTCTTTGTTGACAGTTTCAGCAGGAGATGTTCCATGTTGAATGTAGTTAGCTCTGGTCTAGGTGCTAAATTTGTGATTAGAATTCCCCTCAGTATCTGTCTTCAGGAGGTGGAAAATATGGGTACCTGGTGCAAAGTAGGACTTCCTGCTTCTTAAGTAGTGCCTCACATGAGCATCCTCTGTAGAGGCTCTGCAGTCAACACCAGCTCCCAACTAACTTGCAGGATAAGTTCAAGCCTATTAGCTTTAACCTGTAAATCTCTAGAGCCCTTGGGACTAGGCCAGCTGACACCATTTGTGGTATTCCTGCAGGTTTCATCAAGACATCATCATTGTGCCATTTTTGTTGCACTAATGTGCCGTTTTCTTCAGGGTTTTCTTCAGTTTGGATCTGCACTGAGCAACAAGATGCTGAAATCTATGTCATGTCTTTCACACATGGTGCCTCTGTGGGTATGTTAGATGAATGATGGCATAAAGGAAGATATGAGAGTGGAGATTATGCACAGTGAAAACTGATAGCACGTTTAGAATTAATACAAGCCCACAATAAATGTAATTAATAAGAAGTCTGGAGGACCTCAGAAAAAATAATTTTGTTCACGCTTGACAGCCAGACTGAAAAATTTGCTTGTGACAAATGCAAAAAGAAAGAAGTTGCCTTTGCAAAATATATGAATGTGTTTAAAGTATCTAAACAGATGATTATATTTCATGTTATAAACAGCTTTACTCAGAAGTATATTTCTGGAGAAAAAGAAATGCTAGGTGCCAGCACATTCCTGCCTGGATCAGAACTCCAAAAGATTTGAGCAACAGCTTATTTTTGACAGTTAAACTTGTTTTCTTTAAGAAGATCAAACCAAGTTTTATACAGTACAGCAGTTTCAGGATTTTAAAAGTGTTTTCCACAAGTAGAGTTTGACAGTATCATTTTGAAAAATGTATTTTAATAATTAATTCTTGTATTTTCCAAAAACAAAGATACTTCTTTGACTTCGTGCATCTCGCTGAAGTCAGTGAATTTATGTATATAGAGTTAAACTGCTTACATCTTTATGCCACTGAAGACTTTGATGTCATTTATTGTTAGCTGTTCTGTGGTAAAATTGTCTTCTGAAAGCCAAGTGGATGAAATGCAGAAATATTTACAAAGGGGAAAGAAAAAAAAAATCCTAAATGAATGAGTGCTTATTGGCCACTGAGAATTTTTTAGCAAGATTTAAAGCAAGACAGTGATGGTAATCATTATTTGCTGCTCTTTTTTTTCTGGATCGTAAATTAATGCATAAACCAAGTAGATCATTACCTCTGCTTTTGTATAATCATAGATAAACTATGAGGAAAAAATATCACTGACAAGAAAGTGCGCCTGTGCAATTATCTGCTCGCTTGCTGTTTACCATGTCTGACTGTAATGTTTTATTTTGCCCTGACCATGTTAGCTTGAGTAGGGAGGTCAGAACCATTAGCAGATTGATCCTTCTCTCCTCCGTTTTATGGTCCATATCCATTGTTATTTTCACTCCAACGACTTTTCTATTTCTCTTTCAGTACAGCTAATTTAAATAAACAAAGTTTGGGGTTTTCAACTCTGATTTTCCTTTTCACTCTCTGTAGCTGTCTTTTCTCTGAGCTATCTACTCTTCACATGGTCATTACCCCTTGTGTGCTCTCTTACTGATTTTCAATACTTATGTTAGTTTTTGTGACTTTTTCTATTGGGTAGAAATGTTGTATCCTAGATCATCTGTATTAATTTTGGAATGAGAATGTTTTCAAACTCTTTATTCATTTTTCTCTCTTGCCAAGCTATAAATTTTCTTAAGCATCTGAATTCAGCAAGGACACCCAGTTGTCATTCAAGACTGTTATTAGCTGCTTTAATTCTTGAGAATCTGCATTTATTTCCACATTTACATGCCTATGTTTTAGTCATTCATCTTTTACTGCGGCTACAATAAGATAGGAGATACTTTAACACACAATTAATATTTATCCTGGCAAATGTTACTGAATTGCCCATCACTCTTATAACAGTGTTTGATCAAACTGCCAGTCATTCAGCTTATTAGTGTCAGCGTTTGTTACTGATTTTTATTGTTCTTCAAGCAGTGTTATTTTCAATTCACTTTCCACTGAATTCTGCACTGCAGGAATTTCAGAACTCTTCAGCATCCAGGGTGTTGTTCTGGCCAGCATTTTCTTTCACCACAGGACCCCCTGAGTTCTCTCCCACCATTTCCAAATGAGGCAGCAGACAGTGTAACTCTGCTCCTCTGTCCTATTTCATAGGACATCATTTCTCCACAAATGTTTACAGTGTTCTCTCAGGAGCTACTAGCAAAGTGGTTGTGCAAAGGTGAACATTTGTGCAGGAACCCTTCTCAGGAGAATGGTTATTCCTCTTCTTTAAAGTCCCACGAGAGTGTTTACATTCCAAGCACAAAGGAACCAGCAACTAGAAGAGAATTATGTTTAACAGCAGCTTTGAAGTAGAGTGCTTCTAACAGAGTAAGTATTAATGAAAGGAAAGAGGATGACAAAATAATGTGTTAGAGAAAAATCCAGATACGAATTTTTGGAAAGGATTTAATGTAGAAACTGCACTACTCTGGAGGAGTCCATAGAATCCAGTGAAATACAGTTTCCATCTTTATGGAGCCACAATGCAGAGACTGTAATACGGAAAGGAAAGGATACAAATGGGATGAAGTTAACTTCCCCATAGCAGCCCTCATAGTGCTGTATGTATAGAAGAATAATACAATGCCATCATATGAATTTGTATTTTCAGTTCTGGTCACCTCATCTCTCAAGGAGTATAAAGGGGAAGAAAAGTAATTCACAGAAATTATAGTAGATATAACCAAGTGATATTTTAGTATTATAAACCAGTTAGGCATAGGAAAAAACCCTTTGAATTTTGTATTTAGTGCAGAATCACAGATGCATATTAGCCCAAGGCCCTGTTTGTGTGACCAGTGCAAAAGAGCTTCATACACACTGGAAATATTAATAAATCAAATGAGAACAAATATGTGTGCTTGTGATTTTCTACAAAATAACAGGTGTTGAGTGCATGTATTAAGGCACCTGTTTCATTTGGCTGTTATTTGTCCAGAGATGCTTATTCATGCTAAATTTAGCTAGGCTGTGGCAGAGCATGAGTTCAGCTGGGAATGTGAATCTGTGAAATATGCTTTCACTGGAGCATGGTGAATAATTTAACTCACTAAATCTCTTTTTCAGCTTGCCATTTAACTGTGAATAGATTTCAATTTTGATTTATTTTGTTCTTCAAGTTATTCAACAAAAGGTTTATGCAAATACATTGCAGCCTTAGGACAGCTCATATATTACCCACAGTGATTACCCACTAGCTTCTTCTGCTGCTGCTGGGACTGATTCAGTGCTCATTGAAGTTGTTGTAAAGGCTCCTATACACTTCAGTTACAAAATCCTGTAGATACTTTTTCCATTGACTTCAGTGCGGATGGGATGAAGCTGTTCTCAGCTGTTCTACTCGTGCTCTGTGTCTAGTCAGATAGCTCATGTAAAGGGGTTTTTGCTGCCTGACAAGATGACTTGAAAATCCACAGAGAGTCCTTAAAGATTATCATGAGACAATTCCCTAAAAGCTGTGCATTTCTTCATGGTATTTCATCTTTCTGAAAAAAAACCCAACCATTTGGAAACTCATGTAGTACAAAGATGCCTGCACGGTGTGATTTAACAGCTACATAATACATTTCTAAGTCATTACATTTATGTCGTGTATGTACCAATTTACAATCAACTTAAACAAGACCTACTATGAATTTATGCATTCTATAAAAGGAACACTCTAATACTGAAAGAATTTTTAAAAATCATAATATATAGCGATTAAGTAATTTAAAACAGTTATTGATAGCATTGGTTCTAGTATTTTGGAAAATACCTGGTTTCTTGTCAGCAGGGCAGAGAGTTTGAGTGTCATTTCATACTCTGAAGTCTTATTGAAAATGTATCTGAATAATAAATACAGGATAACAACTCTGCATTGTATGATTCATGCAGCTAAAGTATTTATAAACTTTTATATAATTTCCTTTAATATAAATTCTTTAAGGAGATGAAAATGTAAAGACAGTTATTTCTAAAATAAAATCTCTTTAGATACTTAGTGGTTTTTCTCTGTGCTTAAGATTTAAAGAACAATGTGTACATTTGGATTCTGTACCACCAATTCTAAGAAAGACCAAAAGAATAATTCTGAATCTGATTTTATGATTACTAGGACTTACTTAGTTGTTTATAAATTTTGAAAAAATTTACTTCATTGTTTTATTTTCAGTGATTAACCATAGAATAACCTGTGATGATATTGATTGCTTAACCAAGTCAAAGATTTAAGTGTGTGCACATTTCTTTAGTCACTTGGCAATTTTTATGGCAGTCAATTCTTTGAATTCCCTCCTGACATGACTGATGATGAAATATTTGCATATACTTCATTTATATGCATAAGCATCATTGGACCTATCAATATTACATTGGTTTACAAAGTCCATAATAGGTTATCAACATTTTCTCCATATCCACCCATCATCTTGATGCACAATATTTGTTTTGATGGTGAGTCTTTAACCTCTCCTCCTTTTCCTGAAGGAAATTCTTGACTGAATTTTTAGGGGAAGTCATAGAAGAACATAGCTTTCCAGTGATTACTTGAGAGATTTATGTGCTTAAACCTCATCTTGTTTATCTCGATCTGTTCTTTTAATGTCACCAAAACTTCTTTCCATCCCACTCATTTTTCAGTTTATTTAATATATACCTTTTGCATGTTAGATATTTTGGTAGTGGTGTGAACCCATGTCCATCATGTTTCTTTTAATGCCATATGCTTGCACTGCTGGATTTTGGATTTCCTTGGATATTTGCAGAAACAGTGAACATAGATCTATTTTCTTTCTGATTTTTCTCATTGCTTGAACATTCCAGGCTTCTATTTTCTTGTAACATTTAGCAGCCAACAGTTACTTCCCTCCTGGACAGTTCCAAGTACTTTGTGCCCATGTAGGTTCTTGCAAGTATTGCAAAGATATTGAGAAAAATAACCTTATTTCTTTTGTTTTGTGAATAAGCTTTTGAAATGCACCTGGCAAAGGAAAACCAGCAGATGCCAAGTGAAGTGTTTGCACTACAATTCTCTATTAAACTAACTGGACAAAGAATTCGTCCATGTACAATAACCAGCAGATGAGAGATGATTTTGTTAGGTTGTATTTTAAGGACTATAGTTAATTCAGTAGATGGCACTATTCCTCCTGAGTCACTGAGTTAATAACCTAGATACGAGGTGGTTCTTTGCTGTGGCAGTTACCTTTTTTTTTTCCCCTAGGTGAGACTGAATAAAAGTTTTGAAATTTTACATCCATTAAAAATTGTCATGAGATTATTTACAAGAACATGGGAAGCTTTCTACCAAGATTCCAGTTTGATTATTTGATTTGATTCAATTTATAGTTGTGTCCCCTTGTATTTGGGCACTGCCTGCACCCCTTTTGGGTTCAAATGATTAATGAGGTAGTTCTATATATGGTGATATAGTGTGGTAGTTCTACAGATATGTAGGCCTGCAGAAGATCTTACAATTGCTTCAAAAAATGCAGTGATCAGTCCCACCCACCTATTGCCTCTGATAATTCATGGTGGCATGAACATGTCTGTCTGGATTGGGAAACTGGTCTGGATTGTAACCCAGGAAAGAATCCACCTGCAAGTTATTTAGTTCATGTTACAGTGACCAAGAAAGTGTTGTAAGGGAGTGGCATCAAACAGGAGAGGGTGAAAGAAGCTGACAATATGAGTTCTTTTAGTAACATGAACAGTGTATATCAGCTTTAAGTGTTAATGGCTGCAAACACTAGTACTGAATTCAAAATTTAAAACTTGGTATGGAAACAGCTCCAGTTCTGCAAATTCAGACCCTGGTTCAGCATGGCTTCTGCTGTATAATCAAAAGGGCTGCAGCTCCATGTGGCCCTGATCCAGCACAGCTTCCTTCCCTTTGTTAATTTGTTTGATCCCTGTAAAGCAGACATAAAACTCTATGTGATATGTGAACAAGAGTGGCAGCAACACTGTCATGCCATCAGGCCCAAGCAGTTCCTGTGTTGATCTGGTGTGAGAAACAAAGGATTCTGGGAGAGTGGGAATGCCAGAGTTCAAAACTTGGTCAAAATAGCATTGATTAGGAGAATTAAATAATGAGAAGAAAAGTATTATGCACTCTGGATATGCTTCTGTCCACAGAAATTAGAAGCAGCATAGCCTCAGCACTTTCTTCAAAGAAGAACTTACATTTTAGTGAATTGGATTTTCCCCACTAATATCTAGGCATTTTTTTGTCACACTTGTCTTCATGATAACTTCTTTTTCTTCTTCTTCTTTTAAAAAGTGTGATTTAAATTATTCTATGACTCTACTTTGGTGGACATAAGAATGGCAGACATGGTGACAGTTTAATTGCAGGCATTCAAAGCTGCCAGAATAAATACTGAGTCTCTCTTGAAAAAATATTGCAAAATGAGAGATGAATAAAATGAAAGGAAATAAAATAGACTATACCAATGATACCAAAAGACTATACCAATGACTTCCCAAATGTATTTCATTTCACCAGGTGTGAAGTTGCATTTTTATACATGAAAGACTTAAAGAATGGTGTTAAAAATTTGGTGCATTCTGTATATTCAAGTTCATGCTCACATGCATGTGCAGTTATTGCATTTGTTGCATTTTTTCCTTGGCCTAATAGTGGTGAACCAAGAGTATCTATTAATATAACATACGTGTTCTCTGCAATGTAGTGCTGACTTTTTAAATCAAGTGGAAAACAAAGGTGTTTTAGAGTAAATATAGTATAGGCAATCAATACCATCTTCCTTTCTTTCAGTTAGATATGGTGTCTTCTAAAACAGCCCATGATCACAAATAGAAAATTATTAAAGATAATGGGCAATTTGAAAGCTAAGGGTGGAATTTATTGCTATGTCTTGAAATGACCTAATCTAGAATTAATTTTCTTTAATCACAGTAATAGCGTTTCACTTGCTTGTTCTGGAAATGTGGTGGGAACACAGCTGCTTTCTCTGAGGAATGGGCTGTAGCAGCTCATAGTTTCCTTTCTAATTTGCAAGGTTGGAACTAATAGGCAGGTAGATATTTAGTGCAGCAGAACACTGGAGTATTCCTTGCTGGAGTATAACTGAATACCAAGTGCTGTTACACAGCAGAGTAATTAGATGTACTTAGTGAGGAGTGGGTGGTATATAAACACAAAGGTTTGTAGAGATGGTGTTTGGATACTTACATCTTTTTAGTTTTTATAATAATGACTTATGTCCTGAAATCACCCCCTTGAAACAAACATCAGCATTGATTAAAGGGAGAATGATCTGTGATTAAGGCATAGTCAGGGGACCTGGGTAATCTGAGCACTATCCCCAGTTTGGTTTCTAGTGTCAGGTAAATAACTCTCTGCAGGTTGTGCAGTGTTTTGGAGCTGAATCACGGTGATATTCAGGGCTCCTGTGCCTCATCCCACCATCTCACAAAGTGAGTGTTTCTCTAGCCATGTTGATAGAGATAAACCATGATTTATCTCTAGTACTTTTACAAAATAGAAGCAATTCCATTTTACTTAGAAAGAGTGTTTAAAATCATTAACTTCTCTGATGTGTCAGCCATAATGGTGTGAGTAATCTGTATGATTATGGTACTGACACTAACTTTAAAAATCAAGGTAGTGGTAGCTGGTAGGAAATCTGTGACAAATAAGAGGATGATAGATTTTCCCCCTCCCAAATCAATAGGTTCTAAACTTCATGCAAGATATGTAATTAAATGCAAGCTTTTTTTCTTGATTTTATTGGTAGCTTGGTCATATCCTCCCATTACTATCATCTAAATAAACTCTGAAGAAGCACTATTGCATAATTTTGATGTGTAAATAACCTGAGCTTGGTTTGAAATGAGCCTATTAAAAAATCCCAAACCAGCAACTATAAATATTTTTCTCTAGCTTTCTCACTGTAGTGTTGAGAGTTGTATCACTCTTATTTAAAAAAAAAAAATCAAAATAAAATCAGAAAATTTTATACAAAGGTTTCATTTAAATAAGAAAGTCTTTTAAAATAACATATCAGTTGCCATGAAAGTATTGAGAAAGTGGGAAAATGCTTTTTTCTCTTACATGTATTTTTATATAGCTTTGTATAATGGAGTGTTTTACACACTGTCCTAGGAGTAGCAGTGACCCCTGTGTTTCAAAACTGGTGAAATAGAAACTAGGTAGTTGCTATTGATTTGTGTTAATTACTTAATGTCCAAGCAGTGATCCCCTCTAACCTCTACTGTTTTAGGTACTGTACATACAGTATTAAAGTCTTTTCCATGCTTGCTCTGACTCCACAATTAAGATTACTGCTCTTTTAACAGGGCAATAAATGATCAGCTTTGCATTTTCTCCACTTAAAAATACTGAATTACTAACATTGTGCTGGTTTGCTCTCACTGGGTTAAAAAAGGAAAGAATCTGGCAATAAATACGTTTATTTTCTGTACAGAACAGTAATGATTCTCCTTGCATTATTCCAAATTCTCCCGAATTCTGTCACTCAATAATATGCTTCTCTTGTCAGCCTAAAAGGGTCCCAAATGGACACAGTAAATCGGCTGTGGATGCATCCTTCCTTCATTTATATTGTTTAATAAGCTGATACTGTGTCTTCAGTCAGTACTTTCTGTCAGGTTCATGTGTGTTCTTTTTAAAGCAGTTCTAACTCCGTAGATAAATCTCTGTTTGAGCTGTCATGGTATTCATTGTGCAAGACCAACTTTGCAACATTCCCAAGGCAAAGCAATTAAAACTCTGCATTTCCCTTCGCCCTTCTGGCTCCTAATGGCTGTTTATATTTTCTGTGAGGGTGATGGAAGAATGAAGAGATAGATTTGCTCAATACGGAGCAGTGGCATTAAATGATACTGACCTTCTTTAAAAATGTGTGCTTTGTTATGCTGAATGCTTTCTTATCCTTTCAAATCATGTTTGGCATGGCGGCTTGTTCTGTCCTTGCAGATAAAAACGTGGTTCTGTGCTAATAAAGAGTTAGCAGCTTTTTTAGATCTAGTGAGAGAAAGAAACTTTCATTTGCAATTGTGCTGGCCATGGGAGATTGTAATTGCTATGGCTTGTGGCACATTTGTTTGCATCAGAATATATCCACGTGGGTGATTCAGAGTTAATTTTAGCTGTTGGTGAGGCCTTGAAAGCTCTACACATTTTTTCTCTTTAGTGGTGTCCAAGGTTCTCTTGTTTTACAGTTCCAGTGCTTCCTCTGTGAAATTGAGGCATGTGCATGTGACAGTTGGTTTTCATGAAGACAGATCACTGTCTGTGCAAGGTTAAACCTCAAGTCCATGAGTCTTGGCAGCCACATCACTCAGAAATGGCAAAAGACCATCACCTTTCAGTCCCTTGGCTGTCTGTCTTGTCAAAAGCTTTTCTGGAGCATATTATGTCATTTAGAATGTCTTTATAATGAGTATGCAGAAGTAATTTGGCCCATAAATGCTACAGGAACCACAAAGAAGAGAAATTAGTTTGAAGCTACATTGTTGAAGAATGTGGATGAGAAAGAGAGATGAAAAGCAGACTTCACAATTTTCCTATCAGGAATAACCAGAATACCTAGAAATGAGCATAGGCCTGTAATTCATATGTGCTGAGTACCCAGTGATCATACGCACTTGAATACAAACTGTAGATGCTCAGAACTTCTGAAAAGGATCTGTTAAATAAAAATAAAGCTTGAAGAGTCCAAAGCCCAATTTTCAAGCATTTGAAGCTGGAGACAGAATTTTAAAAGATCTTAAGTCCAACTAGGGCACATATATCAGGACCAGATTTTCAAAAGCACCCACCAGCCCAGTTCCCATTGTGACACTAAGACCCAAGTTTTAACAGATTTTGCCCCTCAGCATGCTTAGGTATTTTTAAAATTTGTCTGCAACTGTGTAGATGTAATAGAACTTCCTTCTCTGAAGTATAAATATCTAAACCCAAGAATGGAGCGAAAGCTCACAGAGATTTTTCCTCAGATTTTCTTGAGTGGGTAAAATTCTTCCATTCTTCTCCTATTCTCTCACTCACCTGAGGATACCTGAAACTACAGAGAAACTCATGAGTACTGGGATGAAATAAATTCAAGGAGATTATGTGAGGATAATTATGCATTTATCTATTTACAGATAAAATAGGGAGAGTCTAGACCTCCTTCTCTAGTTTCTACTCAAGTTTCTGTATTGCTTTTATTCCTTCCAGATAATCTTCCTTTGTCATTAGTGAGACCAGTAGAAGTTCTATTGGAAAAATATGGGCTTATTCATGGTTAAATTAAAAATTTTGTATTTCTGAAACTGCTAGTTAACAATGCAAGTTTTATTATTGTAAAGTTGATTTTTGAAAATAAATTTTACTACAACAGGGGCCACAACCTTTTAAAAGTTTTAAAATAAAAATCTTAAAAGCAGGAAGTAGCTTACTGATAATATCCTTCTTGAGAAGAAGTTTTCAATTGGAAAAACTTTCATTTGGAAAAACAATCATAAAATACATCTTAACAAGGAGAATGTGAATTATCTAAAGTAAAAGACAATGTTAAATTTTCATATTCAGTTGCAGCCTAATTTAAAAAAAAGGATCTGGATTTAACACTAACCTTTTTAAAAAAACCAAACAGGATTTTTATATCACTTTATATCACTTTTATAACATTTAACAGACAAAAGATGTATGAATTTATACATTTAAATAACTTATATGGCTCTTGAGTGGAAATTTGAACTGGTATCAAAGAATGCCCTGAGTGTGTAAATATAATTAGCCTGGCTATTATGAATCAAATCCTTCATAATCCTCATACATACAGGGGCTGAAGGATGAAATCTGTTTGTCTTTATAACTCTTGAAATAGAGCCAGTTTGCAGTGGCTACGCTAATTTAGCTTATCTATAAAATGAGTACATATTACAAGGGCTGTTTTACAGTTCTAATATGCTGTGAATAATTCTATAACTAATTTAAAGCCTTGGACACTAATTGGTTCTTGTGCATACCCAGACACAGTACCCTGGCAAAAAGCACACTGCCACAAAGCCTTGGGGCAAGAAAAAACACCAGATAACCTCTTGCAATCTCTTATTTGATGATAATATGAGCAACATGCATTGTAAAGATTTAGCAAAGAGTAAAACACATCTGTATGTACTGTCCAAAGAAGGCTGCTGCAGAAATTTTGGAGGCATTAGGGCATAAATTTTAGTACAACTCCACCTTTAAAAATAAGGTTAAAGCCAAGACAGATCCTGAGATAATTTTTTTTCATTGTGGCTGGGAAAGGGTTCTTCTCCTCTCTCCTACCCACCGCATATTACATTGTTACCGACTAGAATTCATTCTATGCAGTAAGTAACATAATCCATGAAGATGAAAAGCCATGGCATTAACACTCTAAGGCAAAAATGCTGCTTGAGCAGAAGCAAGGATTTTATCATGTAAATATGCAAATATCTACCTCTATCCTGACATTGCAATTTCTAGTGTGTTGACACCTATGGACTAGGGGAGATAGCTGTTGTATGGTGGAATTCAGTCAACTGTATTGAATTTCAGCACAGCTTTGCAAAATGCCTCAGGAAGGTTGTTTGGCACTCCTCTGTTTAACCACATCCTGAATGTATCTGAAATGCCTGCAATTTTCTTGAGGTAGTAAATGAAATAAAGCCTTTCAAAAAACTTAACACAATTCAAAGTAGATGATCTAAATTCATTGTTTTGAAGATGAGTAGTGTCAGTATTTTATTTGGCAGCATTATTTGTTGGAAAGTGCTATTTTCATTGCATATAAGTAATTGTCTGAACATTTGCATTTGTTTTTTACAGCCAATGTAGGTTACTACTAAAATAGTGTCTCTGACAGGTTTATAATTTTGCTGACACAGGTTGGCAGATAGATGAGCATCTCACATGGAATATAAACATAAATTTCAATGAATAAATAGGACAGGGTCTGTTAGCACAGTCATCAAAAGAGAAAAGCCTCATAAGAAAATAACAAAAGGGTTTTGACCCTTTAAATTATAGCTCACAAGCTCTCTGCTACAATGAGTCGAGCTCACAGGCATTGCTGGTACTCTGACTCCCCTCTGGCATCTCCTTGTATGCTATTCACATCAAATCCCCATGGAAGGTCACATGCTCCCAAAATTAAGTAGCTAATAGACTACTGAAATAATCCAGGTTCTAGGTCAGAGAAAGTCTGTATGTCAATCTGCAAGATTCAGGACTGAGCATCTTTAGAAAACTATAGGAAAAAGGAAGGCATATCTGAATTTTTCTGTTTTCTGTTTTGCTTTTGCCTTTGTAAGGTAAAGCTCAAAGCAATTAGATTAAGCAGTTTGAATGAACATAAAAGCAGGGAGGTGCTGTAATGTTATTAATTAGCACTCATTTTCTCAGAAATATTTCCCAGGCATTGTCCCACTCACTTTGCAGGGGGCATCCTTGGTACTGACTACCAGGTTATCTGCTGGCGTGACTTTAATGAGTGAGAAATGCTGCCTCACTGCTTGACTTTTAACACCTCTTTTTCAATACCTCCAGGGATGGTGACTCCCCACTTCCCGAGGCAGCCTGTTGCAATGCTTGACAACCCTTTCAGTGAAATTCCTGATGTCTGTAGGTGTGTCTGCAGCTGCTTGGAAATGCAAAAGATTCTTCGTTTCAGGTCTGAGTTTGAAACTCTCAATTCTTTGGGGGTGTAATTATCCTAATATAGGGTTATAGATGGGGTTTTTTATTAGTCAGGAGCTGGTGCTTGATTCCTGTCTGGATCTTGGCTAGCTTCAGGACTCTGAGGATGTTACCACCCCACTTATGACATTCACTTATGACATTGGCACTGGCAATAGTTACACCAAAATTTACCGGCATCCTTTCACACAGCTGAGATGCGTGACTGTAAACACACCTGAGCTAACATAAAGCTGCCTCATTACAGCCCTGCAATGAACCCATCAAATGTGGAATTCGGTGTGCTCTGTTCCTGGCTTTCAACGACTCTGCCTTCCTGCCTTACAGCAGAGTCCCCAGCTGAGCTGTTGGAATTAGAAGTAGTTAGAACATGTTCACTAATATTACAGTCCTTTCTCCTTTTACAACCTGTTTTTACTTTCCTGACTCGACTTTGATAGTCCCTTTACTGCTTGTACCGTTCCTGCTAATTGTCATTTTCATACCTGTTATTTATATTACTCCCATTACTGTCTTTGAACCTTCAGTGAAAGACTCATCTCTGTTGTCAGAACAGCAAACCTGGGAACTACCATAACAAAAGACCTTTTGTGAATCAGCTAGTTTCAGTTATTTACAGTAGGTGCCTTGATGTAGAAGAAAGATGTGTGGAGTTTTTTTAAACAGAAATTAATTATAATTCTTAATGTCTGTAGTTGTTCCAGAGGCAAAAATAGTTGGAATTTTCACAATAGATTCAATACTATGTGTGTAAAAGCCTTGTTTTTCTTTCAAACAAGTTCTGCCTATCAGAAGGAAATTTTTACAGTGCTGGTTCCTTGATTTTTATATGCAGGGTTGTGGGGTTGTTTGTTTATACATTTTCCATCTGAGTTACTGTAATTTTTCCTCTGGCTGATATTTTTCATTGGTATTTTGGTTTTCAAAGGTATTGAAAGGTATTGCATATATGTATGTTACATTTCTTAAACAAGGGTGTGGGAGTGTTCTTGAAAAATCGGGAGAAGCTGGGAATTTGATAATTAACCTCAAAGCTGACAACATGTCTGCAAACAACTGGCAAATAAATAACTGTTAGATGTCATTATCTACTGGGGTTAATTGATTTTTTTTTCCATTAACAACAACTCTGTTCTGATATTTTAGCCCTTTTCCCCTAACTATATGTTTTAGCACATAGACCTTTGTTCTCATTTACATTCAGCCTCTACACGGATGTACTTTTGTAAACTTTTACCTCTTCTTTATATTCTATCCTAGTTAATAATTGCAAATTAACCTTAGGGGGAAAATACACTGGACAAGGGAAGGAAAAACTGTAACACACAACAGATTCATTGAAGTCAGCTTTAAATTATCCTGTGGAACAGACCATTTCTTTAAGAGGAACAGGTCATGTTGAGAGTTGTACTTGGCCTTTAGCAGAATTTGTAGAGATGTGTGTGAGTTTTTTTTAAATGTGTGCTGCTTGGAATAAAGTATGTTGTGACTCCTGCTGCCATTTCCTGGCATTTTGTGTGTGATGTTTGTAATTGCTTCATTATGATTTTTGTGTGTATTAAAACAGGACCTGATGAAGAGAGCTGATGTAAGAGTAGTGGCAGAGCTCTGGTCAATCACCTCTTAGACTAAATTCAAATTCCCTCTGACTATATGAAGAACACAATAAAATGTGGGCAGACTAAGAGCATATTGATAGGTTTCCTATTTAGAAAGGGGTTTTATGGTGAATCTTGCAGTCTTCATTCAAGCAAACCTTTTTGTTGAATTCTGTGTTAATGGTATTAGGGTGACACGTGTGGCTGCTTTTAGTGTTTGAAACACCACCAGTTTCCTTTTCTTCCTTTCATAGTTCTTCAAAACAGACATACCACAGATTTGTATTTAATGTGAGATAAAATGATTTTTTTTGTCTTTTTGAAGATTAAAATTTCTCTCTTGTATAAACATCATATTTCAAAATAAGTGCACTGTCAGAGTCCATATGAAGAGATAATAGATATGCAACTTAAAATCAAATCCAGTTTACCCAGAGTTCAAAGGCAATAGTGAAGAGATCAGATAGAGGAGAAAGGAGATGAATCTGTTGTACATCCTGACTGAAGTTCTTCATGAAGTGTGCAAATTCTAAGAGTTAAAACCAGAAAAAAGAGTCTTTGCAAAAAAGACTCCACTAGCTTCTCAAGCAGGCTAAATGCATCCAGTCTCTGGATGGATGTAGTAGAGCTAGAATGTAGTATTTGAACTCTTGTTTCATAATTTTTTGGTTAACATAATGTGACCTTCCCCAGTCTTTTTATGGAACATCACTGCCCTGTCTGCTTGAAAGATTTCAAACACTGCTCCCATTTTTCCTTGGCCCTGTATTATCTGGGCACTCTGTTTTTCTGTTCAGAATTTTAATTATAAATTTTGTGTTCCTGATGATGGGGTGTTGTGTAGGTAACTTCTGTTTCAAGGAAGGGAATTCTCATGCCTTTACTGATTCTTAAGACCTTTTTATTTTTAGCTCCTGTGATAAAGGACTCCAAAGTGTTGGTGTTTTCCATGTATAAATGGAAAAATACATTGCTGTTCACAGCAACAACTTCCAGACCCAAAGTGGTCAAGTAGCAATCTGAACCTAAACCCTCATGTTACATTTCAGTAATAGGACAATATTAGGACACTTGGATCATTTTGTGGTTCCTACACCCACAGATCTGCAGTAAGGTGAATAATGAGACATGAGATGAAAAACGAATTCTTCCAGCTGCTGTGTAAAGGCAATTACTGCATAATAGTTTTTCACTCTGGCATGGTTCAACCCTGAATGAGATCAAATCTGTGTTGTAACATACTGTGATTTGTGAATAAATAAACCCAAATACGCTGCTGTTTATGAGAGCTGTGAAAATCTAGAAGCTCAAAACTCGAACATAGTAGAATTTTACTTATTCCTTGTGAAGTTGCTGCGTCCCTTGAAATTTTTTTCCCATTAAAATTGTTGTAAAGCCATCTTTTCACCTAATGGAAACCAGAAATTGGACTTCAGTGTGTTCTGGCAGGACAGAGCTCTTGCTCTGGCCCTGACTTATGCAAAAACACACATTACTTCATTACTCTCCCCTGAGCTACTGCAGTTTGTAAGGAGAATAATTAGAGTTTCACTGGGGAAAGGAACAAAGTGTTGCATATTTATTAGGACACTACCTAGCTCAAAAGTCATAGTTACCTTTAAATTGAAGGTTGTAGACTCCAACCTACCAGAAATAATGAAAACAATATCACTATGTTGACTTTTTCATTTAGCTTTCACTCCACAATAAATGGGCAGTTCCTACCAAATCTACACACTTAAACTTTCAGTGAGACAGAATCCCTTTCAGATTTTAAAATAAGATCATTATCTCCCCAAATTCTGATACATATGTTAAGAAATGCAATTTCGTTTTGCCTTTGTGATTTTATTGAGATAGAGAACAAGAGACTTATTTAAGGCTTTGGGGTAGGAATCTGCTTACCTGAGAGCAAAAACCAAAACACAAACACATGAAAATGGTACTCTTCTAGTCTGCATGGTTCTGTTGAATTTGAAATGCTTCATAAAACCATGGGGGTTTTCTTGTTCCAGAATTTAATTTAAAATAAATAACAAGTCTTTGAAATTGTTGACATGAGACTTTACAATTTCCTTTAAAATTTGCTTTTAATTTCTTTTAATGAGTTTTCATTATAATAGAATTAAAAACATTTTTGTTTGGTTTTGGTTTTGGGTTTTTTTCATGATTATATGTTGGGGTGGGGAGCTCAGTAAATTTCAGTCTTAATTCTGATTTCACAAAGCAAAATTTTAATCCTCTTATACTTTTAAGATCTAGTGAATGAGCACTGGAACTGCCCCAGCCTTTTGTCAAACAAAAGTTTGTTGCACTGCTATTCTATTAGGCCATCTTGTAGATGAAGCACTGCATTTTTCAACTCCTATTTCATTACTCAATGCACTGACAGCAAGGTTTTCTAAAAATCTTGAAAATAATTAACATAAATACTGATTTGTGAATTCTCCTGAGAAGTGTTATTCAAAATGATGAAGTGAGGCATGGAGTAAACTGGAGATTTAATGAGAAATGTTTGGCTTGATTCTTCTTTACTTCACTATAAATCACTAATAACTATTGTACTCTCTTAAAGCAAATTTAAATTTAATGGGAAATAGCATTGCAACAGAATGCTTGTCCAAAAGAAAGCATTCCTGGAAATGTTGATTTGTAGCAATCATGCCAAAACAATGGAAATACTTTGACTTACAAAATCTTTCTGTATAATACACTCTCAATTATTTTAAAATACATTTAAATCTGATCCCATTTATTATCAAGTTCCAAGCAGATGGAAGATTTTTTTCTGGAAACATTTTGGGAGAGGTGCATTGTTCCACATGCTGCAATTCCCCTGATTTACAGCTTCTGCAGCTCAGGAAGCATTTCCGGATACTCCTCTGCTTTATTCATTGCAAAGGAGAAGGGTTTACAGTGCAATCTCACTTCTACAACATAACTTATAAATGATAATAGTTAGGCAGTGAAAATTTACGGTGCCAGGGTCAGTAACATATACTCAAATTTAAAGGATCAGATATTATGGTTTTGCAGAGATTGTGCTCTTAAAGCATTTTAAATGTAATCTAGACAGAGAGACTGAGAGATTAAACAGCCATTTAAACCAAGAGAATTTCTTTGTGCCAGATCAGAAAACCTCTATCTTTAATCACATGAATATTTGATTATCTTTTGAATTGTGTCATTTGTAGATTACCATAAAGATCTATTTTTATTTAAATTGTCACATATTGATTTTTTCAGACTGACACACCTAAACAAGAGTACTGTTAATAAATAGCTTTTATGGAATGTTTTAGATATGTAGATCACTGCTTCTAAGTACTAAAAGTGTTTCACTAATTATTTGGTGTTTCACTAATTATTTCACTAATTATTTATTTTACTACAAACATATTATCATCTTGCTAGATAAAATTGAAGCAGAGTGACTAATTCCTTAGTATTAATATAAAGACAGTGAAAGAAGGAGCACCAAAATTCAGGAATCACCATATATTAAAGTTGAAGCATTGTTATTTCCACATTATTATATAATGAGGCAAAAAATAGCCAGTGACATTTTAGGAAACATGGAAACTGGAAAGCAGTGTGAAACCACAGGAAATATAAACTGCTTTAGAATCTTTAGGTCCTGTGAGTCAAAGGAAGTAAAAACATTTACATTTATGAGATTGGATGCACCCTTTCAGTGTTATAAAAGTGATGAGAAAGAGGAGAAGCAAGCCAGGAGGAAATATTTGATACTTCATCTGGCTTCTGGCCATGAAGTTGGTGACAGGCCCTGCCAGATTGCATATGGAATTGTGTCCTGACAATGTACTGGAGTGTCTCTGAACAGGATCAGCAGTCATGAATTCCCACCTTGTTCCTTGTTCCTGAACCGTATGTGGCACTGTCTTGTGTCTTCCTCAGAAGATCTAAGGGACTATGGGCAAATCTGCTTTGGCCATGTGAAATGGAACAAGGATAAATACTGAATAACAGAATGAACAAAGATAGGAAAAACCTCCCAAAACAAAGACAAAAACCTTAGGTGTTTTGTTGTGAGGATGAGAAATAGGTTTGGGCATATCCAAGAATATAATTTTGTGAAGTATTGGAAAGAAACTACCAAGTGGAATTAAAGAATGGAGAGGCCGAAAGAAAAAGAAGAAAATGCTAAATTAATAATGAGGTCGCCTATTGTAAAGAAAAAAAAAGATACCTCCTAAAATCTGTTTGTGCTCTCCTGTCAACCCCATCTCATTTGCATGGAGAGGTTACAAGGAGATGGCAGCTGTGCAGAGTGTATCAGGGCATGGGACAGCGTGCACATTGTGCAGTACACTTGGTCAAACTGCAGTGTAGTGCTGGCACTGGCCCAGAAGGATGAAAAGTACTGGCTTGTGTTGATAAACAAGTATTAATGAAAGAGTGTGAGAGATCAGAATGAATGATACAATCCTTGGCTCTATAATTGGCATTAGCCTCTGTGTTGTTCCTTTTGTTATCGTGTGCTAACAGCCCTGAGCAACTGAGGGCTTCTTGTGACAGATGCTGCATATGTGTGTGCATAAATACTTACATGCACATATATACCTGCGAAGAACAGCGAGGAGGACTTTGGGTTAAAGATTTACGAAAATTTGAAGCATATCCACAATGTGTAAGATTAGTATTCTTTCTTAGCAATGGCTGTAATACCACAAAATGTGATTAATGGAACTGAAGAGGAAAAGATAAAGACCACAAAAGGAGTGAAAGGAGAGAGAGTGATAGTTGAGGAAGAAAATGCACTGAGATGCTGGCAATTGGTCTGATATAAAATATATCAGTGTGGAAAAAGTAGGAGAAAAAACAATTCCAACTATACCTGTAGGTGCTAATCCTCTGCTACTGGGAACATCTTTATGGACTTCAACGATCATAGATTTTTGCCTTGACAGGATTAAGACAAATGATGCATTAATTCAGTTTCCCCATTCATTTCAGTTTCAGTAGCTACCAGAGGGCACATTAAAGAATGTCTTCTGAGTCAGCTGATTTTAGGGTTGGCCATTGTAAAAAGAGAATGTAGTGGAACTTCTTTCCTCAACCAGGTGAACACACATTATAAAACAACTTCAAAACCCTCATACTCTGAAGCCTACAGAGAAAAACACCAGATGAAAATTTCATTTGAAGTTAATTTTTAGTTTATTTTTGCGACTGCCTACTGTCACCTTTATTCATGATGACTTTGCTGAAGCAGCACTGCCTCTGTCAGTCTTGTACACTGGAAGGACTACATGGAAGGGAGCAGGTTGACTCAGCAAGTGTAAGACCAGCAGGCTGGTGGCAGCCAATTTCAGCAGGAGGATGTGAAAGTTATTATATAACTTGCTCTGCAACCTGTTCAGCAAAACAGATGGAGAGTAGAAACAGATGCAAGGGCAAGAAGGAGTAAGAATACAAGGGTAGCGGGACAAAGAGGGGAACATCATAAAGGGACAAATTGAAGAGTGAAGAAGAGATTAAACAAAAAAAAAAAAAAAAAGGAAAACAAGAGTTGATAGAAAACTCCTGGACTGTCTGATAGAAATATAATACTTTGCTGTAATTTTAGTTAGTTTTCTCTTGTAGTTCCTTGCATTCAAAATATTCACTGAGAAAAACCCCAAAACAAACCACAAAACCCAGAAAGAAAGCACCCTTGCAATTTTACACTATCATCCATATTTATTATATAGTATAAAATTATCAATGTTGCAAATGTGGTAGAATGTCATTTCACTTTAAAAATCTTATTGATTCAGAGAAATTCTAGAATTGTTTTACTGATGTCAGTGAAGTTACTTTACTTTCATTGAGTGTAATACAAGAGTATTATACTACTAAGTATTTTGGAGATATTATCAATATTTGCTAGGTTTTGCTAGTATTCAGTTACATTGTTTAGTATAATAAGTTGGTGTTTGGCAGTTAAAATAATGCATCTAATCATCATTGCTACATTACTCATAATTTATTTAGCTTTTCTTGTCATCCACATTTTTGTTACTCAGTAATGCCTTTAGGAAATATTTATTAAAGTTTTGAGTGCAGTTATCATTCTGTATGAATGGTTAGGTCACTTCTTTTTACATCTGTTTGCTGTTTGCATGTGATATTTAGTAAAATCTCTACAGACTATCACTGTAATCTTCTCCAAAGTCTTCCAGAAAAAAGTAAGGGCTCTTTTCCTTGCTTACCAAGACTTTAGAATAAGTTCATTAATGAATTTGTGCTGTAGTTTCTCCCACAGCAAGGGTACACTAACCAAGAAATAAAGATAAATTCGGCTTATTTAAGACAAATCCACACTAATTGTGCATTCCTGTGATAACATTGGCAGGATAATTTGCTAAGAGTTTGATCTGTGTTCCACACTGTATTTCAAGATCGGAGAAGGATGATATTAAAAAGCGCATCACTAAGGAAAAATACTAATTTAATTTTACTGAAGATGAACAAAATTAACCTTCATTTGAATATGCAGGCACGTATAACATTTGGCAACTCAAAGCTGTCCTCTGAGGACACAGAATGCAGTGCTGAGGCTGCTTATATTCCAACTCAAAACTTGATTCTTGAAGGGTTTTACACATGAGTAGGTGCTAAATAATAATAATAAGCAGAGACTGAAACAAACTGCTGGTATCTGAAGGGTGTCAATGCAGTCAAGATAAAGAACTGGGAGCTCTTCAAGTGAGTTGGGATGTGACAAAATCTGTGCTGATGAATGCTGACATCCTGAATAAAATCACTACACGGCTTCACGTAGGTCAAGAAACTACATTGTTTCCCTGAGCCACAATGACAGCGGGGTGACAGAGATTAATAGCTTTGTATTGACTGAGCAACTTCCAGTTCCTTATCTTTGTCAAGTCAAGGCTCTGTCCAAGAGCTGAAATTGTTATTAGACTTATAATTGCAAAGACATTTAAAGGGTTTCCCCTTAAGGGACTATGAAATCCAATAAACCTTTCATAAAACCTCAAGCATTCAAGTGCAAAACCCTTGTCTCAGAGACAGGCATGCTCACATCCATAACAGGGGAACCTTGAAGCCTCGTACATCGAATAATGTTTGATTTATGAAGTTGGTTTTGAATTTGTATCAGTTATTTTATTAAAAATATATGAAAGAATGTTTTAAATATGAGTGAGCTGTGTTCACTCCTGTCTTGATCAAGTACTCCATGTGTCTGAGCTGGAGGTCTTTCTTCACCTGTCACTTAGATTCATGGGGGCTCAGAAATACTGATCTTGCATTGCTAAATTAAGGTGCTTAATTCAATTTGGATGAGATTAAATCTCAATTTCTCACTGAAATTTTTAAATAAAAGCTGTGGGATCAGGCTCGGATTTCTTTATTATTGTTGATTTGTAAGGAAATGTTTGCAGCAGGTAGAAATTTTCAGTGGTATATGTCAGATTTACTTAATGAACATATTTGAATGAGAGGATAGAATGTTTTCAAGCACAAGGTTTAGTGATTATATCTTTGGCTTACTTAGAGTCTCTTCCAGTAAAACAGAGTATAAATTGAGAGATGGTTCTGGCCTCAGGAGATACCAGATTCTTTCTTTTGTTTAAGAAGCTCGAGCTTTTCTAGGAAATTGTGGTTTTACAATAAATCATCTTGTGCTAAATTTTCTGTTCCTGTGTTTATTTACTTTCTTCAAAGCTTAAAGGGCTTGCATTGATGCCAGTCTGGTGGTAACTGCAGTCATTTGGCAGCAGAGCAAATGATATTGTATGGTGCAAAGTAAGGTAGAATCTGCCCTTGATTTTAAAGATAGGAAATCTCATAAAAATCTTCTGCTGTGATTTGTTTTGTTTTATTTTGCTAAGACATTAAGAAATAAAGAGGCAACATAATTAAAAACTACATTTTAGTAGTGATAATCAGATTTAGAGCCATAATACATTCAGGCACATTCCTTTTATTAGTTCATTAATTCTTCAGCAAAGCTGAGTGTCATTCTCTAGAATTACTTACTCCAAGCCACACAGATCTCTACCAGTGTGTCTGCAGCCACCACTGACTACTCTCCAGATATTTCAGGTGTTCATGTGTGTTATCTCCTCATTTCAGTGGTAACTGTGCTTGTCACCTCCCCTAGCTATAAACCTTATTCTAGGAGCATTGGAGTGTTATGGAGATTACGCCTGATCTTCCATTTTGCTCCAAAGAAGACAATTAGAGCTTTTTGAAAATAAGAAAGTATTTTAGTTTTGGGGACCTGTAAACCTTAGCACTGAAGTGACTTAGCAATCTTAGCATTAACCTGAGCATCCACTGGATTCTGTGAAGGCTTATTTCGTGTTTGTCATTTGTCCACTTATTTCACCAGCATGTTTTAGGCTAATGCAACCATGATCAGATTCAAAACCTTTTTTCCCCTACCTGAGGAAGGATGTTGTGAGAATTTAACTCAGAACTCTCTTCAATAAAGCAGAATTATGTGCATATTGTCAAGAGCAGAGAAGAGTGGGAACATTTCATGCAGTCGTAGGAACACTCACTGAGGCTGGTGTAGATAGCGAGGGTTCAGTGTAGGGCACAATAACCAGCATCTTAGTAATTTTCAATTAGGGATATGGTATTTTCCCTGTTGCCTACACCCTGTTTCCCATGGCAAAAAGTGCCCAAGGAGTAAACAGGAGGGAATTAATAAAGTGGAATGGACACAAACTGGAAGTAGTTAAAAAGGCTGGGGTAGGAGGTGAAACTGAACAAAGCCTTAGTGTTTCTATTTGGTGTTTTGAAGTCCATGGAAAAAAGGAATAATATTAGTCCTTCTGAGTATTTCTGTAAATATTGGATTTTTGTGGTATTATGCTTTCTTCCTCCAGTGTTTTTCACATATTAGTGTCAAAGCTGATTTCTAAGTATGTTGCCACAAGTTAACTTCCTTTGTTACTTGTTTTGTGACAAAAAAGTTAAGGAGTAAAAATGTGACTTAGAGAAAACTCTGATCAGTTAAGTTAGCCACTGGCAGAAGATAAGCAGTCCAGCCATTTCTTCTCTTATTGAATGTTTACCAGAAATTTTATATTTATGTATTTTATTTTGTACACGTTCCTGTATATACTAAATAAGAACCCTCTGGAAGCACATGAATATGCTGTGTATTTTCTGTCCATAATTGTGTCTAAGAAAGAACTTAAGAAAGACATCAATATGTATATCCCTAAGATGTTTGGATGCTGTGCTGTTTTGAAGTTTGCTTATCAGAATTTTTGCCTTTCAGAGCAAGTCAAGAAGCCAGGAGCTGGTGACCTATTGATCAAACTACAACAGCCACTGGAGTGAACAGACCAGTCTGATGTCTGCAAAGGACACTTCCAAATCTTAAGCCAATTTTGAATTTGAATCCCGAGGTAATGGCTTGTGGCAAATAAAATAAAAACTATAACCTGGGTGACTACTTAACTCAGCATAAAATGCCAGTTGGCAGCTGCCTTGTGATTAATAATCTAAAGGTGGGAGAGTAATTGCAGCACTTTCTTGCTCTCCATTTGCTTTTCTTTAATATTCTTTTTCAACCATTATTTTTATGTTGGTCCATCTGTAGAGTCATGTTTCATAATTGTGGTTAGATTTATTTATTTATTGGAATAACCACTTTAATTGTAGGAGCTTCTTTAAGAAAAGTTCTCATAACAAATCCAAAAGACAAACGGTAGTAAATAGTAAACTAATATTTTAGTAGCTATATTTTGTTTTATAGATGCAATGATCAGTTTTAAAAATCATGCTTTTTAGGAATTGTACTAACAAAAGTTTCAAAACCCTTTACACTTTAAAAAAAAATCTGGAGGAGAGAAATAGTCAATTGAAGTTCTGTTCAGCAGTGGGCTTTGTGCATGTGTTCAGGAAATCCGTTTAATTTTGGACTTTCTCTGTTATCTGTGAAATCTATATATTAAGCTTGGATTTCAAGACGTATTACAAACATAACCAGGTTCAGTAGCTACTCGAGATTTCACACGGTGCTTTTGCAACATATGTGGAACCTTATGTGGAATACAAAAGAACACTGGCATGGCCAATCAGCCACTGGATACCTCCCTGTCAAGTATTCCCCACAGGATCTTACCAAAGCTTAAGGATGGCACCATCTTGCAGGAAGAAAACTTTCTTAGCATGAATAACTAATTTATAGTAAAAACTTCAGGGTTCATTCTACAACTGTGCTTTGTCACTAGTGCTAGGAATCAGTTATGGTGGTCGTTTCATCATTTATCCCAAGGGATGATTTATTATGGATCATTTTTCTGCAGCTGGAGTTATTCAAAGCCCTGGCAGCAGCCTGTGAGCTCAATGCTGTCCAGCTGAAAACCAATGTGGTATGAGTGCAGCCTAGGTGATCTCATGCAGCTCATGCCATTACCTTCCCTCTCTGGTTACCTCTTTTCTTGTAGCCAAAGGGGATCTGAACTACACATTAAAGATCTATGATCTCATTAAATATAAATAGTGATTGCTGTGTCTAATGAGAAGCCATATTAATGAAGTTTTTATCCTGTAGTCAGTGGGTATCCTACTGTCACCACCACTGAGAAGCCAGCATTTCCTGATAGTTATTATGTAGTGAGAGCTGTGGCAACCATGGCTTTCTCTCCACTGCTCAAGAAGTATTGGCACCAACCCTGCAGTTAAGAGCAGTCTAGTAAATTTTGATTAAAGTCTTATTTTTTAATAGTTTTATCTGTGGGGGTTTTTATTGTCGTGGTTTTCTGGGGTTTGGTTTTGACTGTTTTTTGATTTGAAGTTTTCATCAGTCCACAAGTGAAAAATGTCCAGTGAGTTCTCTCACTATGTTAGATAAAGAGCATTGGCAATTTGGTTAGAGAGTGATATTTTTGAAGTACATTCAAGCAAGCAGCTGATGTTGAGAACAGCCCAGGCCTGTGCAAGTCAGTTTGTTCTAACACTTGTTTCACATTGTTTTCTTGTTTATCCTGAGATGGATTTTAGTCAAGCTGCCGAGTGCAAATGAGGTTTGCCAAGTTATCCAATTTTCCTTTGTAAGTTCCAGAGGGAGCTACAAAACAGTTGTACTCCATTCATAATCAGATTAATCTGACTGTAGAAAACTATAGAAAAATGGAAGAGGATAGGATAGAATTCATTGCACTTTTATTACAGGATAACATGATGTTTCTTCAAAATGTGTGAGTGGAAGAGGAAATAGATGAAAAAAAAAAACCAACCCAACCCTGGGCTACTTTTCTTTCCAATTTCTTTTTCTTCAGGGTGGTACTTAATTTAAGAAGCCTTAAAGGATCATAATTATCAAGCTAAGAAGAGTTCCTGTTTTATAATAACATAAAGGATTTCCTCTTCTTAATTTTGGTAATACAAGATTTGAAAGGTTGAAGAAAATGACCTTATCTTCCTCCACTGCTGCAGACGTTATTTATTGCATAAATATAAAGCTAGAAAAGAATTGTTGTTATTGATTATTGGTACTGTTTTTTCAGTATAACTGAAACCTAATTTTGGACTCTATAGCTGCTGAATAAATGTGATACATTTGCCAGATGTATCATCAGAGATGACTCCTGCCCTGAAGACTTAATAGCTCTTGTGATTCAGTGACTTGCACAAATATAAATCACAGCAAGGCAATACATTTTCAGTAAATCTGGTACTGCACTGTAAATGGGCTATGCAGGATGAGGATATGATGGATCATAGGATAGAATGAGGCTGTGCTAGGTCAGAGCCTTATTTAAGATAGGGGACCATAAGGACAGGTAATAACCCTTATGAGGGAAAGGAAATGCAGCTGTCTGTAGCAAATACATGAAATCATGTGTGTGTCACCTCAATGCATGAGTCTGTGTTTAAATTCAACTGAATTTGCAAAGTCACTTGAAGCTGTGATTGTTACAGCTTTCTAATATTTAGTGTCCTTCGGGAGAAGAAAAGGGGGAAGAAAAAAAGAGAAAAAGTGCTGTAAAAATATTTTGTGAAAAAACCACTTTTGACCTCCCTATTGATTGGTAATTTTTTTTTAATATGGAAAGTAAGAAACAATTTATTTTCAGAAAGTATTGACTTCAAGAATCCTAGGTCTAGGAGAAGAATATTTATTAGTTTATATAATCAAAATGGTGAAAATGTTTCTTTTTCTGTAGCCTTAGCTCTGTTTCTTTCTTAAAAGTAATAAACACTGTACACAGGAGTATTGCTGAAGTAGACTTCTGATACCAACTGGAGGTGTTGGATATAGTTACATTGCTCTGGGAAAAAAATACTGCTATTTTATGAGTATTTCTGTAAATGAAAATACTGGAGAGAAGGTGGGGGAAGGGGATGGTATTTGAGATACCATTTAAAAATTGCCTGAATATGTGGCACTGTTTCTCAGAGGATGCCTAGGTAAACAGAATATTTTTAATATTCTGGGTTTACCAGAATTTTCTTGCTAGATGCAGGTTATTATTGTGTGTGGAGGGCTTCAAGTCATATTACTTCCCTTCTTTTTCAGCTTTCTCTTTACTCTGCAGTTGGTCAGATTTCCACTTTCACTGTACATATGAACACATGCTCACCCACTTGGTGACAGATGAGACTGTGCCATGTGGGACACACTTGCAAAGCAAATGGAATTAGCTAACCTATGAAAAAGCCCAGAAAGAATTCTGGCAGTTCTGCTGACTTCACTGCTATTACAATTTATGTGAGCAAAAAGTTTATCTCAACTTTTTCTGCCTCTCAGCCTTGCATATTTTAGCTGCTGTTTTTAAAGTGAACATGGGTTCTCTGCAACATGAGCATCATCAGCACTAATGAGGATGTTTCAGACCAGATCAAACTCATGTTCAAATAACTCCCTTAATATTCCCATGGTCACCCCAGTGGGCTAGAAAAAGGATTAACACAAAGCCTGTTGAAAAGAAAATCTTATCGTCATAATCAAACATCTGGCTTCAATTAATTTTCTGCTTGGTCAGATTTTGACCCTGGGCTTCCACTGAGACAAGCAACAGAGTAGGATATGACCAAATACTTTGGAATTTGTTTTTTAGAAATTGCTGTAATATATGTATCCTTTTTTTTCTTACTCCATTTAGCTATACATCTATTAGTCTTTAAAAATAACTTTAAGGCATGCTAGTAATACTATTAAAAGTTATTGCATAAGGATATATTTGATAACAGCCTTTGGACTCTACTGGAAAGTAGAGACTAGTGAAAGTACAAAGTATATTTAAAATAAAGTAAATATGGTAACACTGGTAATCAAAATGAGTGAGTGCTGAAACAAACAAACAAACTTGATTTATTAGTCTGTTGCAGAACTGATGCAGATGTTGATTTGAAATGATCTATGATTATCTGAAATTCATGAGCTGACAACTGATGACTTGATAATAGAATATCTCCCAGACAGATTTTATCTGAGTTTGTGAGCAAACTAGTTAAAGAATGACCAGTGTTACTGAGTATAAACAGCTGGATTTGCATTCAGAGAAAAGATGGTTATGGCCTAAAGATTCATTTGAAAGTCAACAGTCAGAACAAGGAGGAAAACAACTTTGTCCATTACAGAGATAGAAACAAGGGCTGACCAAAACTTTCCTTTGGAAAGCTGCTGCCTCAAGAACAGTTGTTGCTTTAAGTATAGAGGAAGAGCTCCATCAAAGAAATTTACTGCTCTTAAGGCTTAATATTACAGTTGCAAGTGAATATTCAAATATTTTACATTAGGAGAAAAATGTAGAAGGACAGCTTAGTTAATTGCCTCATTGCTGGGAAATGAAGCAATATTATTGTTGTTACCACAAGGATTTATTTTCTGGTAACAGGGACTATTAATGGTAAAGTATTGTTAGGAGTTTGTTAAGGAATTATGATCCATTCTAAATATACTTAAAAGACTGCAAATTTTCACGCATTCCTGCTGACATATGTAGCCAATAGTTTCCATCACAACATCTCTGTGGAAATTGAACAAAATATCTTATAGGAACAAAATTAACACAGGTCACACATCACTCCATATGGCAAGTCACTGTGCCAAGACAACTCAAGGTGCTTTGTAGTAGATGGAAAGTCACTAACAAATACCTTTCTCTGTCAAACAGTGTTTCTGTTATCTAAAGAAAGTTTGACATCCATGTCTTCAGCCAAGATCCATCAGTGGTTTTCCATTACTTTATTACATTAGCTTAATCTGACCTAGAAGAAAATATAGATGCCTAAGCACAAGCTCTGTATCCTTGTGTACTCACCTCAAATACCTTGAGAAGGAGAAAAAAGTTGGCATTGGAATGTTTAAAAATAATCATTATAAATTCTTCCAGTGTTTGACCTCTACGTACTCAAAGTTCTCTCTCTGCCCCTTCTTTTGCACTTCAGCTGGGAGAAAATGGCCATTTATTACTTTTGGATCATGTATGGGAAGTTGCCTTCAGCTTTACCTCTCTTCAGCATTGCCTATGAATGTTCACTGAGAACAAGGATGTCCGTTTTTATTCTGGCTGATCCATACACATCAGGCTGAAAATGAGGGTTCTGTAATGAAGCCAGACCAATTCAGCCTCAGTGTCACTGAATAGAAACATCCCCACTGAACTTCTGCCTACAGGGTCCAAATTTGATCTTCTCCCAACTATATATTTTACACAATAATATCTATAAAAGCACTGCAAAGCTTATCCTGAATCCATGCTTATCTCTGGAATTATTAAACCCCAAAATACTACCCCTAGCAGTTTCCTGCTATAATCTCTATGCAGGTTTAGGACCACTGTTTCTGAAAATGTTTTATAAATATGAAACCCACATTTTGATGTGGATGCAAAATCAAACATAAACACGCACTATTTGCCACTAGTTTCTGGTTTGCTGAGATCCCATATTAGGTCTTAATTTGGTTTTCAGGAGACATTTTGATATATTTCAACTGCTCTATCACCTTTTGCATGAATAATCTGACTGTGTGCTGTGGCATTCCTAACTTGGGAATGTTGTTATTCTCCGAGTAACATACAGAAATTAAAGATATATGTTTGATGAGGTATTGACAACAGCTGTCCTAGGGAGATTGTGCTTGAATGCATTATGGTTTGGCATTGCTCTAATTAGACTAATCACATCCCAGAATTTTGGAGCTATCATTTACATAACAACTTAGGTAAAAGTGCAGTGCATGTTTTTATTCAGTGGTGATTGTAGGAGTATCACCAGAGGAAAGCTAAATCCTTTCTATGAATCTATAATTTATGCATTTGTCATAACGCTGAGAGTGATCTGCTCCTTATGGCCAGGTTCAAGTGACTTTGAGTTCAAAAGAATTTTTGTTGCCCTTATTGAGGGCTAAAAATAGCCTATATGTTATTCCATCTACTTACACCTATAAGTAAACAAACATATAAAATACCCATATAGAAAACCACTCTTAAAAATGGAAATGAAACAAGCTCAAACACAGTGTGGTATTGACAAATATTGCATAAGTTGCTATATATATATCTATCTATATATATATCTTATACAGATCTTATCTTACTGGAAAAACAAGTAATATGTAGTTTTGTATTTGTTTTCTTCTATTATATTAAAAACCCCTACTTTGCGAAGTATTTTGTGAGGTTCTCAGAATTAAAATTTCCCCGAGTATGCATTCACAGTAGCACCAAGCAGCAAGCAAGGATTTCTGTTCCATTTTTTTTTCCTTTGGTCTGCTTGGTAAGGAACAGACTTGACACCCATCCTCTTGTTATCCTTTATGTGAACCTGCCTGTTCCAACTTTGTAATCTCACAGATCAGGATTAACTTCCACTGGAGGCTGCATTCATTTGAGGGGGATTTGCTCACAATATTGAAAGACAGGATGATATAAATGGATTAGAACTCCTGGGTCTTGCTCCCCATCTCATTCTTATTGTGCTTTGATCTTCTTCACGAAGCTCCGTTTCAGAATGAGAAAAGATTGCCCATTAAGCGTGAAAAACCTCTGATGTTTGATGCAAGGAGAGCATCTGCCATGTTAATAGATTTGTCAGTGAGCTAAAGGCAGAGGTACTAGCTTTTGTTCTGGATTTGTAAAGTGCCTAAAAAAAAAAAAAAAAAAGAAAAAAGAAAAATTCAGTACTGATACACGACTGAAGCTCCTGAGAATGTTTTCTATTTTACTGCCTTTGATGGGAAGCTGTCTCTACGAAAATTGTTTAGAAGGCGTATAAACGCTATTCTTGTAACACTCAAATTCCGAATATTCTACCTATTTATCTCCAGTCTGTGTAAGATTCATGAAGGGCTCAAAACCTATCTGTTGAGAGAATTAAAATGTGGGTTGATACTCCAAATATTGGTCTGCTCAGAGGCTTGGGCTTGTTTCCTCCACAAACACAAATGCCCCCCTCCCTTTAAAAGTCAAATGTCATTTGTCTGCCTCTGAATGACAGCATTGCAACTAACTGATTCCTATCAGAAAGAATAAATTTAACATAGCTGAGCCTAAAGATTTAACAGATATTGTTACTCTCTGCACATTTCTCAGATTTTTATTGTATGTAACTTTTCAGAATCTTGAGCCTCCTGTGTAATATAAGGTGTTAGAAACTCAGGTTATTACCGAAGTGGCAGCCTCAGGCAGGAGAGAAAATTGGCACAGAAAGACCCACGCTTACTTTCCTCATCCTTTTTTCCTGCCTTCTGGCTTTACCCTCAACTAATGTACCACAAACTTCCAGAACTCTGCTTTCTGAAACATGTAGACTCCTATTGTTATCTTTGCTGTATCGAGTATGAATATTTTAAATGGGAAAAAAAGTATGAAACCATCACTGTCTACACATATTTCTCTGTAACTCAGTCTGTCAATTTTTACATTAAATTGTAGCAGGGTGCCACCCCTAAGCAGCAGTTTTAGTTTTCCAACAGGCTGCCTCAGTTGCCTTTTCCTGTTTTCTTTTGGAATTATTTGTAACTTTAACTTTATTTCTGTTCACAAACTACTATTCAAACCTTCTCCCCTTCCCCAAAGGAACAATATGGCAATCTTATTTCCCAAAGGCACTGATTCACTTTCTGCTGAAAAATTGTAGCATCTTCACTGGCTTCGGAAAGATCCAATATGGCTTGTTCGAAGACAAATTAAAAATCTCCTACTTGATAAAACTAAAAATGTATTATAATGAGAACTTTTTAAAATTCTTTTGGACTGCCTAGTATCGAGACTTTCATTAAAAGCCCCGAGAAAGTGTAATTTCTTGGTGCCTGAGCCTCAGCAGCTCCAAGGCTGGAATAACCAATGCTTTTTATCTGTATTCCTCTTCTAGAATAACTAAAATGGATCAAAATTTTCTAATTTTGCTAAAATGCCCTACATGAGGAGCTCACCAATAATATATATTAGGATTCATTTTCTTTCTTTTCGCCCATCATACAGATATGAGCTGGCCATTGTTCTCTTCTAAGACTTCACACAACCACATCTTGCATTGCATTTATAGGTTTCCTGATCTTCTGAAGGCTGTCTCCAATTTTGTTTGATGGATTGCAATGTTGAAATGTAATGTCGTTGCATTTTTACTGAAATCCTTCACTTCATCAATGGATTGAAATAAAGTCAGCCAAATATACCTGCAAGCTATGATAGTGCTTCTGTGCTACTGATGTGAGAGATAGGGAGCTGAACACCTTCAAATCTGCTGAAGTAGTTCTGTGGTGCTGCTCACAGGTGGCTGGAATTAAATTGACTAAGTGACTTCTCCAAGCACAGTACCTGTCATATCTTGTCTCCTTTTCATAACTTCAAAGATATGAAAGTCATAAAACCAAGCCCAGAAAGGGTCAGAAGCCACATGCTCCTTTGATTGATGTTTTGTCATATTTTGGCTCATTACTCCACCTGAAACCTTCTCTGCTAAATTTCAGAATTTATGAACTCCCGGAAAAGAAATATTATTAAAAACTGGGTAAAAGGGTCATAGTGAATCTGACCAACATGCATGAATCAAACAATTAGGCCTCCAGGATGACCTCAGAATAAGGAGATATAATAGAGATTATATTCAATGTATTTGTTATCTATTTCTTTTACCTTACAGCCACCTTAAAATGCTGAACCACTGTTGCTGAAGGAAATATTTTTTGCTGCTGTGTACAGAAGTTTCTTTCTAATGAACACCACAGGGTTTACTGATCGCTCTTAATGAGTTAGGAACAAGAGTCCTGCAGGTAAATTGTCACATATTTTTAGAAATAAACCAATCAATGAAGGTGATGTATAGAATGATAGAGTTATCTGTACTTCTCCAAAAGAGAAAACAAATATATCAATGTCCTTAATGCTTTATATAAAAGACACTTAAGGAGCTGGCAAAAAACTCTGTTTAGACCTGTGTTTCAGCCCTTAAGAATCAATAACAGCAGTTAAACTGAGATTTAGGGACTCTTACAAACATAACCAAGAACAATATTCAAAGGAACTAAGAAACGGAAAGTTGTCACGGGAGAAGAAAAGTCTGATTTTGTCACAGTGTCTCTGTACTTTGAGGAAGTGTCTTTTGGAAGAAATAGCTGCCTCTGAATGTTACTGTAACATAGAATTTTTTTATAATGACCTTTCTGCTGTATTTTGGCAATTTGACTTCCTTTACATGTGGTGGATTTCAGCTATTCTGCTAGAATTCAGCTGTAAAGTTTTTCAATATTTTCCTTTTTTCACATGTAAATGTTGTTTTTCTTAGTTAGATAATATAGCTGTTTAAAGACAGAAAATTAGGATTATATTGTGTGTGAAAATCTAATGTATTACAGATCCCCTTGCAGAAAGACTTTTTTATAAGCTTGGCCTGATTTCTTCTATCTTTACATGGAAATTTTGAAGTTGGTTCTGTCAAACAGATTAAGGCAATTCAGAGTATGTAGCATAAACCCAAATTATGTAATAAATACATAACTACGTGCATTTTTGTGATTTTCCTTTTATATGTGAATTGTCTCTGTTTCCTTAATATTGGAATTCTTTTAAGTTGTGAAAGTTAAAAAAGAATCCCAACATAAGGGCTTCTGTACATGGCCAAGAGCTACATTTATTTATGCAAAACTAAGGATTTGCATTAAATATTTATAGATCTCATTTATTTGAAGCTGTTGCCCCATAAAGAACAGACTGCTTTGAGGTTGCTATTAACTGACCAGGTTTTTTCTGACCTCAGTTTAATTCTCAGACTGCTGTGCTTGAAATTGTCACCTTGTATAAAACATTCCAAGAAAATGACAACACTCTTTTGAAGTGTAAGTGAAGAGCACATGCTTGTCCTGCTCAGTGACCTCAGAGCATCCTTTACATATTTGTACTTTTGTCCTCGCTAGTTCAGTTCAAAAATGTACTTCTCACGTGAGGGTTGATCCTTTTGTCACCATTTGATGTTTTTAGGAATTTGCTTATTGTTCAGATCCTCGTTTAGTACATGGCTACGAGTGACAGACATCTGCTTCCCAGGAAGTCCTTGCTTGTTTGCTGTAAATATGATGTTCATCTGCAGCATTTGCTGCTTTCTTGCCTGGGGAGAGGCAATGTGGAAAATGTTATTTAAGGAAAAATATGGACAGCATGCTGCATGAAAAAGTCCTTAGCTTCAAAGCAGTAATGGCTAGAGACTGCTCTTAATGACAGACTTGTTATGAGTTTTTTAGATAATAATTTTGAATTCTACTTGTAATTCAGTTTTCTGAGTTCTGCATTTTTGTGGAAAAGGCTTTGCACTTCTGTAAACTTTTGCTGCTTTGCTTTTACTTTTGTTGGGCTGCAGAACATGCCATTGTTTTATATATGTCACATAATTTTGTACTTTCCTTTTTTTAAATGATCTCCTCCACTGTAGAAGCACTCAAACATTTGAGATACAGGCAGTAAAATGTAGAGTTCATGATGCATCTGTGAAAGTTGGTGGACTGTAAGTCAGAGGTATTGATATGTGCTTACATGTTTTGCTTCATAACAGAATAATGGGTTATTTTACAGTAGCATAGCATTATAATCGTATTTTTATGTAGCAATTTTTTGTTGTGTCTCCTTTGTAGTATATTTCAATTCCTATGTTATTTACACACCTGTTTTTTCCACAGCCTGTAGAATATGATGTGTTCAGTTCAGAACAGAAGCTGACCTCATATCTGTAATTCAAATTAAACTCTGTTAATTTTGATAAAGTTTAGTGTATTTATTGCTCCATTTTGAAGATAGCTGTTCAAATGATTAGTATAATTGTAAGTATTAATATCAGTGGACTCAGTATTGCCATTTGTTAAAGTTGATTTAACTTCTGGGAACAGAAATTTACCAAATCAAACTGGATTTTAAAACTAAGATTTTCAAAGATGACAGTAGCTCATTGGCTGACCTGGAATCATGACAAAATATGAGATATGAATCTTGTATAGTGTTTAACCTTAAGTTGTAAGGTCAGATTTAGGGATGCGCGGTCCTTGAATGTTTTTCTCATTTATAATAGGTGGGAGCACAGAATTGTACTTGGAATTTTGTCCAGGCTGTTTATCGAGGATATAAATATAATCTGATCATTAAGGGAGCTTGGAATGCTCTGAGAAGATTATTTTGAGGTCCATTAAAAAAAACCCTCTACTTTGACTAGCAGTAGATATGAAGAATATAGAAAAATTATATATTTCATATTAAATCCATCAGTTAGACTCATGAGCACTGAGAATGTCCTTCTCCAACTTTTCAGTTTGTTTTGAAAGATGACCTAAGTAAGATTATTTTTTTATCTAATTTGCTTTTTTTTGTCTCTGATGAGTCTGAGTTGCAACTGTTTGAATTGTAGCTGGTGTTTCTATTTGATCTGTTAGTTCAAATCTGCCACGCCACATCAAGGAACCCTTGATTTATTTCCATATCCCTTGCAGATGGATTTGCCAAGCAAACAATTTTCTTAGATTTATTTAGATTATTTTTGGCCTTTTGTATTTAGCGAGAAAAGTGCAATAGATCACATTTTTATTAACATTTCTAAATGCACGCATATTATACAGTATTCATCTACCCCCCAAATCAATATTGGTTGAAGCTTGTTAAGATGACTGACAGGCTGGTTATTACTTCTGCCCTCCAATGACTGTCCACATGGATATTCCCAGCCATTCACTAACAATGTCTGATTTCAGCTTAAGAATGAACTGGCTTGAGACTGATCCATAGATTTATAGACTGTGCTTCCTTTCCTCAAATTAGTGGTGTATAGATCATTTTACTTTCAAAAAAATATTTGTTTTATAAATGAGACACATACAACACGTATTAGAGTTTAGAATTTTGTTTACTTAAAATATATTCAGAAAAATGATGCCTTTAGTAACAGTTGTGGTGAGAAAATATAAATACTGGAAATGCTTGAAATCTCTTGAGAGAATTTCTTTTCCCAAATCACTATATTAGCAAAACAAAAAAATTTATTAAGAAACTTTAAAAGCTCTTGGAAATAATCCATAAAATAGATTAGGAAGTAAATATAATTTCAGTTAATCGTGCTACTATTTACTGAGTCCTCAGTAGAGAAGTCATGAAATATGAAAATCAGATTTAGAAAAAAAAATCCACTGGGAAATTGAACAAAACTTTTTTTCTCCTAGAAAGGGCAGATCTGACAATAAGGTTATTTACATACACCAGAACAAAATCAATGAAGTAATTTTACTTTCTGTTTTCTCCTCTGCTGTATGCAGGTGTAATAAGTCATCTTGACTGGCTGAGCAAGGAGGGATCCTGTAGACCATGGGTCTTTATTTTTGAAGCTGTTACATATAGCAGCTCATGAACAGACTCCTCTTCCAGATTCATTTTCTGCAATCCTTTTTATGCTGAGTAACTCATTAAAAATTATATTAATTATCTCTTTAGTGAGATGCCCTTTTGCATAGCAATTTCTGAGTTTCCATTAGGCTCAGTAGAGCACGGTGACATTGGCCCCCGACCTTCTGATCACTGCTAAGCTTTGCCGGGGGGCTGACAGGCACTGTGTCCTAAAGTGCCACAGGATGTGGCTCAGTCCTTTCATGTGCACTGCCACTGCTCTGAGAACTAAAGGGAAGGAGGCTCTACCTTCACTCAGGTGTCACAGAACCGTCCATCAAATAAGCAGAGGGGAGAGAAAATCTTCAGCAGTTCTTACTTTTGTTAATCAGTGAGGTTTGTAAGACATCATTGGTGAAAGAATATTCTTAAATCGTAGAAATGAATTTGTGAACAAGTAAATGTTCTCGAAAAAGAACCTCTTCATTGTAGGAGAGGGAATACAGATGATCTTGCCTGTGATAAGTAACAGCTGTGTTAATTACCCAATACTACCTTGCCCCGATGAGTTACAGCTGTATCTAATAAAGGTAAGGTGATAAAAGGGAGAGGTGAGCTGGTGAGGGGAGGATTATGAAGGAAAGGTTCCTGAAGAGGAAGAAGGCCTCTGAAGAGAGAATTACTGCTCTGAGGTCAGTCTGGGTCTGTAGTTAGAATCTAGCTAGGTAAAAGTCTGCAGTCAGAACCTGCAAACTGATCCCCGCAGTCATGGTTTATCAGGAAATAACCAGCAGCCAGAGGCTGCAAGGGAACCCTCCAGCAGGAGCTCCTCAGGCAGAGTCAGTGAATGGCTGAAGTCAGGATGGCTGAGCTGTAAAGAAGAATAAATCGGGATCCTTTTCATGCTGTGATAAACAAGAAGTCTGTGTCTTGGCTCATTCTACCCTCTAGCAAGAGGGTGGATACAACACTTTGTGAGCTGCTTTCTGTGGGTGTTGCTGGACTATTTTACTCAATCACAAGTGAGTTTGTGAAAAACGGATTTTGGGATATTTCCCACTTAGCCAATTGCACAAAATTGAGTATTCGCACAATTGTTAAGTTCTGCAGTTCTGCAGAGGCTACTTTTGGATCTATCATTTGTTTCTTCAACCAGTCTGGGGACAGATATATATAAGAAACAGGCAGCATTCCTTTTAATACTAACATCTAATGCAACAAAAGATACTTCTGGTTTTCAGGCACATCCATATTAAATAGAAAGTAGGCTAAAGGGGTGGAGGCTGAACCTACTTTTTCTTAATGTTTATAGGAAGCAATTGGGAAGAAATTATATTCTGAGGGGAAGTTAAATTACATGCTCTGGGTCAGTGCTCTGGTCCTGCAGGAGGTAGAACTCTTTCAACTGCCTGCAGGATGCTGAAGGAGATCATGAGGTTTCCCCACCTCTACTGATCATGTGCCAATTCTCTACGGGCAGCAGCTATTTCAAAGAGATTTAGATGATGTCACAGGAAATAAAAGATTTCTCCTTTCCAACTGAAATGCTTTATATGCTGCAGGATACTTTAGTATCTTAACAACACGCAGTATATATTTCATGATGTGCTCCATTTTTATGTGTAACTGTTAAAAAGCAGAATTTAGGGGTTTTTTTCTTTCTTTAAAAATTAATCTAATTTGCATGAGGGGCTTTTTTGGGGAAGTGGGGGAGGGCAGGTTAATCAGTCTTAACTAAGTGATACAAACTTTGACTACAAAATATTTTCAGCAATGTACTTTACAACATGCTAAAACTTCATCATAAAAATAATGCAAAGGTAGCATCATCATTTCTTCCTTTGCTCTTTGATGTTTTGATCTAAAATACTGCAAACTGCTAAAACTTATAAACTGTGGAAAGTAAAATATCCTGTATTTCTGAATTGCCTGCTGGTGCTGAAAGTTACAGTTTCCCTCTACCTGTGGATACCAGAAAAGTCTATTTCATGTGGGTAGCTGGAAGAACAATGCAAAGTCATGTCTTTACAAATATATGGCACAGAAAGATTTTTCTTTTTTTGTTTACTTTTAAATTCAGTGATATTAAAATGGCAAAATAAGATTGGATGTTTTCACTGAAAAGGACAATGTGTAAGAAAGTGGGCACTTTTTTCCCTCTCTTTATACTCACAGAATCAACACTAAATTGCAATTATGGAAGTTCACATTTTTGCTTGAAATTTCCCTTTCTCCAAAGGAAATCTGTATTTAATAATGTTTCTCAATAGGGATCCCTGGATGTTTCAGTACTGCTGAAGCCCCATTTGGAGAACTGAAATAGTGCTGTGATCCCACGGTTTGAATCTTTCAGAGGGACAAATCCTTATCCACTGTGAATCTTTCCCCTCCCTTATGCATTGTTTGCTATTGTCTCCACTAGTGGTTCCAGAGCTACTTTGTGAGTATGGGACTGTTTGTTCAATGTGATTGTAAATCTTAGTTTTTAATTTAATGTGTCTTGGGAACCAGTTTCCTTTATCAGAATCAGTTCAAAGAAAGTCTAGTGAAAGAGGAGAGAAGAAGAGGGGATAAATACTGAGGCCAGTCATGGTTTAACTGAAAATATTGGGCTGCCTTGCCTGGGGAAGCCATCAGGAACAAAGCTGGTACTTTCATAATGATTTCTTTAAGGTAGCACGAGACATAGCTTTAGTCTTGTGTCTTGTGAATCAGATGAAATTGCCAATACTTCTTTTTCTATGTCAGAAATTTTACTTATTCTGCAGTCTAAAAGCTGTTTGCTGTCATTATTTAGAAATTGGGGTTATTATCATCTTATATGTATTAGAATTACTGAGAGGATGCACAAGCACACAGTGCCTCATCTACTTGATCTGCCACATCTGTTTTTCTGGAAACTGTTGAAAATCTGGAACAAAAAATTTCCTGTCCTTGAATCTACTGCTTATTATTATATGTGGTCTCTTTATTTCTGAATGGTTTCTCAACAGTCTTGGATAGATATGGTGATCTACAAAGGAAAATATTCAGTTGAGGATGTTATATGTAGTATGCCAAGAAGGGAAAAAAGAAAGAAATGTATGCCTCATCTAAAACTTCAGAAAGGAGTCATTCACTGAAGATGATGTGCTGTTTGTTGGAAATGAGGAAATTCAAGGTATATAAAGATATTCCTGGTTTTAGTTCCTTTGGTTCTGGGCTATCAATTATGTGGCACAGGAGGTTTGGTGCTCTGGAGGTTTTCTTCAATGGTGGCAGTGGCTTCAAGTAAAGTTTTTAGGTGCTCAGAAGTTCTGGAATTGGATGCTTAGTGTCTCAAATGGAGTAGCAGCATGCTTTATAAATTGGCCCTCTGTGGGCATGGTATTGTCTCTCTAAAGGCTGTAACGAAGATTTATCATGCACTGTTTGTGGGATGCTTGGATATTGACTCTCTCATTGCACTTATTAAGAGGAGGAGATACCAATATAAGAATAAGATTTCTAGCTTAGCTGATTATTTTCTCAGTAATCAGCTGGGTTTTTTCAGTACTTACTAAGAGTAAAGCTCTCCTACTGGATAATTGTGAATTTCAAGAGGATCTGTTGCAGGAGGATTTTATATTTCCTCCTTTTTTGGCAAGTATTATGTTTCTTTATTTTGTCACATTGAACAGCAAATTTAAAAAAAAAAAAAAAGGCACTGGAATTTCTTCCCTAGACAGCAAATAGTTACAGATCTCTTTAGTAAAGATGGAAACTGCAGCAGAGGTCTGAGAAATAAGGAAGTGCCAGACAGAGAGGAGTTGTATCTTTCTTCAGTCTGCTGGAACAAATTTTGTCTGACATCAAATTCCAAGACTGGGCTGGCTGGGACCTGAACAGCTTCTTCACTGTGGAGTCATATGCTGCCTGTTGGAGACAGTGACCTAAACCCCAAAGCAGTCTTATAAAATCAAAGTGGTATCCCTTCTTTCTGGGCTGGATTTTGACTTTGGGCTGTCCAGGATAATACTATTATTTTTAGAGTGACCAGAGGATCTGATTCAGCCAGCAAGTGAGCCAAGGTGAAATACTCCAGGAGGCAGAGACACTAAGGACATGACCAAAGAAAAAAGGTCCTCATGTTGTAGATGATACTTTAAAACAGAGCTTTCCATCATTTGTCTCACCTGTAAGTCAGACAGAACATATAACCCAGTGCACAGAGGTGGAAACAAGAGAAATTGATGTCTTCTGTGTTTACTGGCTGCTTTGGAAGGTTTTTTTTTACCTACAATTTCCCCTGAGATCACCGTATTGCCACAGAGTACAATGGGAGTAGAATTAAAATTGTACTTTCTGTGATGTATGACTGGTTAATGCATAATCATTATTGCTAGCATTAGCTTAATTTTTGTAAATGGACTTAAGATCAACTGTGCTAGAAAAATTCATATAAAAGTATGGCAGGCTCTGGATGATGGGACTGTCCTTTTTTTCTCAAGAATGAATAAGCATTTCTGGAACACTGATAATCTAGAAATCGTTAGTTCTGATTTTTTCATTTGATGCTATCCTAAAAAGTGGCATCCTTTTGACCCTGCCCTTGGCATGTACCTCCTTTATAACATTTGAGCTTATTGACCAATTTTAAAGAAATTTGGCATGGGTGAAAGTCACAGAGGCAGGGTATATTCACATTTCATGAAAATGAGAGTTAGATACTGGAGAGAGAGAGCTGTTGTCATATCCTTACCCTAGGAAGACAACAAAATTAATCTTTGGTTAGACTTTAGAGACTTTGCATAACTCACCCTTGAGACAGAAATCTCAACTATGATATTGGACTGTGATAGTTTTGAGGCTCAGAAAATAACCAAATGGGGCTTGGGGAAGTTTTTTTTTTCCCTCCAGTTGAGAAGACCATCCATATACTTTGAACTGGAATAACTTCAGACATTAAAAAAAAAATTAAAAATGCAATTAGAGCTTTGATAAGAGCACTCAGGTCTAATTTAGAACAACCTGGACTGAGCATGAAGTGGCTCTAAAAATAGCAGGGCACTTAAAAAACTGCAAGGGGTACATGAAGAAAATACAGATTTATATAGTTAAAAGACTGAATGAGTAAAGATGGACATTTGCTTCCACTATTTTTGCTGCCACTTCATCACTTAGAGAAGAAAGAGATGAAGACTTTACATATAGTTTGAAGTTTAAGGAATGATTTGTCATCCCTGAGTTACCACAGTATCTGGTTTCCCTGGTTACCAGTGACCATGGAAGGGACACTAGGGAAGCTGAAGGCTGGTTATATATTTATTTTTTTGAGAAGGGGAAAAGAGAGAGGTCAGAGAAAATTTTTGTGTGTTAGAACAGAATGTGAGAATAGTGCTGGAGGATAACAGATTTGTCTGAAATGGGATTTATAGATTTCTTTTCAGTGCAAGGAGTTAAGTAGTTGAAAGAAAAAGATTAGTGGTGAGAAACAGAAATTCTGATTGAAAAATGAGGAAAAGAAGAGGTTTAAGGCTGCCTTCCAGTGATACTGGAGGTTGTGTCAATACAGGTGATACAGGGTGTGATTTGAGCAGATTTCCTCTTTACTATGGTAGCTCTGGACTGGTCCTTTCTGTGCTTGAGGCTTTACAAACAACCAATCTACTTGTGTCATAGACAGCATGTTTCTTGCTAATCCAGTGGACTGTTTTGGTAATTCTTGTGGCTGAGACTGCTGAATGGTTCCCAGAATGGAAATTTAAGGAGATCCTTTGTTTCCTTATGGCCTGTTGGATTATTGTCAAGAGATGAATAAATATGGCAGATTATAGCTAGGAGGGTTCTCAATGAGGGTTTATTTTCTGGTTTCAACAATCAGAACACTGCTGATTTTCCATTTTGCATTCAAACTTACCTATTTAATTTTCAGAAACCCTTTTGAAAGATGCCACACTGTAACAGACACCCAATGCAACAAACCCTCCTGGGCAGCTTTGGGTTTGATATTTAGTGGAAAGAAAAGGAAGGCTGTAATTGCTTTCATCCTTTAGACTTGTTGACACTTAATCAGAGCTCAGATTTCCAGGGAGGAATTATTCAGGTTCAGGGAATTTTTGACACCCCCACATTAGTAAAATATTTTTTTAGACATTTTAATATTCTTATTCCACAAGGACCTGCTCATGTCAGAGAATCTCTTACTGAAAATTCCCACTAATGCAAGAGTGGCTCTGCTGCACTAATTTTGGTATCTGAGGCAGCTTAAATGGAAGCATAATTCTGCTTTCTCCCTGTGTTTTATCCATGATACACATTTCTTTGATTTCTTCATTTTTAGGACAATGTACAGGTACTTGACTGGACCAGCTTCTCCTTATCCTTATAAATAAAATAATTCAAAGGCTTAAATAGAAGAATACTAAACTTTATCATGTGTGAACTACTGTTTATGGCTGAAATTGTAAATCTGTCTTTAATATGCTCTTTTATTTCTTTGAACACAGGCCAGATGGTAGGAAACAGATGATTTTACTAGTTAGAAAATTTTAAGCATGTGATTACAATGTTGCGAGTAAATACATCATTTTGCTGTCTTTCATTACTGAGCTTGTTTATGTTCCATTCAAAACTTAGCAAATAAAATGTCCCATTCAAAACCTACTTATTAAGTTTTGTTTTTCAGAAGTTTTCTTAGTAATTTTATTTTCAAGATTATTTAAAATACAAAAAAGCCACTTTGTTGTATGTCTTCTAAGGCAGAGATTTATAGGAAGAAAAAAGACATTACCATGGGTATGAGTCTTTAAATCCATTGAGGCAAACTGGCTCTGCATTTGACCCTTAAATTGAAGGTTTCAGACTATTAGTAACTATGATATGATGATGATTTAAACACTCTGAGCATTTCAGTAGCCTGCAGAATACCTTAATTCACCAGGGGAGAAGGCTTCTGTGGTATTGTAATAGTGCTTTGACTTTATTTGTAACTAATAAATTACCAACTACTGTTAATTTAGTTCAGTAATTCTGATTACTTCAGTAGATTTATAGTATATGGAGGCAGAAAGATTTTTGATTCTTCAGATTTATTGTGCTCATGTTCCATTTTATTTGCCAGTATAACTCAAAATGTTTGTTTCCAAATCTGAGTTCAGATTCCAAAATTCTCTCAATTTTTCCTATTTATTGTATTTTCCTTTTGATTGCATTTTTGCTGCTGTGTTTTTAAAAGAATGTCTCTGTTTTGAGCCCCATTTGCATGAGTGCAATGTCAAATGTCCACATGTAAATGAGGTGGTTACATCTGCATACCATCATGCATGCAGTCTGTTTGCATTGGCAGGTAGGCAAAGACCTAAAATGCAAATACAAGTTAGTCTCAGTATTGTCACAATTCTCATTCATGTGACAACAAAGGAGAATTTTATTAATGGATTGGAGGAAGGTGTTTAAGGGGAGCTTTCCCAGCCTAATAGGCTTGAACCAGCAACATGGGCTAATTAAGTGAAAGAATCTGTTGGTCCCATGCACTCTCACTATTCCCATGAAGCATATTTTTGTGTGTAGGAATAAATTCGATCCCTTATAGAAACTTCTTTCTCAGTAATATTTCTGCTTTGAAATGTGACAAGTTTTCCAGACAATGCATCCCTGCAAATTCTTTACTTTGGTGCTCATTGCTGGAGCTCAGTTCAGCCCTTCCACCCTGGGGTCTGAGGAGGTCCAGGTGCCACCTTGAAATGGCAGAAGTGAGCCCCAGGTACCAGGGCCACTCCTTGGGTGATGCCAGGCTGGTGAAGCAGCCTGAGCTGGGTCTGTATGAGAGGGCAAATCCATTTCTCCCACCTCATCCCTGCAGTGACACACACAGTGTCCTCCTTTACTCAATGATGGGAGATGTTGGTGATCCTCCTGTGCTGGAGCCTCATGCTTTCCAGTCAGGTGGTATCCTCTGATCAGAGGTAGGAAGGTTTTCAGCAATGAGATTCCCTCCCTCACCCTGGCATTTTAAGGTAAAATCTCCCTTTCCTCAGGCAGAAATACTTGTGTCTGGCTTTGTTGATAGGCACCAGATAGTTTACAGTTAATATATGTTCTAACCACCTTTTTTAAAAAACATGTAGAGATATTTTATCATAGCTAGCCTTCCTGAAACATGACTGTCTTGTAAAATGTTATTCCTCTTATGCTGCTGAAAAATATTTTATTCAAAATATGGCTTATTTAACAGCTAATATGTCTAGGTTATCATTTCCTTGGTAGAAAGCCCCCCCCCCCCCCCCC